>CM039307.1:121907021-122220949 GCA_022316695.1 Camellia oleifera
ACGCAATAAATGAAATCCTAATTTTCTTTCACAATAATTACATGGGTCTTAAAAGACCCTTTTTCTTAATATATAGATTATAGATATTTATATTTGTTTTCATTTTTTTAATATATAAATTAAATACATGGGGTTTGACCGAGGAGTTTGAAATAATTTAATAAGTGTTTATTTATTTATTTAAGAGGCATTTACACAATAATTACATAATATATAAATTAAATACATGGGGTTTAACCGAGGAGTTTGAAAGAATTTAATAAGTGTTTATTTATTTATTTAAGAGGCATTTACACAATAATTACATGGATCTCTTGGGGATGCAAAAAGTAAGAAAATTAGGATTTCATTTATTGCGTTATTCATTTAATAAGTGTAATTATTATTGGGGTTTGACCGAGGAGTTAGAGAATTTAAAATACGTATATATAGTATTCATATCTATATATTAAGGAAAATGGTCTTTTAAAACCCAAGGCTTATGGAAGCTCCAACATGTCAATCATAATTTCCTAATTTTTTAATATTTTTTATAAAAAAAAAATTGACGTGGTGATTGGTGATTGGTTCAAAGATTGTAATAATTACACTATTGATTACAATAATATATAAATTAAATACATGGGGTTTGACCGAGTAGTTTGAAAGAATTTAATAAGTGTTTATTTATTTATTTAAGAAGCATTTACACAATAATTACACGGGTCTCTTGAGGATGCAAAAAGTAAGGAAATTAGGATTTCATTTTTTGCGTTATTCATTGGTGATTAGTGATTGGTTCAAAGATTGTAATAATTACACTATTGCTTACAAAAAATTCAAAGATTGTAATAATTACACTATTGATTACAATAAACACTTAATTTATAATAATTACACTTATTAAATGAATAATGCAATAAATGAAATCCTAATTTTCTTACTTTTTGCATCCCCAAAAGACCCATGTAATTATTGTGTAAATGACTCTTAAATAAATAAATAAACTCTTATTAAATTCTTTCAAACTCCTCGGTCAAACCCCATGTATTTAATTTATATATTATGTAATTATTGTGTAAATACTTCTTAAATAAATAAATAAACACCTATTAAATTCTTTCAAACTCCTCGGTCAAACCCCATGTATTTAATTTATATATTAAAAAAAAATAAAAACAAATATAAATATCTATAATTATCCCGTGCATAGCACGGATGATAGGCTAGTTTTTTTTTTAAAAAATTGACTTGGTGATTGGTGATTGATTCAAAGATTGTAATAATTACACTATTGATTACAATAAACACTTAATTTATAATAATTACACTTATCAAATGAATAACGCAATAAATGAAATCCTAATTTCCTTACTTTTTGCATCCCCAAGAGACCCATGTAATTATTGTGTAAAGTCTCTTAAATAAATAAATAAACACTTATTAAATTCTTTCAAACTCCTCGGTCAAATCTCATGTATTTAATTTATATATTAAAAAAAATGAAAACAAATATAAATATCTATAATTATCCCGTGCATAGCACGGGTGATAGGCTAGTTTATTTTTAAAAAAATTGACTTGGTGATTGGCGATTGGTTCAAAGATTGTAATAATTACACTGTTGATTACAATAAACACTTAATTTATAATAATTACACTTATTAAATGAATAACGCAATAAATGAAATCATAATTTTCTTACTTTTTGCATCTCCAAGAGATCCATGTAATTATTGTGTAAATGCCTCTTAAATAAATAAATAAACACTTATTAAATTCTTTCAAACTCCTCAGTCAAACCCCATGTATTTAATTTATATATTATGTAATTATTGTGTAAATGCCTCTTAAATAAATAAATAAACACTTATTAAATTCTTTCAAACTCCTCGGTCAAACCCCATGTATTTAATTTATATATTAAAAAATCCTAATTTCCTGATTTTTAAATATTTTTTTTTAAAAAAAATTGACTTGGTGATTGGTGATTGGTTCAAATATTGTAATAATTACACTATTGATTATAATAAACACTTAATTTATAATAATTACACTTATTAAATGAATTTCCTTACTTTTTGAATCCCCAAGAGACCCATGTAATTATTGTGTAAATGCCTCTTAAATAAATAAATAAACACTTATTAAATTCTTTCAAACTCCTCGGTCAAACCCCATATATTTAATTTATATATTAAAAAAAATGAAAACAAATATAAATATCTATAATTATCCCGTGCATAGCACGGGTGATGGGCTAGTTCACATATATAGATAAGGGCATTGATTTAGACCCCCTTAAAACATCCACCCTCACAACCCCTCACACACATGGAGGTTGGAGATTGGGTGAGAAAAAAAAAAGAAAAGAAAAGTTAACCAATCAAAACTAAAGGGGGTGAAGGGGGTGACCCCCAAAGGGGGTCTCAACCTTTATTCTATAGATAATTGTAAACATAATTATCCAAGGAAAATGAGGTTTTTAACCTACAAGCCTTGTGGGAGTTCTAATATTCTAATCCTAATTTTCTAATTTTTTGATTTAAAAAAAAAAACTCAGCATTTGTTAATTTTTCCCAATCCCCATGCCTTTTGGGAGATTTGGTCAAAACCCCCTCACAATTAAACTTTAATGCATTAAAGACCAGCATAAACAAAATTCCTAGAAAATTTCAACACATCTATCTATCTATATTATATTATTTATATCTATATCTATATCTATATCTATATCTATGCTATATATTAAGCAAAAGAGAGTTTTTAGCCCCAAGACCTATGAGAGCTTCAATATTCCAATCTGAATTTTCTAAATTTTTTATTAAAAAAAAAACTCAACATTTATTAATTTGGTAAAAATTCCCTAATCAGCATTTATTAACTTTTTTCAATCCACATGTCTTTCCACATACCTGCATTAATTGATTTGGTCAAAATTCTCTGATAAACATTTAAAATCCCCTCATACAAATAATTATAGATACAATCTGTGTATAGTTACTGCAGTACCCTTTTTAACTTATCTCATACACTATTGTTTAGTGATAGGATTGTTAAATTATTTTTATAAAAAATCTTTAAAAAATAATTTATATATTAAAAAAAATCGAAAACAAATATAAATATCTATAATTATCACGTGCATAGCACGGATGATAGGTTAGTTATTATCTATATATTAAGGAAAATGGTCTTTTAAAACCCAAGGCTTGTGCAACCTCCAACATGCCAATCCTAATTTCTTGATTTTTTAATTTTTTTTTAAAAAAAAATTGACTTGGTGATTGGTGATTGGTTCAAAGATTGTAATAATTACACTATTGTTTACAATAAATTCAAAGATTGTAATAATTACACTATTGATTACAATAAACACTTAATTTATAATAATTACACTTATTAAATGAATAACGCAATAAATGAAATCCTAATTTCCTTACTTTTTGCATCCCAACAGACCCATGTAATTATTGTGTAAATGCCTCTTAAATAAATAAATAAACACATATTAAATTCTTTCAAACTCCTCGGTCAAACCCCATGTATTTAATTTATATATTATGTAATTATTGTGTAAATACTTCTTAAATAAATAAATAAATACTTATTAAATTCTTTCAAACTCCTCTGTCAAACCCTATGTATTTAATTTATATATTAAAAAAAATAAAAACAAATATAAATATCTATAATTATCCCGTGCATAGCACGGGTGATAGGCTAGTTATATATTAAGCAAAAGGAGGTTTTTGACCCCCAAGGCCTGTGGAAGCTTCAATATCCCAATTTGAATTTTCTAAATTTTTTATTAAAAAAAAAAAAACTCAGCATTTATTGATTTGATCAAAATTCACTGATCAGCATTTATTAACTTTTTTCAATCCACATGTCATTCCAAATGTCTGCATTTATTGATTTGGTTAAAATCTCCTGATCAGCATTTAAAATCCCATCATATAAATAATTATAGATACAATCTGTGTATAGTTACTGCAATACCCTTTTCAACTTCTCTCATGCACTATGATTAGTGATAAGATTGTTAAATTATTTTTATAAAAATTTTAAAAAACATAATTTATATATTAAAAAAAATCTAAAACAAATATAAATATCTATAATTATCCCGTGTATAGCACAGGTGATAGGCTAGTATTATGGCCAAGTTTGGCATAACCTAAATAATACAAAAAGTAAAAAAGTCACTATCCTATTTAAGTCACATCATCTTATTTGAATCACATTACCTCTCTAACACATCACATCAAATCCAACCCAAACCCAATCTATATAAGCCAATAAGTCAAAAAATGTACTTTTTTAGAACATCCCAAACCAACGGAAGATGGGGTTTCTAAGCCACAAGTCTTGTAGGAGTTTCAATATCTCAATCTTAATTTTCTAATATTTTGATTTTAAAAAAAAAAAGACATCAATATTTATTGACTTCTCTCAACCCACAAACCTTCTCCCATACTTACTACCGCACCATTTTCAACTTCTCCTATACACTATGGTTAGTGATGGTATTATTCAGTTATTTTTATAAACAAATCTTTAAAAAATAATTTGTCTATTAAAAAATATCTAAAATAAATATGAATTCTTATTAAAAAAAAATAACAGGTTGCCATTACCCAAAAAAAGAGAAAAAAATTATACTGTATATTTCATTAAAATCTAAAAAAATTAATTTGTATATTAAAAAACATATCTAAAACAAATATAAATTCTTATTAAAAAATAACATGTTGTAATTGCAAAGAAAAGAAAAGGAAAAAAATACATTGTGCATTTCATTAAAATCTAAAAAAATAATTTCTATATTAAAAAAATATCTAAAATAAATATAAATTTTTATTAAAAAATAACATGTTGCAATTGCCAAAAAAAAAAAAAAAAAATTACATTGTAAAAAATAATTTGTATATTAAAAAATATCTAAAAGAAATATAAATTCTTATTAAAAAAATAACAGGTTATAATTGCGGAGAAAAAAAAAGTAAAAAAAATTTACACTATACATTTCATTAATAATGCTCAAAAAATGTGTCAAGTATCTGTGTAAAGGCTTGATATATGTCCACTTTTAAATTATCAAGTGAATATAAATGAAAGCAAAGAACTTAACTTTAATGGTTAACAAATATTAGAAATCCGACCTTCGAAGCTTAATAACTATTAATTAATAAAATTCAGCAATTTAAAGGTCTCAAACCACATCTCTTTGTTTTCTCAAATGTTTCGCTTTTTTTGGTTCATGCATTCATTCTAATATTGATAGAGAATTGGACGTGTAGTAGAGTGACAGACATTAAAATTATATATTGAGTTATGTAATTATTGTGATGAAAAATAATTTCTTCTTCTATGGCGATTTATCTAGTTATACCTTCAATTAAACTGTCAGGTATGTTTCTACATTATCATTGAATGTTACTTTCATTTGTTAAGATACTTTGTCTCACAATTATTTGCGTTTTATCTTATAAAATTTATTACATCTTTATTTGCTAAAGTTATTAGATGGACCAAATGCAAGAAGTGCAAACTATTTCAATTTCATCCTTGGGATTAAAAGTATAAAAAACAAACACAAAAAGTATATGAATATGGTGGGGGCGGGGGCGGGGGCGGGGGTGGCGGTGGCGGTGGTGAGCGACGTTAGTGGCGAGCAAAATTGGTGGCGTGCGCTAAGGTGAGGTGATGTAGGGTGAGGTTTGGTGGTCAAATCTGTGTGTGAGAAAAATAACCGATATATCTAAGGCGTCAATATATTATTTCTCTCTAAAACCTTTAGCAACTAAACCATTTATTTGGTGACAAAATTATTTCCTCATCAAAAGATAAAATTATTGGCCACAAAAATAGTTTTCCCACTAAATGATATTAAAATATTAAAAATTATTGGAGACGAAAATATATTCATCATTAATAATTTTATAATTGGTGACCAATTTTTTCCTCATCAAAAGTCTGAAAATTTTGGCACCATTCGAAAAATTAGAGGGAAAATTTTTGGTGACAAAAAAATAAAATAAAATAATGACGAAAAATAATTTCGTCACCTAATTTTTTTATTATGTATGTAGATTGGTGACAGAATTTTATTTTTGTCACTGAAAATGGTACATTTGGAGACGAAATATTATTTTCTTTACTAAAAGGTAGGTCATTCGTGACAAAATTTATTTTCCTCATCAGTTTTTGTCTCCAAAGACACTTTTTGTTGTAGTAATATATAAGATTTTACAAAATTTATTTGTGAGTCTCACTTCTTGAAAATCCTATAATTCATTTATTTTTATATTATGTTTTATGTTTAGTTTAATATTTTTTTTATATATAGGTTTCTTTGTTTTCTTTAAAAGTTTATTTTTAAAAATTAATTAATAAATAAATAAATCATTTTTCATTTCAAATAATTTTATTTTTTTTCCTTAAAATAGTTTTAGTTTTGGGCAATTTCATACTTCTTTTTTTTTTTTTCTATATTTTGTAATACGCTCTGAAATGCACTATGAAAGCGATATCATGCAAAAATCAAGAAATAAAATAAAACAATACAATGAATGTGGAGCAAAGATTAAAGATCAAAACTCCCAAAACAAATAAGCAAACAAACAAGTAATAGGATAGAATATTTAATAATAGACATTTGAAAATTTGTAACAAAATTTTATAACTTCTTTTTTTGCTAAGAAAATTCTAATTGGTACTAGCTAAGTAAATTTATGAAAACATAATTGCTAACTACATTTTTTACTTAATGTATAATATTTATATTGACTATCTTTTTCAAATTTATTTTTTAAAATATTTATATAGAAGTAAAAAAATATCGTTAAGAATAAATTTTTCCTTAATTTAATTGTAAATTTTATCCGTCTATTATTTTTAAATTTTAAATAAAAGAAAATATAAAATAATTAATTGAAAATATATTATATTTGTTATATTTCTTTTTATTTGTGTAAAAAAAAAATATACATATATATAATTATAAACATAATCTATACATATCACGCGTGGAACACTAGTTGGTTAAAAACTTAAGGGGGGAAATGTGTAGAAGAACGAAAAACGTACCCACGGGGAGTTGGGCTTTGTTTATTTATTTACTTTTTTTCCGGAGGAGTACATGCCTCAGCGCTTGAACCGTAGGGTCCCCCCAACTCTGTGCTTAAAACCCACAGAAAAGCTATGGCCTCAGGCCTCAGGGTATGAAGGTGTTTGTTTAGGCTTTTTTTTTAGTTAATTTATGATTTTTGATTTTTGAAAAGTTATTTTAAATTGCAATAGTGATTGGGGCCCAAAAATGGGACGTCTCGAACGTTCCTAATTTTATTTTTTTTCAGCAGAAAAAAGGAGGAAGACGAAGAAGAGAAGGAGGGGGAGGGGAGGGGAGGGGAGGGGAGGGGAGGGGGAGGAGGAGTAGGGGGAGGGGGAGGGGGAGGAAGGACTGGAGGGGGCCTAAAAAATAGAGGAGGGGGCGGAGGCAAGGCAGACGCAATCGGCGGCATCGGCGGCAATCAGCGACGGGCTTCCCCTCTCTCTCTTTCTCTCCCTCTCCCTCTTTTTTTGCAACAGAGGTTGAAAATGGCGGAAAAAAATGAGAAAAAAAAAAATGAAATCCCAAAACGACGTCGCTTTGGGGTTTCGAGCCTTTGAGCCTGGGAAATTTTGGGCCCTCAAGCATTTTTCTTTAAATTGTTTAGTTAAATTTATTTTAAATAATTTTTTATTCTAACAATTTATTTGAAGTAAAAAAAATTAATTCTGAAAAGCTACTCATTCTTACTTCTGATTATCAGATTCTGCTATGTACATGTTAATTTAAAGTTATACTCTTAGATTTTTTTATTTTTTATTTTTTTAAAAATAAAAAAAGATCCAAATGGACTATAAAATATTATTATTATTTTTTATAAGAAATGTAGACAAGTAGTGAATAATAAAAAATAAAAGTTAATTGAAAAAGTTACTTCATAACTTATTTAACAAATACTACTCAGTAATTTAAATCTATAATTCAACAGTTACACCAAATAAATTAACAACTTCTGATTAAAATCATAATTTATAATTTATTAAATTATAATTTATAATCTATTTTAACAATTACACCAAACAGGCCATGCTCTCACGGAATAAAATCCTTCGTATTTCTCACGGAATAAGATTCCTTCCTGTTTCATCTGTTTATTTTTTTATAGGTTTTAATTTCATATGAATGATTTAAATTATTTATTTTATAAGTCTTATAATAAAGATTATTTATTTAAAAAATTAATTTCATCACAAAATTATAAATAAAAAATAAATTGTATTTTATTTTATTTTATATAATAAATTATAAATATAATTAAATTTAAACTATCTATTTTATAAAATAAAATATAATTTATTTCTATATTTATAGTTACTTAATAAAACTAATTCTTTGTATGTATAACCTTCATTGTATGGCCTCAGGATATGGTCTCAAGAAAATATTTTGGACACTAATTTTGGATATCTAAACCAATCCCCAGTGCTGTGTCAAAAATTATATTATTTGAGAATCTCATTAAAATATAAAAATTATTCAATGAGTGTTTACGATGTCATGGGAGATTGATTTTGTGATTCCAAAATTAGTAGGATGTAACATTACTGTTATGATATAATGTGGAGATGATATAGTGTGGAGTTTAAGGTTATTTTGATAAAAGATTATTTTAGTAAATTTTTAATTTTTTGACTCAAATATGGGGTTAAAAAAATACGTATGTTTCTGTTATTTTCTTATTTTTTACAAAAAACATGTAATAAATAGAAGGAGAAAAAAAATCGTTAACTTTTTGATATAATTTTTTGAGGGAAATTACACTGACATTATGTTAATGGAAAATATTTTTAAAAAGTGAAAAATATTATAGATATTAATAATTAAAATCATAAACTATTTCACTTTTTGTAAATAATTTTTGCTAATTCCACTGATGTGTCATTCCCCCTAGTTTTTTAGCTTTGTTTTTTAATAACTTTATGATTTTAAATTTTTATTAATGTAGAAGATTCCCAAACTTATTTTAAGTGTAAATAAATTTAAAGGGTTGTGTTTCTCTTATATTGAGATCTCCATACGAGAGAATTTGAGGGGTTTATAGAGCCTATTATGGGTCATGTTTCGATAATTTGAAAATTTTATAAGACCCTCAATGAATATCATCCATGAAAAAATTTATGTCAATTTGATAATCGTAATCTTTTCATTTTATAACACTTGTGTCTAAAAAAATGGATGGCCTATTTCAAAAAATATTTGTCGTTCATTTTTTTGACGACAAATACAATAAAATGAAAAAGTTATGATTATTGGATCGAACTACTTTTTTTATAATGAAAACCCTATAAAATGAACGGTTCGGATCATCGAAACTGAATATGTGGTGAGCTATATAGGTCCCTCAAGTTCTTTTATGTTGAGATCACAATATGAGATAAACTCAACCCAATTTAAATTATAAATTAATATTTTTTTGATAAAATTTAAAATAAAAATTCTAAGTACTAAGATAATACCCACCTTTGACCTCAGTTGTCTGTCCTTTCATTTTCAATCTTCATCCTTACCTTCCCTTTATTATTCAATGATATAGAGAAAATTATGTAACAATTTAAAAAAAAAAAAAGAAGAAGAAAAAATAGTTGGTGGTTTAATCAAATTACAAAATTAGACTTATTTTTTAAGTTTAATGATCAATCAATCAATCATTTTTATGTTATTTTTTTTACATCATTTTTAATTATCAGCCAATCATCTCACTTATATATCATTCAATTAAAAAATTAGTCTAAAAAGTGGGTGTGGATATCATTTTTCAATTAGAAATACAATTTTTGAGATTTGTTCAAAATATATGATTTTGAAAATTACATGCTGCCACTTCAAGTTTTTAATTGCATAACAAATGACTCATTTTATTAATAAATCATGTAGTCAATTAATAAGTTTTAACAATATCATAAATATATTTTAATTAATAATTCAAGTAATTTTATTGTTTATTGTTGTATAGAGAGAAGTTTAAAATTTTATTTTTTCTATTAATTCTGTTAAATAAAAATTTTTAATAGTGGGATATATGTAATTTCTAGAACTACAGAGGCAGTTCGTATTTTAACTAAATCTCAAAGAGTGTATTTATAATCCATCCTAATTTTAAATAAATTACACTGACTTTTTTAAGATTTAAAAAAATATGTCTTTTAATTTTGACATAGTTATATTGAGTTATCTTAAAATTTAATTCATATAACACTCAATCCCTACTTCATTAATAATTTGTTAGTTACTTGAATAAAACAATTATATAGCCATTGCTTTTATACTAAAATATATACTATACATTGTCTATTTTTTTTCGTTATCTAAATTAATTTCAGTTTATTTAGCATTACTAATTAGGGGTGGGCGCGGGTCGGTTGCGGCCACGGAACCTCCAATCCGCCATCCGTCCGCCAGATTGGTGGATTGGAGAAAATCAATTCGCATCCGTTCGCCAATCCGGCGGATGTGGATTGAGCGGATTGGTGGTTTGGCGGATGGATGCGAATCGGTTTGGCGGTTTAAAATTTTATAAATTTTTGACATAATTCAACTTGTATACTTTCTCAAAAAAAAAAAAAAAAGAAAGAAAGAAAATATTACAGTTAATGACTTAAAAAAGTTATTACAATCATTGTATGCCTTATCTAAAGAAAGAAAGTTTAAATTTTTAGAATATCACGATCATTGCATGCCTCATCCACATATTACAATCACAGCATAATTCATCCACATAAAGTATTACAATCTGTGGTTCTTAAAATATAATAACAATTCAAACCACCAAAACCATGAACAGAACAGTAGTAGAGATTGTATGTCTTTGTATTGTTACATCTATATATGTTTTTGAAAACAAAAACCAACCAGCATATATCATATTTTATATTTATTATTTTTAGAGTTAGATTTAAAAATAAAAAAATATAGATAAATAATACGTTTATTTTTTTCAATTCAAAAAATATATTCAAGTTGAAAACTTTTTTTCAACAGAATATTTAAACTCTTTTTCAATTGAAAACACAAGCATAATATTTAAACAAATTGAAAACACAAAATCTTATAAATTACTAGTGGTGCTCACGGTTTGGCGGTTTGGCGGTTCGGTTGCGGCCAAATAAATCTCAAATCCGCCATCCGTCCGCCAAATTGACGGATTGAAGAAAATCAATCCGCAACCGTCCTCTCGTTATCACGCATCCATCCAAAATGTGGCGGATCGGTTTGGTTCGGTCGGTTTTGGCGGATCGGTAAATCCGCTGCTCACCCCTATTACTAATAAAAAAAATTAATATAATTATATCAAAACTATGAAACTTGTTATATTTTTTTTTCAAATATTAAGGGTGGTCAATATAATTTACTCTAATTTTCATTGGCAAAAAAAGTTAGAACTAAATATCATAAAAGAAAAAATAAGTTAAAATTAATAAGATAAAATATCACATTCAAATCATAATTTTTTTTTTTTCTTAAAAAAATTAAAAAAGTCGCAAAGGGGAACTCAAATGAATATTTTGGTTCTAAACTAAAAAAATCTCAACTAAAAAAATCTTAGCCAAACAGTAACTTAGTATTTTAATATTAAATTTTGAGAAATAACATGGTCAATACCATATGATAAATGATGTAAAATATTAACTAAAAGACTACAAATAACCTCTAATTGGTCTTTCTGTGATGTTTCAATTTATAATTTATTCTTCAAAACAGTAAGGGAAAATTTGTGTGCTATATATTTTTTTTAAATGTTAAAGACAATCTTAAAAGTTGTTGTTAATCTTCATATATATATATGGGGAGAAATTCTAACATATGCCCTTTAAAAATGGTATATATCAGATGTATTTTTAGTTATGTTATTTTCTTTTTTTAGTTATAATCAAATTTTTTTTTTTTTAATTATGACTTATGAATTTTTTGATTTATGTCTCATGTTGTATTTAGTTATGATATTTTTTTTTTCTTTTTTTAGTTATAACTCAAAAAATTAAGGTTATGCCATTTTTCTTTTTAGTTATAAGGTGCATATGATTGACACCCTTTAAAGAGTGTGCACCATAGTGTTTCCCATATATAACATATATATATATATACATATAAAGGCCTCGTTTGGGAACTTGACTATTTTAATTGACTTTTTAACTTTTTTATTATTTTATGAGATGAAAATAAAGTTGTGTCACGGATAATTTGTGAAATTTTTTTTTCTTTTTTTTTTTTTTTTTTTTTTTTTTTTTTTTTTTTTTTTGAATAGATATGGTTATGAGAGAAAAAGTTACTGACTATTTTTATATTTTTTGTTTTTATTGACTACTTTAGCTAAAATCCTTGTTCCAAAATAGAGCCAAAGTATTTATATATATATATACACACAAATATATAGTACATTGAAATTTATACAAGTATTTAAGAATAAAAAAGTGTATAAAAATTTTAAATATTTTATCTTTATTTTATTTTATTTTTATTCTGTCTTTGTTTATACAATTTTTTTTGATGGAGAGAGGTTATTTGGTGATATCATTCAGTTTGTGATACTTGTTTATGGTATCATTATTTCAATCAATAAAAAAAATAAGAGAAATAATATGTGAAAATTACAACTAGGAAAAAAATTATCAATACATAAGGAGGTGCAAGTGACAGTTGCACTTTCACACAGTCTTTCAGTTGCACCTCTTATGTGTTGGTGATTTTTTTTCCTTCTCCCACTTGCATATAGTTCTCCCATAATATATTAATGATGTTTGAAAAAATAATTATAAATTACTGAGGGCACTATTTGGCATAAACTAAATAAGTGTACTTATTTAAGTCACATTATCTCTCTATTTTTTTGCACCTTTTTTTTTCATAAAAAGTTAAAAAGTATATTAATTTAGAACATTTTAAACAACCCTTCATATATATATTTTTTGAACTCCAAAGATTTTATATATATTAATAGTTAAAATTGTAAAAAAATTTATGAATATGTATATTTTTTTTTGACACCCACTAGGGTGTAATTACCCAAAATAAATAAATAAATCAAGGCATCACATAAATTTTATCCAAAATCATAATCACTCTTGTTGGTTTATATTTTCTTCATTTTTCACCCAAGAATTGTGTAGTACTAAATTGTGTAGTACTAAATAATCATAATCACCCTTAAGAATGGACTAGCAACTAAACATGCAACCAAGAATTGTGTAGTACTAAATTATGTAGTACTAAACATGCACCCAAGAATTGTGTAGTACTAAATTATCCAAAATCATAATCACCCTTAAGAATGGACTAGCAACCGTGGCTAAAATCTTGAACCCTATCAAGAATCAAATTTTGGAAGAGTCTTACCATCTTTGTGGAAATAATCGGCGCAACATTGACCTCAGAATGAGAGGAGGTAGAATCCTAAGAGGATTTGGAACTTGTGGAAAGGAGACCCAATTTCATGAGGGATCAGAAAGGAGCAACCGGCAGGATCTTCGCCTTGCAAGAGGAAGAAGCGGACCCGTCTGCAATTTAGAACTACACAATTCTTGGGTGCATGTTTTATTTGATACTGATGCATTCACATTCTTTCATATCCTCTGCTTGTGCTAAGTCATTAGAACTTAAATGTGAACCTTTAGAAACGACCTTAAGTGTAATGTCACCTATGGGAGGATGCATTCAGGTAGGATTGATCTGTAAAGATTGTAAAATAGGAATGTCAAACCTACGCTTAACTTGCGACCTTCGTATCATGGAAATGTCGGACTTCGATATCATCATGGGCATGGATTAGTTGTCCGCCTACCGAGCGGTGATTGACTGTCGTCAGAAGAAAGTGGTAGCTCACACGCAAGATGGAACACGTTTCCAGTTTAAGGGGGATAGACAAGACCCCATGGTTTCAACAGAACATCGGACGCAGTGGCGCGATCAACTTGCGGGTAGAATAGCAAGTCTGATTCTAAATGAGGAAGGCCAAGGGGAAATAGAACTCCCGCGCGTAGTATGCGATTATGCAGATGTATTTCCTATGGAGTTACCAGGATTGACACCAACCCGGGAAGTAAACTTTGGCATCGAGCTACAACCTGAAACTACCCCAATATCCATGGCTTCGTATCGTATGGCACCAGCAGAACTACGAGAATTGAAGACATAACTACAAGAATTGCTCGAAAAAGGATTCATTAGGCCAAGTACTTCGCCATGGAGAGCACCCGTGTTGTTTGCTAAAAAGAAGGATGGATCATTGAGGCTATGCATCGATTATCGTCAACTCAATCGAGTCACGATTAAGAACCGATACCCCCTCCCAAGGATTGACGACCTTTTTGACCAACTTAGAGGCTCAAGGTGCTATTCAAAGATCAATCTCAGGTCAGGTTACCATCAACTGCGAGTCAAGGAGGAGGATATACCAAGAACTACCTTTCGTACTAGATATGGCCACTATAAGTTTGTAGTAATGCCCTTCAGACTAACCAACACACCGGCAGTGTTCATGAGCCTAATGAATAAGATTTTTAGACCATACCTTGACTAGTTTGTAGTAGTGTTCATTGATGACATCTTGGTATACTCAAGGTCTGAAGAAGAGCATGAGCAACATTTAAGGACTGCCCTTCAAATTCTTAGAGATAACCAGTTATATGCCAAAGCGAGTAAATGTGAGTTCTGGTTGAATGAAGTGAAATTCTTAGGGCATGTGGTATCAGAGAATGGGATTGCGGTGGATCCAACCAAGGTGGAGGCAGTATTAGATTGGAGACAACCAAAAACCGTGTCAGAAATTCGCAGCTTCTTAGGATTGGCCGGTTATTACCAGAGGTTCATCCAAGATTTTTCCAAACTAGCTAAACCAATGACTCGTTTGACGCAGAAGGAAGTAAAGTATGTGTGGGACGAAGCTTGCGAAAAATCCTTCCAGGAGCTGAAGAAGAGGTTAACTAGTGCGCCAATTTTGACCATCCTAGAACGAGAAGAGGGGTACACTGTGTATTGCGATGTGTCTAAAGAAGGATTAGGTTGCGTACTCATGCAAAATGGAAAGGTAGTCGCATATGGATCCAGGCAGTTAAAACCTCATGAGCGCAATTACCTCACACATGACTTAGAGCTAGCGGCCGTAGTTTTTGCCCTAAAACAATGACGACATTACATGTATGGGGAACAATTTGAGATTTTCACCGATCACAAGAGTCTGAAGTATCTATTCACATAGAAGGACCTTAACTTGAGACAGAGACGATGGATGGAGTATCTTGAGGATTTCCAGTTCACTCTCTCATATCACCCCGGTAAGGCCAATGTAGTAGCAGATGCTCTAAGTCGTAAGAGCAGAGGGATGTTGGCTAAGATCTTCGTCAAGGAATGGGATATGGTTAAGACACTCAATGAGTTTAGGATCCAAGTAGAATCTCAAGATACAAAAGCATATTTTAGTACGCAGGAGGTGATGCCTAAGTTGATGAATGAGGTCATGGAGGCCCAAAAGCATGATCAAGAGGTAGCCTACATCAAAGGGACGTCTAGAGTCAGGAGAACCCATGCTCGGTTGGGTAATTCACCCCGATGGGAGTTTAAGATACCAAGGCAGATTGTTTGTACCAAGTGATGAGTTACTTAGAGAAAAGGTACTGAAAGAATGTCATCATTCTGCATTTGCGGTACATCCAGGAGGGACTAAAATGTACCAAGATTTGAAGAAGCAATATTGGTGGAATGGAATGAAGAAGGAAGTGGCTAAATTTGTAGCGAGATGTCTAACATGCCAGCAAGTGAAGGCGGAACATCAAAAAATAGGGGGAATGTTGCAACCTCTACCAATAGCCGAATGGAAGTGGGAGTACATGACAATGGGTTTTGTGACAGGGTTGCCTAAGTCACCTAGAGAGCGCGACGCTATATGGGTAATAGTGGACCGTCTCACCAAGTCAGCACATTTCTTACCTTACCCTATAAGATGACCGAAACCTTAGAATCTATGTGCAGACTCTACATTGGGGAAATCATTCGACTGCATGGAATTCCGGTATCTAATGTGTCAGATCGTGATCTACGATTCACCTCTCGATTTTGGGAGCGTACAGGAAGCTCTTGGTACCGAGTTATGTTTTAGCACCACCTTTCACCCACAAACAGATGGACAATCTAAACGCACTATCCAGACACTCGAAGATATGCTGAGAGCTTGCGCAATGGATTTTCAAGGAAATTGGGAACGACACCTACCCCTAATCGGATTTGCCTACAACAACAGCTTTTAAGCTAGCATCGGCATGACACCCTTTGAAGCATTACATGGACGACCTTGTAGATCGCCGATTTGTTGGACGGAAGTGGGTGATGCAAATCTGATAGGAACTGAACTTGTTCTAGAGACTATTGAAAAGGTCAAATTGATCTGACAACGGTTAAAGATTGCCCAAGACCGCCAAAAGAATTATGCAGATAGGAGGAAAAGACTATTGATGTTTGAAGTAGGCAGCCACGTGTTCCTAAAGGTGCAACTTAGGTGTGGAGTCGTACGTTTTGGGAGAAAAGGAAAGCTGTCACCACGATATATCGGGCCTTTTGAGGTATTAGAAAGAGTGGGCGAAATAGCTTATAGACTAGCTCTACCTCCGCAGTTAGCAGGAATACACAACGTCTTCCATGTATCTATGTTGAGAAAATACATCGCTGACCCGTCATACGTCCTCAAGTGGGAAGAAATCAGTCTTGACAAGGATGACACATTTAAAGAAGGACCGGTAGCAATACAAGACAGTCGAGAAAAAAACCTTAGAGGCAAGACGGTTCACTTGGTAAAAGTGCTATGGCGTCATCAGGGAGTTGAGGAATCTACTTGGGAACACCAGGATTGGGTGAAGGCAAACTACCCTGAGCTTTTCGTAGACAGTATGCAGTTGAATTTCGGGGACGAAATTGTTTTAAGGGGGATAGGTTGTGAAGCCCCCAAAATATGTATTCACTTTAAAGACCCTAATGTTTGAATTATTTTCTTAAAGCCCCTTGGTTACTTGAATTAATTCGAATCTTGTCGGCTAGTATTACTATTTTTATTTTTGTCAAAACAGGAATTTCCCTAACCGGATTAGGATCCCTAACCTAATTTAATTCTACATAAGTTACATGTATTTAACTCAAAGCCATCACCCTTTAATTAAATTCAAAACTTGCCCAAACTAGTATTTATACTTTGTACCTTGAAGTGCCATCAATCTTGTTATATATATATATATACATATACACCTAGAGGAGTGTACCCTAGGACATAAAATAATAAAGAATTTGCTCTCCACACTTCGCTATGGCTGGCCCTTCCTTGGAGAATGTGAGAAATCTATTTCCAAGACATACCATCATGAGATATTCTAGGAAATCCAAACCTAGTGACCTAGACTTAGGTTGCAAATCTCAAGACTAGTTATCTTTCAACTAAAAATCAACTAATTGATACCTAGACTTATGATTTAGCACCAGGAGAATTTATGGGAAGAAACCTTGGTAGGCGTTGTGCCTACCACAATGAGCAGGGTCACCCAACTCAGGGTTGCTGAGCCCTTAAAGCACACTTGAAGATCTGGTGAGGCAAGGCCATTTAAGAGACCTTGTGGATGAAGCCAGAACCAGGGAAGAGCAGGCACGATTGCCTCAAGCACCAGCAGCCCCGCCCCCCCTCCCCAGCGCAGCAACCACTGGCAGGTGGACCTCGGGTGGTTAACGTGATCCACTCAAAAGTGAATGAAAACGACATACGGGGGGAGACACAGAGGGTAAAACACCTGCAGCACGTCAACCAGGTCGAACTGAAAAGATCTCGGCCTGAAGATTGCCAAGGACCGATGATAACCTTCATAGAGGCCGACCTCGACATGGTTCAGCACCCGCACAATGATGCCCTGGTAGTATCTCTCCAGGTTGGGGAGTGCCAGGTGAAACGCATCTTGATTGATCAAGGCAGCTCCTGCGACATCATGTATGTCAGATGTTACAAGGAGTTAGGCCTTCACCCTGATGACATGGAGCAGTCCAACGGCCCGATGGTCGGCTTCAATGGGACGCCGACATGGCCTTTAGGCGCAACAAGCTTGGAGGTACAAGCTGGCATGAAAAAGATCAAGACAGAATTCATTGTGATCGACACGCCCTCGCCCTACAACATCATCTTGGGGAGGCCGTGGTTGCATGCAATGGGGGCAGTCCCCTCGACATTGCATCAACTACTGCGGTTCCCAACAGAACATGGGATTGAGGAAGTCAGAGGTGATCAGTTGCAGACGAAAAATTGCTCCATGGCAGCAATGAAGTTAACCTGCAGCATTCGGGAACCAGAGAAGACAGAAGTTGAAGAAGAGGACATGAAGGTCCTAGATGATGTCGGCAAGGAGCCGACCGAGAAAAGTGAAGAAGCATTGAAGAAAATCTTCGTCCAAGAGGGCGATGAGGAACGCTTCTTTCTTCTCGGCACAGGATTAACCGAAGAAGAAGAAAGGGAGTTGGAAGCCTTTCTGAGAAAAAATATTGAGGTGTTCGCTTGGACACTTTATGAAATGCCTGGCATTGACCCCGAGGTCACATGCCACAGACTCAACGTTGACAGGTCGGCCAAACCTATAATACAACGAGCCAGAAGACCGACGTTGATGCACATCGAAGCAGTAGAAAAGGAAGTAGCCAGACTTCTAGAGGCCAGGGCCATCCGAGAAGCCAATTATCCGACGTGGTTATCAAATACCGTGGTAGTAAAGAAGAAGAATGGCAAGTGGAGGGTCTGCGTAGACTTCACAAATTTGAACAAAGCTTGTCCCAAAGATAGCTTCCCTCTGCCAAAGATCGACCAGTTGGTGGACGCCACATCTGGACATGGAAGGATGAGCTTCTTGGATGCATATAGGGGGTATCACCAGATAGCCATGTACCCCCCAGATGAAGAGAAGACAGCGTTCATCACTCCGAAAGGTTTGTACTGTTACAGAGTCATGCCTTTTGGGTTGAAGAACGCAGGAGCAACTTACCAAAGGCTGGTGACCAAGATGTTCAAACACTTGATCGGCCGAACAGTAGAAGTCTACATTGATGATATGGTCGTGAAGACCAAGGAGCCAAAGGATCATCTTGCTGACCTAGAAGAGGTCTTGGACATACTCAAAACATATCGGCTCCGACTAAACGCATCGAAATGCGCGTTTGGAGTCAGATCCGGAAAGTTCTTGGGATACCTGGTGACTAGAAGGGGCATTGAAGCCAGCCCAGATCAGATCAAGGCCATTCTGGAATTACAGAGTCCGACATCGGCTAAACAGGTTCAGATGCTTACTGGAAGGGCCGCAGCCCTAAACAGGTTCATAAGCCGAAGTTCGGACAAATGTAAACCTTTTTTCAATCTGGTAAAAAAGGCCACGGATTTTCTATGGACAGAGGAATGTGAGGCCGCTTTGGCCGACCTGAAGAAATACCTTACCTCGGCTCCAGTCCTCTCAACACCTCAACCTGGGGAGGAACTGTTCTTATACCTAGCAGTTTCAGAGCACGCAGTGAGTGCTGTGATTATCCGAGAAGAGAAGGGAGAGCAGAAGGCAGTGTACTATGTAAGTAAAACCTTGGCCGATGCAGAAACAAGGTATTTACCACTGGAGAAATTAATGCTGGCCTTGGTAATGGCCTCAAAGAAGCTAAACCATTATTTTCAGGCTCACAAGATAGTGGTTCTAACAGAGCACCCACTAAAATCCTTCTTGCAACAAAGAGACTTGACTGGAAGAATAGCAAGATGGGCCGTAGTTTTGGGCCAATATGACCTAGAGTTCAGGCCGAGAACAGCAATTAAGGGCCAAGTTTTGGCCGACTTCGTGGCCGAGTTCTCGCCAGAATACATCGAACATCGGGCTCCGTTGAGCCGAGATGAACGATGTCCAAACAAGGAAGGAGAAGCCCAGCCAAAGGCTAAAGAACCAAGGAAGGAAAAACTCAGACCCTGCAGCATTTACATCGGAGATTCCTTTCAACTTTTTGTTGATGGGAGCTCAAACCGGCAGGGGGCAGGGGCAGGAGTAGTGTTAATTTCCCCCGATGGGGAGATATTGGAGCAGTCTATTCGACTGGGGTTCAAAGCCTCGAACAATGAGGCAGAGTATGAAGCATTGATTGCTGGACTGAAGCTGGCAGTAGCAGCAGAGGCAGATGAGATAATAGTTTTTTGTGACTCACAACTCATAGTGAATCAAACTACAGGAGAGTTTGCTGCCCGAGATGAAAGGATGTCGGTATATGCAAAAGAAGTCATCAGGCTGGCAGACATGTTTCAAAACTGCCGACTTCTTCAGATTAGCCGAGAAGATAACAACCACGCCGACGCGTTGGCCAATTTAGCAAGCTCAATGCAAACCGGAAAGACGAGGACAATAATGATCGATTACCTATCAAGCCCGAGCATAGAGTCACCACACACAATGCAAGAAGCATTATGTGTGGACATGGGACCAAGCTGGATGGATGCAATTGTTGCATTCCTGAAAGAGGGAAAACTGCCAGAAGATCGAAAGGAAGCACACAAGGTCAGACTGAAGTCGGCAAGATTCAGCCTGACAGCAGAAGGACATCTCTACAGAAGATCCTTCACTGGACCTCTTTTAAGGTGTGTACACCCTCTTCAGGTCGAAGACTTTTTGTATGAAATTCATGAAGGAGTTTGTGGAAGCCACGCAGGGGGCAGATCGTTAGCTCATAGGGCCATTACCCAGGGGTATTGGTGGCCCTATATGCAAAAAGATGCAGAAGCCTATGTGAAGAAGTGTGAACAATGCCAGAGGTTTGCACCGTTGATACATCAGCCAGCTGCTGACCTGAACCCTGTTTCCAGCCCTTGGCCATTTGCCTAGTGGGGCATGGATCTCGTTGGACAATTGCCCCAAGCAACTGGGCAGCGGAAGTACCTACTGGTAGCAACAGACTACTTCACAAAATGGATAGAAGCAGAGCCCCTTGCCAAAATCAGAGATGTGGATGTCAAGAACTTCATCTGGAAAAACATCATCACCATATTTGAGATTCCAAGAGCAATCATTGCCGACAACGGAACACAGTTTGACAGCAAACTCATCAAGAATTTTTGCGCAAAGTTCAAAATAAAGAATTACTTTTCAACACCAAGCTTTTCCCAAAGTAATGGGCAAGCCGAAGCGTCAAACAAAGTCATTCTGGATGGAATAAAGAAGAGGCTGCAGGCAGCAAAAGGAAAGTGGGTAGACGAATTGCCCAACGTGCTCTAGGCATATCGTACTACGCCGAGAAGATCAACAGGGGAATCCCCCTTCGCCATGGCTTATGGCACAGAAGCAGTCATTCCTTTGGAGATCGGCATCCCAGGGATCAGAACACAGGGAGTAGAGAACGGGTCTAATGATGTGCTCTTAGCCCGAGAACTGGATCTACTTGAAGAGAGAAGGGAGAAAGCTGCAATCCAGCTTGCAGCATACCAGCAACAGCTTGCCAGAGCTTACAACAGGAAGGTCAATCCAAGGGATTTTCAAGTCAACGACTTAGTCTTGAGAAAAGTCGTCGGCAATAAGAAGGATCCCAGAGAGGGCAAGCTTGGCCCAAATTGGGAAGGACCCTACAGAATTACTTCGGTATTAGGAAATGGGGCATATCGGCTCGAAGATAATGAGGGCAAAGCATTGCCTAGACCATGGAACACTTGTAATTTAAAGTTTTTCTATTATTAGATGTTCTTTGATATGATCAATAAAATCTTAACAGAATTTTTTCAGAACTTATAAAACTATGCATGATGTTGTTTTGTAAATAATGAGAACCCAAGTAGAACTTAGGTTCACATTGGGGGCAAAGAGAAGACATTAGTAATGTTTAGCCGAAGTTAAGCTGAGATAAATTCATTATCTTTACTTGTTGAAATTTGTAGCAATTTACAAGTTAAAGTTAAGCCGAGATAAATTCCTTATCTTTAATTGTAGCAATTTACAAGTTAAAGTTAAGCTGAGATAAATTCCTTATCTTTACTTGTTGAAATTTGTAGCGATTTACAAGTCGAAATTAAGCCGACATGTGATTTGCAACGGTTTGCAGCAATTTACAGGTTGAAGTAAAATCTAAGTATATGATTTAAATCCTTGTTAAAATTAGAAGCAATTTACAAGTAGATCATTGTTTTAACATTTGTTTTAACTTAAGAAAAGTTTATTGTGTATACTAATCCTTGTTGAAATTTGTAGCAATTTACAAGTAAGTTAGACTGAGGTTGTTGTTTAAACTTAAGAAAAGTTTACAAAAGTTAGCATTGAATAAGTATATGTTTTATACTTGTTGAAATTTATGAAAAAGATTGCAGATTAGGATCTTGCCGAAGTAAAGCTTGCAGTTATTATACCCAAGGTATGTAACCCAGAGAATATTGAGCAAAGGAAGAATTATGCAAAATATTCTAAGTACAGAAGCAATGAAGAGAAATCAATGACAAACACTCAGAGAAAAACAGTTGTACATAGAGGAGGCACAATGACCTAGCAGAAGTAAATTGTTCAAGAGCAACAAAGAACGGCACATCGGCCATAAAGACAAAGCTTACATTGTTCAGAAAACAAAACAGAGTACAAAAAAGTAAAAAAAATAAAAACTAAGTTTCTTCAGCCTCAGGGGCAGTCTGAATCTGGACCTCGGAAGTCTCTGGAAGAACAACCTCGGCGTCTTGTTGCACTCCCACTTCGGCGTGCTTTTCAACCTCAGCCTCAGCCTCCTTATCAGCAGCGATCTCGGCGTCTATTTCGGCCAAGGTCTTCTCCACGCTTTGCTCTGCAACCAGAAGGTTAGATGATTGGTGGGTGGGGCCAGTTTCCTTGGGCACCTTCTCAACCTCCTCATCCTCCTCTTGGGTTAAATCCATTACTTGATCGCCCTGAGGAGCTGACTTGGTTTCAATAGCTTCCTTGGATTTCCTAACTAATGATTCATCTTCATCTTCACCTTCATCTTCCACCTCGGCGTCAGAATCAGCTTCTTCTTCAACTTGGCTTGGAGGTGGAGGAAGAGCAAAGGAAAGACGAATGGCCTTGGTCTTGCGCCAGGGTGAGTCGGTAGGAAGATCAAGTTGTTTGGCCAAAGCATTCCAACCTAGGAAAAATTATTTTAAAGCACATAAAAAATTTTAAAAATTTCAGAAAATATTTTTTTGATTATATATCAATTGCAAAAAAAAAAAAAAATCACTATTCCAGTCAACCAGTCGGACGACCGGCCAGACGTCCCGTTTTGGAAAAAAAAATTGAAACACGCACTCGGTTTTGACAAAACAGAAGTGTTTTGCAAAGCTATGAAAAATTAATTCTACAGTTCCATCCAAGCACCATACTCAAACTACCACGTTGAATCACATTTTGAAATCACAACCAAACACAGCCTAAGTTTTTTGACTTTTTTATATCACATTATGTTTCTATTTTTTTACAAAAAAAATCAAAAAAATTAAAAAAAAGTTAAAAAAATAACTTTTTATCAACTTTTTAAAACACTGTATAAAAAAAACCAACCTTTTTATATACAGTGTGCTATTTTAAGAAGTTAGAAAAAAATTAATTTTTTAACTTTTTAAACTTATTTTATCTTTTTATAAATAAAAATATATACAAAATAATGTGACTCAAAATAAATAAAAAATAAAAAATAAATTTTTTGTTTAGTTGCCAAACACTCCTGTGTCTTTCATACTTGTATTATTTCTTCCAAAACTGATTGAGAGCTCTAAATAATAGAGCACTAATAGCTCTAATGAGGTGGAAAGGATTAAAAAAAAACCAAAAAAAACAACAAGAGAGACACACATCACATCATGGGGGGAGCCACATCATTAGTGCTCCCCCTAGTGCTCTCTTTTTAGTACTCCCAAGCATTTTTCTATTTCTTCAATGCTAGCAACAACGTTGACAGCTTTTTCCAGAATCAGTACGCACTGACAGAGGTCGCGTCCCCTACCATCTTCTCTCCTCTCTAAATGAGGCACAAACACACACATACATACATATGTAATATATTACAGTATACAAAATATTGATCCACACAATTTTTCTCCCTTAATCCCTTAGAATAATGTAATAAATAAAATTTGAAAAATTGATTCATATTTTAATAAATAATTTTTTTTTCAAATTGATTTACTTTATACATTGTGTCAAATATTAAGTATGTTCTCAATCTTTTCTCTCTTAAACACACATTAATATGTACTAATTAGATATTATTTTATATATATATATATATATTCTGTTTTGTCATCTCATTTGAGAGATTTTCAAGAAAGAAATTATGTAAATGAAACTGACAAATATATATATATATATAAATTTTTAAATATACATAAAATTTATACAAAAAATATTGATAAGAATAATGTGATAATACGATTATAGTAAATAAATTAATATGAATAGTATTATATGTACTAATTGGCATGTTAATTAGTGTACTAATAGATGATGTGATATAATTTTAGAGGTTTTAAATATTTATAATTTATATAATTGATAAGGTCATAATTTTGAAATAATAATATTATGATATATATTAGTGTGCAAATTAATATGTCAATTGATATATGTATCACTATCAAATTAATATTTAACGGTATTTTAATTTCAAGTGAAAAATTCGTAATGTCTCATATATATATTTTTAATAACATTATGCTATATATATATAAACAACAATATTTGGTAACTTAAAAAATTATTGCTTAAAAAGTTCGAAATATTAAAATAACGTCATCTTAAATATAAAACGACGTTATTTTTTACGCATTCAAATTTTTTGAGTCATAAAAAACCAAGCTATCAAACATTTTTTATATAATAAATTTCTCTCAGTCTCGATAATCGAGGAGCACTTTTTCCGCTACCAGTATTCAATTTCTGAGACACAAACAAAAGGACATTAATGCAACTTCACACCGAAAATTGTATTTGTTTGATTATGGGATTTGAAAATAATTTTGAATTGTATTTTGACTTTGTTTGAAAAGTAAGTTAATTTTTTGATTATTTTAATTTGTGGCTAAAAAGTTTAGTTTGAAAAAGACTTTGATTTTTTTGATTTTTTTGTGAAAGAATGAATGTAATGATTATGAATTAGATGTGATATTTTGTCTTATTGAACTAAAAAGTCTATTTTATTTTTTGTGACTATTTTAGCAAAAAAAAACCTTCAAACCAACTTGCCAAACGGAGCTATTAAATTTTGATTTATATTTTGAAATTTTTTATACTTTTTTTAATATTTCAAAATTTTTTAAAATTTTCATTTTTTATAATTTTTAATTAAATATTTTTTTTAATATTTTAAACTCAGAACACAACTCTGCACTCAAATCGTAACTAAATACATAATTCAAACAGTGGTGCTACATACCACTAGAAAAGGAGCACTAAGCCAGCTCTAATGAGCTGGCAGTGCTGGAAATTAATAAATAAAAAAAAAAACAAAGTAAAATATCAAATCAATTGAGACAACAGTATTTTTAGAGCAATTAGAGCTCATTATTTTAAAGCTCTTAAACAATTTTCTAATTCAAAACTCAATTCAAAATTTTTTTTCAAAACTCATAACCAAACTTTTTTCAAAATTCTTTTAAAAAAAATTCAAAAAAAAATATTTTTTATTTTATTTCTTTAAAATTAATTTTTCTTTTAAATTTTTTTGAAAAAATATTTGTTTCAAAAAATATTTTGTTTATTTTTATTTTTGAAGAATTTTTTAAAATTTTTTCAAAAAATAATTTTTGTTATTTTTTTAAGTATTGGCCAAATAATTTGTTTTGATTTAGATACATATATATATATATATATATCGCGATTCATTTTTTTTTTAATTTACAAAAATTAAATGTTTAAACAAAGTAAAAAAATATTTTAAAAAATATTTACCAAATAAAATAACATATTTAAAATATAAAATATAAATTATATATTTAAAACAAAATAATAAAAAATTTAAATCTTTAAAAAAAATATATCACACAAATGTATGAAATACAGTGCACATTAAAATAAATAAATAAATAAATAAATAAATATGTACTCTAAAAAATAAAATTAAGAAATTTTTTAAAATACAACTAAAACTTCTATCAAAACTCATAATCAAATAAAATTCTCTTTTTCAAAGTTCAACTCATAACTCAAAATACGACTCTATATTCAAATCATAATTGTAAATCATGATTCAAACAATAATTTAAAAAAAAAACAAAATAAAAAAATATTTATTTATTTTTTTAAATAGAATTTTGAAGAGTTTGGTTTTGAGTTTTGAATTGAGTTTTGAGTTGTGTTTTTTGTTATGAGTTTTGAAAATAATTTTTGATTTGAGTTTTGAATTGTGTTTTTAATTATGAGTTTTGAAAATAATTTTGAAAGTTTTTAATTGGAAGCGCGATTCCAAAATTAAACCAAACACCACAACATTGCTTTGGTCCCAATTTGTTGGTCCTTTTGAGAATTTTAATTTTTTAAAAGATACGCAATCATTATATTTAAATTTAAATTTAAAATTTAAAATATTTTTCACTAATATTCCTATCTTTTTAAAATTTTAATATATTTGTAATTATTCAAAAAAAAATTTACCCATAAGTCCTAATTTCTGAAAAGTTGAATCATTTAGTCCTAAAAAGTTTTCTTATGCTCTATTTAGTCCCATTTGTACATCAATTTAATGTTTGAAATATTAATCTGATGTTCAAAATCTAATGTTCGAAATATTAATCTGATGTTTGAAACATTGTAATGAGACCTTCAGTCTATAAGAAAACTTTTAGGACTAAACAGTGTATAAGTTATTAATTTGAGATTTATTGGTGCATCTCTCTTATTCAAAATGGATAATTTTGCAAAATTAAATATTTTTTACTTTGACTTTTCAGATTGGACTATCATTTGAGACATCCCAAAATGAAATGGTGGACCAACTACATGAGACGTATGGAATATAATCATCTTGGAACAAATTTATATGGTGTCTCAATTTTTTATTGATTAGTTAAAGGGTAAATTACATTTTATCCCCCTTAATTATTATCTTAACAAAAAAAATTGTAACACTTAATTCATTTCATCTATTAATTATTATTATTATTTTTAATGTGGACCTTAATGATGAAAATACATTTTCAACTATAGGGATAAATTACACTTGAACGATCACTCGATGTCATTCTCCCCTTAACTAAAAAAACATATTTGATTTTTAAGCTAAATTATTGTTTTTGATTTTTTTTACTTAATTTTTTCATATTTTTTATTTTTAGAGAAAAAATTTCATGTTAGTCAAAATTTTTTTAAAAATTCAACAGAGACAATATATATATAAAATAAAAACAATTTGATATATTTTCATATTCTTTATTAAAAATTAAACCAAAAAGACTAATAATGTCATTTTAGACATTCCATTCAAAATATCACATGTAAGTCGCATGTCAATTTTTTTTTTTTAAAATCTATTTATGAAACAAATCCTTAACAATTTACATTGATATAAATTAAAATTCAAAGTAATAGATATATATTATTTTTTAATTGTGGTGGTAAAGTGATATAAAAATGTACACATTTACAAGAGGAGCGTACCCCATGAAAAATGCCAAGTTTGGCATTCTCAAAAAAATACAAAAAGTCAAAAAATTACTATCCTATTTAAGTCACATCACCTCTTTAACACATCACTTCAAACTCAACCCAAATTCAACTCATATTTTATAAAAAGTAAAAAAGTACACTTATTTAGGGTTGGTTTGGCATGTACTAAAAAAGTGTACTTTTTGACTTATTAGTGGGTTTGGGTTGGGTTTGGGTTGGGTTTAATGTGACGTGTTAGAGAGGTGATGTGATTTAAATAGGATGATGTGACTTAAATAAGATAGTGACTTTTTGACATGCTTTGAGAATAAGCTGGAAATCAGCTTAAGCTGAAAGTTATAAGCTATAAGCTGTTTAGGTATAAGCTATAAGCACTTTCCCACAGCTCTACCAAACAGGGCCTTAGTTGAGGGAAAAAGTGATACGAAACAATAAGTGAGAGGGTAAAGTATAATTTATCCTTAATTTGTAAGACATTATACTTTTTCTTGCATCAAGATTCTTTAGAGTGATCTTTCATAGAGTGGTCTTAGAGTATTTATTTTCAATAGCTAAGATTTAGGCTTGGTTTGGGAACAAGCTATTTTAGTAATTTTTTGGCTTTTTACGAAAAGGTGTGCAGAAAAGTAGAAAGGTGATGTGATGTGTTTTAGTTGACTTTTTGACTATTTTAACCACTTCCCAAACATAGCTTTAAATCTACCAAAATTGAGAGTACAATAATAATTTTGCCGTCAAGTCTTAAAGCCTAATTTTATAACTCTGTGAAAAATTATTCTAGAAAATCTTTATTAATATTAGAGATTTCAAAAGTTCCATCAAAATTTTCTATCAAATGTCTCACATGGGTATGAGACTCACATTAAATCTACATGATGTGGGTCCAATTTGAAAAGTCAAAGTTTTGAAAAGATTTTTTGATTTTTTTTTAACTTTTTGTGAAAAAAAGAATGTAATGATTATAAGTTAAATATAATGTTTTGTCTTATTAAGGGTTGGTTTGGCAAGGGTTCATTGGGCTTTTTTGGCTTAATGTGCCACAAAAGACAGAATAGGCTTATGAGCCACAACAGACAAAACATCCCATCCAAGCCTATAGTCATTACATTCTTCTCTCACAAAAAAGTCAAAAAAGTCAAAAAGCCAAAAGTCCTTCCCAAACCAAGCTTTTGAGCCCAGGCTCATATAGCCAAAAAAGTCAAAAAGCTAAAAAATCAACCCACTTCCCAAACGGAGGCTAAGTTAAAAAGTCTATTTTGTCTTTTTATGACTAAAATAGTCCCAAATTCAACCCAACCCATCTTTCCAAACGAAGTCTTCTGACTTGTTTGTCTAGTGATTTTTTTTATTTAAAAAAGTCAAAAAATTATCAAAAATTTAAAAATTTAAAAAGTCAAAAAATTATCAAAAATTAAAAATTAAAACAATTAACATATTAATCACCTTTATACTTACAACTATTTACTTAATTAAAAAAAAAATTTCTAAACACATTAACATTTTTTACATCATTAAAAAAAAAAAAAAAAAAAAAACTACTAAAAAAAATGAAATTAATGGGCCTTTGTACACTTTTGCTAACCTCAACAACTCACAAACACGGGATGGTGCGGCTATTGTGTCATTTGGACACCGTTCACTTTTTAAGAGATATTAAATACAATATATTTGTAAAAAATAAAATTTATTAGCTATCAATAATTTTTTTATTGGATCCTATTTGTATCTACAAGAATGAATGGCAAATTTGATTTAAAATATAAAATTAAATTAAAAAATGTTTTGATGAAAGGTATATTAATATCCGATCAATTTAATTTTTTATAAATATATTTTATTTGATGTATCATAAAAAATTAACGATTCAAATTATTAAAATAAATTTGAAATGGCCCCAAATGGCTGCGCAGCAGCCAGACCATCTTCTCTCAAACATGGTTTTTGTGAGTTTATTGAGAATTTTGTTAACCCATTTCAAAGTACATAGCATGAATATGAAAAGGCTCCAATCAGTCAATTCACTTTTGATTACTTTTATTTTACAATACAAGAATTTTTAAGATCAATTTATTTATTTATTTATTTTTATCGTAAACATAAAAAAAAAATTGTTTAAAAAAAACCTTAAGAGACAATGGTTATAGGAGTCGTCACATAAATGCTGTCCCGAAAAGTTTTAAAAAAACAAAAGTTGAGCTTTAACTTGAGGGGGCCATGTGGCTTACTATGCTCTCATTTTAATAATTCAAACATTTTATTTTATAAGACTTTCAGTATATATTATTTATAAAAAAAAATTAAGTTAATTTGGAAATCGTAACATTTTATTTAGCGTGTTTTATTTTTAAAAAAATGGATAACAAGTATATTTTTTGATAGGGATAGGCCCACAAGGACCACGGCCCACCATGAGTAAACCCAAGCCCACCACTTAGATCCTATCACACAACCCGGTCAGTAAAACCCGGTACAGATGGAGGCCAACTGAGCAGGAAAGGCTAATGATGCTCGGACACGTGGCGGGTGCAGAACAGGCCATATCAGCAGACAAAGATCTGCAAAGTTATTGCCACAGCACATCACCATTAATGTAACCCATCACCGCATTTATTGCGACAACACCCCTCAGCCGAAATGGCGCCCCCTCACCCTGAACAAGAAGAACCACGGCGCAAGCTTTCGGCGGGAAGGTCAGAACGGCTGAGACAGTGAAATGATTACCAAAGGATATAAGCAAAGCTCGAAGACAAGAAGAAGGTTAAGTTTTTCTCCCTCTCTCTCTCTCTCTCTCTCTCTCTCTCTCTGGACATTTGGTTCATCACCTTTTCTAATTCATACACCGGAGGGTTCGCCGGGGGACTACCCCGTTCCCCGATTGGACTTGCTTGCAGGTTATCCAGTGGACTTGTGGAGCTTGGATCGGTCCAACCCATTCACGAGGACTCACAGTACTATCAGTTGGCGCCGTCTGTGGGAATCGAGATTTGTCCGTGCGCCAATTGTGTTCGTTGCCGCCGGAGACCCTTTTTCAGCAACCTTCTTCATCTCACCTATCACGTGCATGGTAACGACCAGATCCATGGCTTCCCACCATAACGTTGCCGATCACCAGACCGACCCTCCCAACCCGAACAACCCACCACAGTACTTCATCGAGCTCACCAATAGCATCAACCGTATGGCCGAACAAAACCAGGCCTTAATCAACGCTCTGCTCCAACGGAACCTCCCTATTCCTCCACCACCTCCAGATATTCCATCCCATCCAGAACAAGTCCCCGGCCATACTGTCCCACAACCCAATCCTCCCAACTCGGGGGGCTTGCAACCCCCTCACCCACATATACATCCACCCCCTCCACCTCCACGTCCATCAGTCATAGCTCCAGCTCCCGAGGGAGAGGCTAGCAGCGTCCAACATTTATCTCCTTCTGGTGGCGACAACATTCCCTTTTGGGACGCTGAACTCCGAGCCATGAAACTCCAACTCCAAGGGGTCATGCAGAACATCCAACATAAGCCTTCCACTACAGCAAACTCCCCGTTTGTCGCCTCCATCCGAGACAAACCCCTACCCCCCAAGTTCAAAATGCCTACCATCGACCCCTTTGACGGAACAACTGACCCCGTCGACCACCTGGAGACCTACCGTACCCTCATGATCCTCCATGCTTTCCCTGACGAAATCATGTGCCGAGCCTTTCCCGTGACACTGAAGGGGTCGGCTCGGCTATGGTTCAGCCAGTTGCCACCAGATTCAGTTTCCACATTCCAACACCTCAGTGACTCCTTCCTGAGCCACTTCATTGGGGCCCAACGCCAGCGACGTCCGGCGACCCAACTCCTCAACATCCGTCAGACCGAGGGGGAGTCACTGCGCAGCTTTGTCACTCGCTTCAACACCGAAGCCTTACAAGTTGCTGAAAATGACGATAAAGTCATCCTCACAGCCTTCATGGCTGGTCTGCGGTCATTCGATTTCCTCTTCTCCCTCTCCAAGAACCCCCCGACATCCATGGCAGCCTTGCTCTCCAAAGCCCAAAAGTACATGAACGGCGAAGATTCTCTAGCCGCTCGGCAAGACCCCACTACCAAATATCTGGCCCCCAGAGAAAAGAGAAAAGACCAAGAACCCAGTGACACTCGGCATCATAACCAAACATCCCGCTATGCCGACCGACCCCCTCGTGCCGACCGGTCGGCACCAGCCAGACCCCCCGGTCGGTTCGAGCGATATACACCCCTCAATACTCCCATGGAGCAAGTTCTTAACCAGATCCAACGGGACTATCCCCTAGAGTGGCCTCTTCCTCCACGGAACCCTTCCAATTGTAAAGACCAGTCCAAATATTGCCGTTTCCACCAGGATCATGGCCATAACACCGACGACTGCATCAGCCTCAAAGACCAAGTGGAGACCCTTATTCGCCAGGGGCGCCTGAGCCGATTCACAGATACCCGTCCTCAGCAGAGGCAAAGGACCGAGCCCCACAGAGACAATCACAGGCATACCCTTCCAAGGCAACTAGCTCAACCAGACCAAAGGCATGATCGACCCCACCAGCAACCTCGGCCTCAAGGTAATCCGCCTCCGCTAGTTGGTGAAATCAGAGTTATTTCAGGTGGCCTCGCTTGCGGTGGACCATCTCGCTCGGCTCAGAGGGTAGAGCTTAGAAAGATACGACCGGGCTCAGACAAGACAGTTGCCACGGTCAACCGACCCCCTAAGCAACCCAAGTAGTGGACAGAACCCATTACCTTCACAGACGCCGACTGTTCAGGCATCCGTTATCCTCACGATGATCCCATTGTCATCTCCACTGTCCTCTCCAATTATAAGGTCAGACGAGTCCTCATTGACAATGGCAACTCGTCGGACATCATTTTCCTCAACTACTTCCGCCAACTGAAGATCGGGGAAGGAAGCCTGTCCCCACTCCAAACTCCTCTGGTCGGTTTCACCGGTGACCGGGTAACCTCTATCGGCTCCATTGATCTCCCCATCACCATTGGAGAGTACCCACGGCAGACCACGAAATTGCTTACTTTCCTTGTTGTCGATTGCCCCTCAGCCTACAACATCATCCTCGGCTGCACGGCCCTTAATGCCTTCCAAGCCATCACATCCACCTACTATCTTGCCCTCAAGTTCCCTACTGATTTTGGGGTCGGAACGGTGAGAGAAGAACAGACCGTCGCTAGAGAATGTTATGTGGCCTCACTTAAAGAGGTCAAACTCAAGGAGGCAATGATCATTGAAGGACTTGACGTCCGAGATGAGGACGAACTGATCAGAGGCGAACCTATGGAGGAACTCGTCGAAGTTATCATCGATCCCGCCAACCCGCTAAAAACTGCTAAAATTGGCAGCCAACTGCCTTCCCAAGCCAAGGCCGACCTCACCGCTCTCCTGACCGAACACAGAGACGTCTTCTCCTGGACTCATGCAGACATGCCAGGCATCGACCCCTCTTTCATAACCCATCGCCTCAGTATCGAGCCTCATTTCCGACCTTACCGACAAAGGCAGCGCATTTTCCATCCAGAGCGCAACAATCTCATAGCTGCAGAGGTTGACAAACTTCTCAAGGCCCAGTTTATCTGAAATGTGGATTATCCTAAGTGGCTGTCCAACGTGGTCCTGGTCCGCAAAAACAATGGCAAGTGGCGTCTTTGCGTCGACTACTCCGACTTGAACCGAGCTTGTCCCAAAGATAGCTATCCTCTCCCCTGCATTGATCTACTGGTCGACGCCACGGCCGGTCATCAAATGCTCAGCTTCATGGATGCTTTTTTAGGGTACAACCAAATTGTGATGCACTCATCCGACTAGGAGCACACATCTTTCATCACCGACCGGGGCACCTACCACTACCGTGTCATGCCGTTCGGACTAAAGAATGCTGGGGCCACCTACCAACGTTTAGTCAATACAGTCTTCCACCATCAGATCGGACGGAACATGGAAGTGTATGTGGATGACATGCTGGTCAAGAGCAAACTTTCCACTGACCACCTCACCGACCTACGAGAGACTTTTGCCACCCTCCGCAAATATCAGATGAAGCTCAACCCAGAGAAGTGCGCCTTTGGCGTAGGATCTGGCAAGTTCCTGGGTTTCATGGTCAGTCAGCGCGGCATCGAGGCCAACCCTGAGAAGATCAAGGCCCTGATTGAGATGCAGTCACCCAAAACCGTTAAAGAGGTCCAAAGGCTCACCGGCAGAGTGGCAGCCCTCAACCGTTTCATCTCCCGCGCAACGGATAACTGCCTACCGTTTTTCAAAGTCCTGCGGCAGACTTTTGAATGGACAGCTGAGTCAGAAGAAGCCTTCCAACAGTTGAAACAGTGCATGGCCAATCCTCCCCTTCTCTCACATGCAGTCACCGGCGAGCCCCTCTTCCTCTACCTAGCAGTATCAAGCACCGCAATCAGTGCAGCACTCATCAGAGAGGACGACTCAGTCCAACGGCCGGTCTACTACATCAGCCGGGCTCTCAGAGGAGCGGAGCAGAACTACTCCCTATTAGAAAAGCTGTCCCTGGCCTTGGTCACTGCCTCCAGACGACTCCGCCCCTACTTCCAAGCCCATTCCATAGTGGTTCTCACCGACCAGCCCCTGAAGAAGGTCATGCAGCAACCCGAGCTCTCAGGAAGACTAATGCAGTGGTCAGTAGAACTAAGCCAGTTCGACATCTCTTATCGCCCCCGGACAGCAATCAAGGGACAAGCCGTAGCCGACTTCATCTTGGAATTCACCAATCCAGCCCCAACCACTAACTCTCCAACCCCACCAACTCTGCCAGAGCCCGAAGACCCTCATTGTTGGACACTCAATGTTGACGGCTCGTCTCGCAGAGAAGGAAGCGGGGCTGGCCTCATCCTCACATCCCCCGAAGGGGGTTATTTCAAATGTGCCCTCCGCCTCTTGTTTGCGGCCAGCAACAATAAGGCCGAATACGAAGCATTAATAGCGGGACTTCGTCTAGCCAAAGACATTGGTGTTAGCCACATCCGCGTGTTCATTGACTCCCAACTTATCGTCGGCCAGATCAGGGGTGAATTCGATGCCAAGGATACCACAATGCGAACTTACAGGGACATGGCGCTCACCCTTGTTCGTCTCTTCAACACTTTCCAGATCAGACATATACCTAGGGCGGAAAACTCCAAAGCGGATGAGATGGCTCAGCTGGCCTCCGCCGACCAGTCCGACCTCAACCATGGAGTTCGCCTCGAATACCTGACTCACCCGGCCATCTCACCCGACCTGCAAGAAGTGCAATTCCTCCAGACGGAACCCATCCCTTGGGCATCCGACATCTTCCTCTTCTTGACCACTGGAGAACTACCAGATGACCAACAACAGGCTGCCAAGGTCAGAGCTCGTTCGGCTAACTACGTTCTGGTCGACGGCGTCCTTTACAAGCGCGGTTTCTCACGACCGTACCTGAGATGTCTTAGCCCCGCCCAAGCAACCTATGTAATGCAAGAGATCCATGAAGGAATCTGTGGCAATCATTCAGGTGGCAGGTTTCTCGCACACAAAGTACTCCGTACAGGCTACTTCTGGCCGACGCTCAACAAAGATGCCTCTGATTTCGTGCTGAAATGCGACAAGTGTCAGCGCTTCGCCAACATCCCCCATGCTCCTCCCACTGAGCTGATCACTCTCTGCAGCCCTTACTCGTTCGCCAAATGGGGTATCGACCTGGTTGGTCCACTCCCCACTGGTCGAGGCTAGACCAAGTTCACAATTGTTGCCATTGACTACTTCACCAAGTGGGTAGAGGCAGAACCCCTCGCCACAATCACCGAGCGGAACACCACCAAGTTTATCTGGCAATCGATTGTCTGCAGATTTGGCATCCCTCAGGCCATCGTCTCTGACAACGGCAAACAGTTCGACAATGCTAAATACAGGAAATTTTGTGCAGATCTCCAAATTCAACCATGCTTTTCTTCCCCCGGCCATCCTCAAGCAAACGGCCAAGTTGAGGTCACCAACCGCTCTCTCCTGAAGATCATCAGAACTAAGCTCGAAGCTGCCAAAGGCCTCTGGGCTGAGGAACTACCACATGTACTCTGGGCTTACCGAACCACTGCCCGGACTCCTACTGGGGAAACCCCTTTTCGCTTAACATATGGCGCCGAGGCGGTCATCCCTGTAGAAGTCGGTCTGCCCACCCCCAGGGTCTTGCATCCAGATCTCGCCTCAGCCGAAGAACCCCGTCGAGCAGACCTGGACCTCATTGAGGAGCTTAGAGAGACTGCCGCTGTCAGATTGGCTTCGTACCAGCAGAAAATGAGAACACACTACAACCGCAAAGTCCGACCACGGGAGTTCTCTATTGGCGACCTTGTCTTGAGAGAAGCAACTCTTGCCACAAAGAATCCAACCGAGGGAAAATTGGCAGCCAAATGGGAGGGACCCTACGTGGTGAAGGCCCGCCCACGGCCAGGCACTTACTGACTTCAAGATATGGATGGCCGAGACCTTCCCCACCCCTGGAATGCTGAACATCTCAAGCGTTACTATCAATGAATCTTTACTTTTGTATTGCCAAAATTGTTGTATTTTCCCTTTTTAAATACATAATACAAATATCGACTGGAGCCCCCATTTTCTATAATTCAACTTTCTGAATGTAGCTTCCATGACAATTTTATTTGCAGTGCCACTTTCAAAAGCCTCAGTCCGACCTGAGCACTTTCAAAAGCCTCAGTCCGACCTGAGCACCTACAAAAGCCTCGGCCAGACCGAGCACTTTCAAAAGCCTCAGTCCGACCTGAGCACCTACAAAAGCCTCAACCAGACCGAGCACTTTCAAAAGCCTCAGTCCGACCTGAGCACTTTCAAAAGCCTCAGTCCGACCTGAGCACCTACAAAAGCCTCAGTCCGACCTGAGCACTTTCAAAAGCCTCAGTCCGACCTGAGCACCTACAAAAGCCTCGGCCAGACCGAGCACTTTAAAAAGCCTCAGCCCGACCTGAGCACCTACAAAAGCCTCAGCCAGACCGAGCACTTTCAAAAGCCTCAGTCCGACCTGAGCACTTTCAAAAGCCTCAGTCCGACCTGAGCACCTACAAAAGCCTCAGTCTGACCTGAGCACTTTCAAAAGCCTCAGTCCGACCTGAGCACCTACAAAAGCCTCGGCCAGACTGAGCACTTTCAAAAGCCTCAGTCCGACCTGAGCACTTTCAAAAGCCTCAACCAGACCTGAGCGCTCAAAGCCTCAGTCAACCTATGAATGAAAGCTCTTAAAGCAAAACACTCAGTCATGATCTGACGCTTAACCCCAATTTCAAAATAATTTGACACTTAGTCATATTTTAAAGATCTTCTCCCATATTTCATTTGCAAGTCACATCTTCAACATTACATTTCAGTCTATTTTTCCATGGTAATTTGACACTTAGTCATATTTTAAAGATCTTCTCCCATATTTCATTTGCAAGTCACATCTTCAACATTACATTTCAGTCTACTTTTCCATGGTAATTTGACACTTAGTCATATTTTAAAGATCTTCTCCCATATTTCATTTTCAAGTCACATCTTCAACATTACATTTCAGTCTACTTCCATGCTCATTCAATTTGAAACATTACTTTCCAGATTCCCCCCACGCCACACTTACACAAATTTGCTATTTCACCCTGTATTAGAAAATTCCCTATCCTATTCTGACTTGAATTTTGGTATGACTTTAGTTTGACCTTGCTCTACTGCCTGGTACAAGCATTTGCTGAAAACATCAGTGCACAAAATAATCACAAGAAAAACAAACCAAGACCAAACCAATACAAAGGGAAATACACTGGGATCATCAACTACAACCATAAGTGCCCTTTTATTCATTCAAAAATGTGTGTACAAATTACTTACATCCCTTTCAAAAAAAAAAAAAAAAAAAAAAAAAAAAAAAAAACACAATACAATAAACCACAACTCCTAAGTCTACTCATCATGCCGATCACTCCTCCTCCTCGCTCGAAATGAGGTCAGCTTCCTCAATCCCCTCGTCCAGTGGGGTCTGGGCTACGTCATCTTCTCCAACCACCACACTACTCAGGTCTAAGTCTGGAAACAGCTCCTCAGCCTTGCGCTTGAACATCTTCCAACCGCTGTCCCAGTACTCAGCCATTTCGTGCTTGTAGTAGTCAGATTGCTGGAAACTGCTAATGATTTCAGACTCTGTCCTCACCCCAGCACCTGTCCCTGATGACCCAGCACCCCCAGACCCCACCCCTGCCAAGCTGGCAGCAACTGCAGCGTCGATCGCCATCTGGAACTCAGGAGACCCTTTGAATTATGTCACAGCTGCAACATAAAGATCAGGGTAGGCTGCCCTTTCCGAGGCCGCCTTCGCCTTCTCTTCGTCCAGCTCCTTTTGTAGGGCCTCCTTATCCGCTGCAGCCTTGGCCCTCTCAGCCTCCAGCTCCCTCTTCCAGGTCTCCCCCTCAGCAATCAACTTGACTCTCTCCTCCTCCACCTCCTTCCTTAGCCTCTCCCTCTCCGCCCTCGCCTTCTCACCCTCTACTTCCAACTCCCTCCTCAGCTTAACCTTCTCCTCCTCTGCCTTGGCCACCTCGTCCTCCAACGCCTTCTGTAGAGCCTCCACCTTAGCATCTGCCTCATCTTTTTGCTTTACCAACTCTTCGTTGTTGTTCATGGCCTCTTCATGCCGATCGTTGGCAATGGCACAGGCCTGCTGGGACTCTGCCAACTTCTTCTGCTCACCGACCAGCTAGAACTCGAGTGACACAACCCTGCGGCGTGTATCCTCCAGCTCCAGCTTGACTGCTCGCAGCTCAGCCTGGGCGCTCGTCCATTTTGCCTTCTCCATCTTCAGCTTCTCCAACTGAGCCTCAGCCTTCTCTTCCTTCAGCCTGGCTCCCCCCGCCTTCCTTAGGAGAGCCCCTGCCAGGGCAGTTACCTCCATTTGAGCGGAGCATAACCCCCTCAGCAGGTCGGCTTCATTGAACCTGGCGGCCGCACGCAGGTCTGACCCTTCGGCAATCTTCAACAGACGGTCTGCCCCTGCCCTGGCTGGCCCCACTTCCCCTTCCACCCTCCCAGCGACCGCACGAGCGTGGTAGAAGGCGATGTTCAGACCCACTCCTCCCTCCTGGGGGGCAGGACCCCTTTGGGTCTGTTGCTCCTCGCTTGGCCCCACACTGCTTACACTCCCTGCCACCTGAATTGCTGGGGCAACCTCCACAGCCTCCAGTACTGGGACGACCTTTGCTGCTTCTGCTATTTCTGGGGCCTCTGGGGCCTCCCTCACAGTCTCCACCATGGCTGGGGCCCCCTTCACTTTCTTGGGTCCAGGCTCCCCTGCAGCCTTTCCAAGGGCACTTCTTTTCTTCCTCTTCTTTTTCAACGCTTCCTCCCCCCCCTCTGGCCCTTTCCTTCACAGGATCAATAGGGAGCTTCCGCGGTTCAAACTTACTTAAATCCTTCTCCCCCTACGGCTTCGGGCGAGGCCTGATCCTCTCCTTCGCGATCGGTTGTGAAGGTCGATCGTCCTGCGCCCTCTTGAACATGGTGGCCTTGGCAAGAAGGGCCTGATCTTCAGCCTCCTGAGCCTCCCTCCGCGCCTCCAACTCTGCTCGGTCAAGATCCCCACCGATCGGCCGAGGACCCAGCCCTGCCTCAAACAGTGCAGAGGGCTGCACGAGGTCGTCCCATCTTACTTTCTCCTTCTCCCTCCACTCTTTCACCTTTTTCACCCTCTCCCCCGCCACAGGCCCCAATTTTGCCTCCACCGTTCTGATTGGCACCTTCCAGGTGGTGCGCACCCCAAGTCCACCACTAGCAGAGACGTAGAACCACCGCGCCCGCTATCCCTTGATCGATGTGGGCAGACCAGCCACCAGCCCCTTACCCACAACTGCCTGCAAGGTGACCCACGTCTCCTGTTGCCCTGAGGCCTTGTAACAAGCGAAGAACTCCTCCACCGCCATCGCCTCCCCCTGATTCGCCTTTGGCCACGCACTCGCACAGGCCACCAGGATCTTCCAGGCATTCGGCATCAGCTGGCTCGGGGCTACTTCCAGGTGGTTGAGCACGTCCACCACTATTTCAGGCAGTGACAACCTCAACCCCCCCTTCAAAGCCTCCTCGTACAGAGAAAACCCCCTTAACCTGGCGTCCGATGGCCTTTCCGTCGACGTTGGCAACCACAACTCCACTTCAGCCGGAATCTGGTACTTCTCGCGAATCGCCCCCAACTCCGCCTCCGTCACCGTCGACTTATCCGCCTTTGTGTGCCAATGATCTGGCCCCACCTCACTGATCGGCGTTGGAGCTGCCACCAAGGTAGAACCGCGGACACGTACCGTTGATTCCCCCACCCTCTCCGTCCTGTACTGCGCAGCCAATTCCTCTGCATCGTCTTCCCCCAATGGATCTACCCTGACAATCGCCATCTCTTCCTGGGCCATTTCTAAGCTGTGTTTGCGAATAGTTTCTGCTGCAGGGGTTAAAAACTCGAAAAAATGTCTCAACGGAGTATCGTGAGCGACGAAGGAATTGACACTTGGAATGTTTTGAGTTTTTGTAAACAAGTAGGTGAATCATATGATGCCAAAAGCCCACGGTTTGCCCGTATTCTAAGGGTCCAAATTAATTTTCGCCAGTTTGAAAACCTTTCAAATCATCCGCCAAAACTGTATTATCAATGCCCATAATAATGCCCCTGACGCTTCACTCCTGATCCAACGCTTGACGTTTCCCCTCCCCCCAAAATCCTGCCACGTGTATGGTCCAGAGGCACTGACTTCTGCCCTCACCTTGTCTTTTCCACTTCAAATCGTCACGTGACGCGCCGCCTCTTGAGCCCCGCGCCCTCATACTCGGTCGCCCTTACGGTCGCCCTCACCCCGCTCGGCCTCCCTCACGGTCGGCCTCTCCCGCTCGACCTCCCTCACGGTCGGCCTCTCCCGCTCGGTTACCCTCGCGGCCGGCCCCACCCCGCTCGGCCTCCCTCACGATCGGCCTCTCCAGCTCGGTTACCCTCGCGGCCGGCCCCACCCCGCTCGGCCTCCCTCACGGTCGGCCTCTCCCGCTCGGTTACCCTCACGGCCGGCCCCACCCCGCTCGGCCTCTCTCACGGTCAGCCTCTCCCGCTCGGTTACCCTCGCGGTCGGCCTCACCCCGTTAGGCCTCCCTCACGCTCGGCCACCCTCACGTTTGGCCTCACCCCGCTCAGCCTCCCTCACGTTCGGCCATCCTCACGTTCGGCTTCACCCCGCTCGGCCTACCTCACGCTCGGCCTCTCACGGTCGGTCTCCCCCTACAGGTCGGATTCATCTCCACTATTATTATTCCCTTCGTTGGACTGAAGCTGTACTCGGGAATGGGGGACTACTGACAGGGATAGGCCCACAAGGACCACGGCCCACCATGAGTAAACCCAAGCCCACCACTTAGACCCTATCACACAACCCGGTCAGTAAAACCCGGTACAGATGGAGGCCAACTGAGCAGGAAAGGCTAATGATGCTCGGACACGTGGCAGGTGCAGAACAGGCCATATCAGCAGACAAAGATCTGCAAAGTTATTGCCACAGCACATCACCATTAATGCAACCCATCACCGCATTTATTGCGACAACACCCCTCAGCCGGAATGGCGCCCCCTCACCCTGAACAAGACGAACCACGGCGCAAGCTTTCGGCGGGAAGGTCAGAACGGCTGAGACAGTGAAATGATTACCAAAGGATATAAGCAAAGCTCGAAGACAAGAAGAAGGTTAAGTTTTTCTCCCTCTCTCTCTCTCTCTGGACATTTGGTTCATCACCTTTTCTAATTCATACACCGGAGGGTTCGCCGGGGGACTACCCCGTTCCCCGATTGGACTTGCTTGCAGGTTATCCAGTGGACTTGTGGAGCTTAGATCGGTCCAACCCATTCACGAGGACTCACAGTACTATCATTTTTAAAATAGATCATCTAACTTTTTAGAAACAAATATTATAAAATAAAAATGTTACCATAATCAGATCAATCAAACTTTTTGGAGGGAATATTAAAATGGAAAAATCTCAGTACAGGATAAGTTTTAGAAAAATACTTAGGAGCACTAATTAGTGCTTCCACTAATTAGGTGGTAGTGGGTCCCGCCAGAAATGATGTGATGTTTTGGTCTTGAAGTTGTATTTTTTATTTTATTTTTTTATTTTTTAATGCATTAGTGCTATTAGTGGTGGTATTTTTAGTGGGATGAATCATTGTTGATTTGTGCAAATGATGGTTGGCCTTTCATAAATTTGTAATTATTTTTTTTACTTTCGAATTTTTTATATTTCTCCCAAATATTTTCATATATACATAGGGGACCCTTTAAAATAAAGCAATTCGAATATCAAAACATAACTAGTGGTGGACTCTACCAGTCCCTCAAGTTCTATCAAATTTAGATTTAAATTTGACAGAAATTTGTACCTAAAAAGAAAAGCGATGATATTTTGAAATATTGTTAATAAATACACCTTTATGAACAGAATAATTTTGTTCCAAAATGTTTTTTTTTTTTTCTTTTTTTGACAAAAATATCAATCTCAGAAAGACAGTAATTTATTATTAAATATTTAACTTAGTCACATAAAACACAATCATAACACTTTTTATAACTAGAATATTTCATTTTTAAAAAATAATTTCATTCACAATTTTTTTTTTTTTTTTTTGAAACCTTAGTCTATTGTAGCGTTATTTTCTCAGTTTCTAAAAGGTCACCAAAATGCTCAGGGCTCCCAAATAAGACCAATTAATAAGTAGCATCTACAGGGGAATTGGGTGGCTACTGTGCCCCTGTGGCTGATTGGAATAGTTTAATTTTTAGAATATATTGAATAAAATATATTTAAAAATAATTAAGTTGATTTTATATCGATAGTTCTTTCATTGAGTTACATTTATATACAGGTTTATACTTCATATTATATTTATTATTTTTTATATATACAAATGTAATTTGATAAAAGGGCCATCGATGTCCGATCAACTTGACTTTTTACAGATATATTATATTCGATGTACCTTAAAAAATTAGCGATTTAGATTATCAAAATAAGCTCTGAAATCAGGCCCATCAACCGCTCAATTGTGCATAATAGGCACCCCAATTCCATGTAGAGGTCTATAGCTCGTTCAACCTGGTCCAATTAATTTAGGCAAATGCTAATAACAAGTGCTCCCACAACACTTGTTAATATTGAAAAAGTGAGAAAAAGTGTAAAATGATTATATAGTGTCTTAAAATTTATAAAAACTGAATTGAATTTAGTAATAAATATCTCGGGATTCATATTTTTTTGTACCAGAGGGGGCATTTGTTTGGAAGACTCATTAATTTATTCTTTTTAAAGATTTTAAATTTATATTTTAGTTATTGGTGGTGCTACATACACCAATTGATATATCAATTAGTGTACCAATATATATTATGACATTGTCATTTCAAAATTATGACTCCACCCATTATTCAAATTACAAAAATTCAAAACCTCTAAAATTATGCCACACATCCATTAGTTTACTAATTTAGTGCATATAACATTATTGAATTGGATTTAATTTCTAAACCATTAAATAAAGAGTTAATTACAAACTAGTCCTAGTGAGTGAACTTAAATATTTATAGGTTTTATTGAATTTTTTAATGCACTAATAAATCCTATAATAATTATGTTATTATCATTAAATTTAGAGAAAATTATTGATTAGTCATATTTTACTTTTAAGATTACTATTGAGTCCTATCAAATTTTAATATGGACAACTAAATCCTATTTTTCATAAAATATTCTTAAAAAAGTTCATTACTTCATAATGGTATACTAGCGGCAACTCAAGCTATGCACGAGACGAGACTATATAATTTAATTAATTTATTATATTCACCTTGTATTATAAAATAAAAATCCATATAAAATTAAAATATAATACAAAGATGCAACTAACAAATGTTTTGAATATAATAATTATATCATACCTAAGGTCATCTATTCATTTTTTCACAGAAATTTTTAAGGTCATCTATTCATCTTTTCACACAAATTTGTCATTTGAAACATTGATAATAAAATTGTCTTAGTCCAAGTGAGTTTTACTAACATAAACTATATTTCTATTGAATAGTGTTATAGTTTAAAGATCACACAACTTCTATGTTATGAAATTGTGCACTCAATTTCAATTTATATAATATGATAATAAAAAAATTAACATGTGCATAGATTCATGCAAAAGTGAATAAAAAAATATAAATATTTCAGTAACAATTAATGCCATTTTTTTTTCTTTTTTCTTTTTTCCCATCTAAAATGTGTGCTTTATATGATATATAATGAAATTAATTTTTTATAACTCTTATAAAATAAATTAAAAATCAACACTCGCACAAAAGCATCAATCAAACAAAAAAAAGATTGAAAAGGTACAAATAAAAAAATGAATCAACCAAATAATAAAAGTAAAAAGTTATCTTAGTGTAAGTGTAACGCAATACTATACAAATTAATAGCTCAACTATAGTGTGAACCAAACCTATAACATTTTTTAAACTTAAATGTTCAAACATCAAACAAATAAGTTGAATAAAATTATATTCTTTAATTCTCTCTCTCTCCCAAAGTAGGCATGCATTTATAGGTTGCAAAACCCCAACATAAACAATAAAAAAAATAAAGTTAAATACTATCATGCCCCGAAAATTTCCACAATAAATATTCATCAACTCCCATTATTAAATATAAACATGAGTAAGTATTCAAGGTTAGCATCTTCAATAATCTCCAACGTTTGTGTACATTGATCATTGAGAGATTTACAAAAAAGTATTCCACATACAATTATACATTCAACATTCCTAGTATATGAATCTATAGCATGTGGTATAATAGTTCAAATACAATTAAATGCCCTCAAGGGCTACAATTTCCAAGATTTAAGTCCAGTCACACAAAAATAGTTTCAACCCATATACATTAAGCCCTTGGCAAAATAGTTTCAACAAAAGTAAATAGCCTTGTGCTCTCAAAGCATATCTCACGCCTCTAACTTGACGGAATCATCACATCTTTTCCTGCATTAAAATTCCATAGGGGTGAGCACAAAGCCCAGTAGAAAAACCTTAATAAAGTATATACATTTTATACAATCACACGAGATAAATGCACATGTCATGCCATGTTCAAAACAATATATATCTTTATCTTTTGAAAACTTTCGTGCGCAATGCAATCATGAGAAATCAACATTTTAAACAATTTCAATGTAATTAACAAGAGCAGTAAATATAACTCAAGTAATCTCTAGGTTGGTGTCTGTAAGTAGGCTTAACAAGCACTACCAAATCCCCTACTTTACCGGTAGTTAATCGGAAGAAACGTGGTACCTCCTCTGCGTGTGTTTTCGGTCTTTCACCATGGACACTCAGGCCAACTTAACTAATACCATTTACACCCTCTATCCGGACTTACCAACGTATTTGGCTCAACAATTCGATATGATCTTATTTCACAATTCAAATTCCATTCTCAAAATAATTCTTTTCTCAAAACAACAGTTTTCAATTATAATTTAAAATCAATGATAACAAGTGAAATGTAATGGCAATGCGACATACAACAATGTACTTGAATAATTTCAATCTTAATTTCCATCACACAATCCTCCATTGTGATCAAAATTTCCATACCTCTTCACAAGGTAATTTCATAATAATTTCTTCAAGAGGTAGTAACAACACCATTCACATGTTAATCAACCATTTCCAAATCTAGTCATTTCCAACACAATTCAATGGTATTCTATATTCCAAGCCTCCAAAATCAAACATTCCTCATCTTTGTAAGAATTTCCTCATCAAACACAAACATGGTAATCCTCTACAATTTATTCACCATAATACTCTATAAATCATGGATTTCATAATATCGTAACACCATGACATTTCTCAAAACAAATTCCCAATTTCTAGGGTTTCCACAAAACTAGGTTTTTCATTATTTTTGAAAAGATTTTCCAAAACAATCTCCCTTCTCAACAATATAGTTCAAGCTCCCAAGAGTTTTTTTGAAGACATTGAGAAAATCGTTTTTTAAATCACCAAGAACTCATGAATCAAAAATTTAAGTTCCATACCACAAAAGGAAGCTCCAAAATCAACATAAACTTGCAAAAATATATATAACTCGAAGATTTTCCCTATCTCAAGTTTTTTGGAGAAAAGAGAGAAGAAACGTCCAAAATCAACGGTGTTGAAACTTGATCTCCACCACCCAAAACGTAGCTCTCGAAGAGTTCTCAAACTTTGCTGAAGGGACTAGGGTCAAAGCTCTAATGAATTTGGAGAAATCAAAGGATCAATGTGATTTGCTGAGAGTAATCTAAAGAGAATGAGGAGAAATGTGTTTTAGAGAGAGAAAGATAAGAGAAAAGTGAGGTACACTCAACCCAAGGAGAAGAAAAAGAGAAGATTTTTAGACTTAGCATTTTCCGCATGTGCAGCGGGTACCTTTCCGTACCTATATTTGCACGTGCAATTCAAGCAGCCGTGCACCATCGGCTACCTCACCTTAATGTACGTGTGACCTCACCTCCCGCACGTGCAACCCTACTTCCGCAGGTGCAGCCTAAGCCCCCACACGTGCGATTCTGTCATCCACCCAGAAAATGCACTAGCTGAAATTGAGACACCCCTGATCCAATTTCACACCTTTTCAAAACAAGAAAAACCCAACTCCAGGATGGAATAAGGACAGAAATTTGAAGAAGGTTTCAAGAACAGTGAACCCCAACAGTCGACAAGACCTCAAGTTTATACCTACACTCCCAATGCAATTAAGATATCACAATTAAAGCAAAAACATGACGGTTAGCTACCCAGGCATCACAAATGCTACTACGAATAATCTAAAAATGCTTAGAGGTTCCTTTAAAAACAACAATAAAAAATGCCTCTACCACATATATACATAGGCACAAAGAAAGAAATTAAAATTTATGAAAATCAAAAATTATATAACTATCTAACCAAAAAATAAAAATAAAATAAAAAATAATGTTAAATACTACTACAAATATTGTAAAAATGTTCAAAGTCTCTTTAAAGACAACAATAAAAAATGTCTCCACTGCATATATACATAGACACACACTTAGAGAAAATAAAATTTATCAAACTCTAAAATCCAACAACTGTATAACCGATTATGGTGTTATTGATGCTTGAATGTAACTCTAATCTTAAACGCAAAGTACGTACGAAACTTTATACCCAGTATGAGAACACTAAAAAAATCGATGGTATGAATATATAGCTGAAATGTGAAACATTTGAAAAATAAGATAGATGTGATGTTTCGAATTTTCAATCAGATTATCCTTCTAATTAGTTTCATTTAGGTTTGTACTGCGAGTTTTTTTATTCTAATTCGGGACTTCGTCGATTATGCGTCATTGCCTTGTTTCGTATCTTCCTCGTTTTGAGTTTTTCTAAAATCTCTCCGAGTTAAAATTTTGAGTTTTGAACTTGGGAACGGGACTGGAGAAGTGAGAAGTGCCTTAGAAATATTTTTTATCCGGGTTCCAATATCGCATGTGCGGCCAGGAGGGCCACATGTGCAGATTTGTGTAGTTCAGGGTTTCGTTTATGAAGGTACATTCCGCACATGCAGGGGTAGTAGCCGCACGTGTGGAATGAGCGGTCTAGAGGGCATTTTGTGCTAGGTGAAACTACACATACGGAAAGAAGGCTCTTCACATGTGGCCAAAGGGCTCGCATGTGCGGCAAAGTGCGGCAAACAGCTCCAAATTCATGATTTTAACCTTTTTTTGACCCATCTCTCATATTTTTTCCATTTCAAAAAAAAAAAAAATTCTCTAAAATATTTCTACCTCTCTTTCCTCTCCCTTGTCTCTACCCAACTCCTCCAATTCTCTTAAATCCTTTGATCTAGCAAAATCTATAGAGTTTTAGATAGGTGCTCTTGAGACTTTTTCAGATAGCTCACCGAGGGCTTCATTGTGTGCGATGGAGATCGGTTTTCGTCAAGGGTTTTCATCTTCTCTCCTCTCCAAGCGTTAAGGTAGGGATATTCTTTGAGTTATATATACATTTTTGCAAGTCTATATTTGTTTGGGCTTGATTTCTTATATATATTGAGTTAGGGTTTGAGCTATGGGGTTATGAGGGGTTTTCAAAAGAGGGTTGTGTGAAATTTGTTTGAAACTTTCAAAATATTTGAGTAAAAAGATAGTGGAAACTCTATTTGTGTTAAAATATTTCAAAAATAAGAAAAAAAGCCTAACTTTTGGAGAGAAAACCTAGATATTGGAAAATTTGGGAAAAGTTAGAGTATTATAAAATTGAGCCTTGTTGAGTTTCATTGTTGAAAAATGATAGAGAATTGATATGCTTGTATCTACTATTGAAATTCCATGAGAAAAGGGAAGTTTTGAAAATGAGCAATTGTGAAAATCATATTGTTATAATTGTCTTGAAAGGATGAGACTTGAGAATGATGACTATAATGTTAGGAATTATTTCATTATTGAGAAAAGAGTTGCATGTGATGAGTATTGCTATTTACCTCTTGCGATATATATAGTATATATATATATTGAGTAGAGATTTGAGTAATTGATCACAATGGAAAAATTGTGTGGATGAAATTTTGAATTGCTGAGAAAATTTGGAAATCTATAATGTATTAACATATACATTGCATTATCATTTCATTCCATTTTTATTACCATCGCTTTTATAATTGGTATTGAAGGTCACTCTTTGAAAAGAGAAGTTGTTTGTGAAACAAAGCTCGTTTTGACTTATTTTGGGATAAATACATTTGGTAAGTCCGAATAGGAAATGTAGTTTGAGAATTAAGTTGGCTTGAGATCCATGGTGAAAGTTCGAAAGCACGCGTTTTCGATTAGAAACCAGTAAAATAGTTTTGATAGTGTTTTGAGGGCTTACTTGCAAACACCAACCTAAGTATTACCTAAGTCGTATTTACTACCCAAATGATTTTATTTGGAAATTATTGAATTGATTAACTGCTTTTGAAACACCATTCACATGAGATTTTCAATGAGATAAAAGTGTATTTGAGCATGGCATGGCATGGCATGTCATATTAAGGGCTTGTCTAAAATGTATATACTTTGTTAAGGTATTTCTGCTCTGGATTTTATGCTCATCCCTAGTGGAATTGTTGTAGGAAAGTATGTTGTGATTCTACCAAGTAGAGGCATGAAGAATTGTGTGGGAGTACGAGGCTCCATTATTTGTTGTTGTTATTTTGACAAGTCAAGGGCTATATATGTATGGGTTTTTGTTAACCATTTCATGTAACCAGGCCTACATATTAGTCCTTTAGGACATTTCTTTATATATGTTTTTTTTTTCCCCTATCCGTCTCACGTGCTATAGATTCATGCCTTATGGAATGTGAATATGTAATTGCATGTGGACCTTTTATAAATCTCTATACATATTGCTCGTGAATGAAGAGATTTATCGTGTATAATTCATTCCAAGGAAATATGATTGTTAAATCATCTAGATTATATAGTAAATATAGATTATGAGATTTATTGGATAAATGATATAAGTGGAATCATCAAATGTTAGTTATTCGGGTGCATTACAATAGAAATCAAATTAGAGATTATTATCAAATAGAAATGAAGTTAAAGATAATTATCATTTGAAAAATAAGATAAAAATAAAATAGGATGATTTGAAAAATAAGATATAAATGAAGTAGGATCATTTGAAAAATATGATAAAGATGACATTGGAGATAATGACACGATTGGAGATAATGACAAGATTGGAGATAAAATTAAAAAACAAAAAAGTAATAAGGAAAAATAAGAAATTGGAGATAAATGAAGATATTGGAGAAGATTAACCAAAATAAAAAAAATGAAAATAAAAATAGATAAAGGAGTTTTAGATAATAAAGGAGATTTTAAAACTTAAAATTTTAAAATAAAAACAATATATAAGAAAAAACAAATATTTTATTGGAAAAAAAATAAGAATGAAGGAAAATATATATACATTATTTTAATTTATTTAAGTTATAAAGATTGTTGTGGGTTTATATATATTTTTTAATTAATTTTTATTGTGACTTAAAACAAAATAATAGTTAATTAGAAAGAGTCAATAATATTTTGACACATGTATTTTTATATTTTAAAAATTATAAAATTTGTGAAAAATAGTTTGGAACTTTCGAGTACAAAGAACTCTTAGGGTGTGTTTGGTAACGTTTACATTTTCAGTTTATATTTACAAAAATTTTATAAACTGATTTTTGTTTATTTTAAGAAAAACATAAACTACAAACGCGTTTGGTAATTGACAAAATGTTTAAAAATTTTAAAAATATAAAAAAGAGTGAGAACTAGCAAGTGGTGGCGGAAGACGGTAGTGGAAAGAGGTGACGATGAGTGGTGGTTAGCTGGTGGTAGCGGGTAGTCGATGGTAGCGAGTGGGTGGTGGTGGTGGTGGTGGCCGGTAGTGGTAGGTGGATGGCGGATAGTGGGTGGTGGCGGGGGGGTGGTGGTGGCGGATAGGTGGCGGGTGGTAGTGGTGGTGGGTGGCTGGGTGACAGTGACGGTGACGGGTGGTGATAGATGGTGGCCAGTGGGTGGTGGGTGGTGATCGTGGGTGGGTGACGGTGGCGGGTGGTAGCAAGTGGGTGGTGGTGGTGGCGGGTTGTGGGTGGTGGATGGTGGGTAGTGGATGGCTGGTGGTGGTGGGTAGGTGGTGGTAGTGGTGGTGGGTAGGTGAGTGAGTGATGGTGGCGGGTGGTAGGTAGTAGCGAGTGGGTGGTGACGGGTGGTGGGTAGTGGATGGTGGGTGATGGTGATGGTGGTGGTAGTGGTGGGTGGTGGGTGGTGGTGGCGGGTGGATGGCAGGTGGCTGGTGGTGGCAGGTGGCTGGTGAGTGGTGATGGCAAGTAGGTGGCAGGTGGTGGTGATAGCGGGCGGTGGATAGTAGTGGCGGGCGGTGGGTGGTGGCGGGTGAATGGCAAGTGGGTGGTGGTAGTGGTGGTGGTGGCGAGAGATGAGTGGTGGTGGTGAGTGGGTGGCAGGTGGGTGGTGGGTGGTGGTGGTGGTGGTGGGTGGTGGGTAGTGGTGGCGGGTAGGTGGCAGGTGGCTGGTGGTGGTGGGTGACTGGTGGTGGTAGGTGGGTGGTGAGTGGTGGTGGTAGGGAGGTGGTGGTGGCGGGCGGTGGATGGTAGTGGCAGGTGGTAGGTGGTGGTGGATGGATGACAGGTGGTGGCGAGTGAATGACAGGTGGGTAGTGGTGGTGGTGGTGGTGGTGGCGAGGAGTGGGTGGTGGTGGCGAGTGGGTGGTAGATGGGTGGCTGGTAGGTGGTGGTGGCGGGTCGTGGGTTGTGGTGGTGGCAAGTGGATGGTGAGTGGTGGTGAGGGGTGGGTGGTGGGTGGTGGTGGCGGAAGACGGTGGTGGCTAGTGTTGGGTGGTAAAAAAAAAAAAACTCAAAACTCAAAACGGAAACACATTTTTTGTGTTTTCATTTTTTGGCCAAATTTATAAACTGAGACCACTAATTTATAAATCAAAAATTTTACCAAACAAGTTTTTATTTGAGTTTTTTAAATTTTTGTAAATATAAACAGAAAACTGAAAACGTAAGTGTTATCAAACGGCACCTTAACGTTTTGCAATTATATATTGTATAGATAGATGTTTTCGATTGGCATTATTTGGCAAAGTTGAGAGGAAGGCAAATATGGAATAGGTTAATAATTTTTTATATTAGTAGGATATTTGAATTTTGAAATTCAAATTTAAAGAATAATTCAAGTTTTTTTTTTTTTTTTAAGGTAGTTGGTTAACCAATAGAAAGTTTTATAATTATTTAAAAATATAAAAAAAATCAGCATAATTGGGATTGGGTTGAAGTTTTGAAGCTCCATAAGGCTTCTCATTAAAAATCTCATTTTCTAAACATATAATATAGATATTATCTCAATTTAACCATCATTTAATATGAACAACAATTTCATAAATATTTTTAATCTAAGTAAAATTATATTTTTTAATTATAAAAATTATGATACAGTATTGTATTAAAAAATCATAAACTGCAATAAAAAAATTATCAATAAGTTCTTTTTTTTTTTTTATTACAGAAATTACTATTAAGTTATATCAAATTGAAATATTAACAAATAAGTCATATTTTCTTTTTATTTTATAAATTTTTATAAATAAATAAATAAAAGTTCAATTCTTCAAAATAGTATATTAGTATAAAACTTGTGCTATGCATAGAAAGTTTGAAATTTTATTTTAAAAATAAAAAATAAAAAATAAAAACATAGAGATTTATTAAAATATTTTATACAATCATAATATACATTTTTAATTTTTAATATTTTATTAAAAATATTTGAATTTGTGAAAAAAAATAAAATTGGAGAGAGAGAGAGAGAGAGAGAGAGAGAGAGAATTATGTGATTTTGATTGAGGTGCAAATTTGATATACTAATGTTAGTAAATTTTGATTATAGTAAGAATTTAACATGGTGACTGAATTTAATGTGGAATAGGCATGGTAATTCAAAATAGGCAAGGAATTATTTTGTGTATATCTGTTATACCTTAGTCTTACTCTAACTTTGCTATTGTATATGTTGCTTCCTAGTGCATTAGTGAGAATTATGCGAGGATTATTTTTTAAGGTGAGGCTGCTAAAATTATGGCTATGTTCCTAAGAAGGAAAGACCCTCTCAATTTGTTAGACATTTTTGTAGATGATACTCTGAGTTAGGGGTGTTTGTGGTTTGGTTGCGGTTAGAAAACCTTTAATCTTCCATCTGCCCACCAGATAGGAGGATTGGAAAAAAAATCAATCCGCATCCATCCACCGAATTGACGGATGCGAATTGGCGGATTGACGGATGGATGCGAATCGGTTTGGCGGTTTAAACTTTTACGAATTTTGAACATAACACAACAACTTGTCAACATTTTTTTTGGATAACAATCCAGCTCAACATAACCAAAAGATTATCAAGTAAATTGTCAAATACTAATAATAAATACATATAAGAAAACCATGCATTATCTATAACGATTTTGGTTTGGACCCGACCCATTTTATATTCCGGACTTGGGGTTCATGGTTTTGTATCGTTGTGCATGTCATGTTTTTCCTTATTTCTCATTGAGTTGGAGTTTTAGAATGTATTGGATGTGTTTGGAATAGATTGGTTGCTAATTGGTTCAAACTGTTGTTGTCCAAAATTTGGTCTCTTCACTCGAGCGAGCTTTGTGAGCTCCTAATATTTTTACAAGCCTGTAGAGATATTGGGGAGGTAATGTTCTTCGCTCAAGCGAGACTTCTTGTGTTTGATCGACGGCCTTCTGTCTGTGAAACTACTGAGAATGTGTATTTTGCACTCGAACGAAACAACTTATTTGTCTCTAGTCGCTCGAGCGACAACTCTTGCGCTACGAGCGAGCTGCACGTATATCAATTCGCAAAAACACCTTTTTACATAACTTTTTCATATTTTTTTTCCCTCAAAACCCTAGATTGACACTCTCTCTCTTTAAAACCCAACTTCTCTCCACAAATACACCTAGATATAAGGATCTCTTTACCCTACTCTCTTTGATAAAAAGGTTTAGCACTCTGGGGGCTCTTATTTGATCAGAATAAAGCTTGGTTTCGGTGTCTTTGAAGTTCCTCCATTTCTTCATTGGTCTTCTAAACTTGAGATAGGGACTTTCTATACTCTTCTATGGTTCTTAACTTAGTTATTTGTTGATGTGTAAGAAATGTTGGAATTTGGAATGATTTTGAACAAACCTAGGATTTTTGTTTAAAATCAAAAGAGAGGTCTTAAAATGTATGTGGTAAAAATGGTTATGGGTGTAGATGTAAGGTTGTGTTGTGGTAAATATTTTGATTTGGATACTCGGGGTGAATTTTGGAAGAAAAAAAAAAAGGGGCAGTTTTGCCGTAAAATGTCTCAAATATTTATTTTGTATAAATAAATGAAATTAGTCTTGGGAATGTTAAATTGGATGAATGTTTACATAAATAGTGGAGTTGGATATGTATTACCTCTTACCTATGGAAATTTGGGTAATTTATCTATTTTGGAGATAAGTTATTTGTTTAGAAATATCTGTTTTGGGCTATCGGTGGAGGATATCTATGATTGTTATAGAAATTGCATGAGGATTATGTGAATTAGAACTAATCTCTTATCGGTTGTCATTGAATATGACTATGTCTTTAATACATTGTAAATGTATGATGTTTGAGAGGAGAAAGGGGATGTACTCCATGTTTGGGAGAAGAAAGGGAATGAACTCCACGGAATTAAGTTGACCTGTGTGTCCAGGGTAAAAGTCCCGAAAACGGCGCGTATATATAGGTGCCAATTCCCGCGGATGAAATATCCGTAAAATGGCTAAATAGAAGTATTTGTATAATTGTTGTGTTCGTTGGAGACCCACAGAGTTGTATCCTCAGTTTGGTTGTCTGAATGGAATGATGAATAACTTATGAATTGAGATATAAAGCTCGGCATGACATGGTTTTGTAAAAGAGTTATAAATGATTTTATTATGGGCAATGGATATGCATATCATACTTATATGTTTATTAAGATTCATATATTGTGTTAGATTATTTCTACTGGGCTTTATCTCACCCTATATGGGAAAAACATTTTCAGGTGTTGGTGATATACCTCCACCAAGGCAATAGCTTGGGAGGAATTGGAGCTGAAGGCTTCTGTTTTGTGTATTATGTTATTGTTTTGATTCAAGCCAAGGGCTTTACATGTATTGGATTTATATCCACTTTGGTTGTAACCAAGCATGGTCTTGGAAAGATGTAAGCCTATAGGGCATTTATTTTGTTAAACTCTTTTGTACCATTAACTCTCAGGAAATAGAAGAACATTATACTCTGATTCATATTGTTATTTGCATATGGTCTTGGACGGATTTATGGTATTTATTTCGGGGTGTTACAACTTGGTATTAGAGCGTATCGGGTTTAAATACTTTAGGTACGTAGGAAATGGTTAGTACCACAATGGGTTTGTCTCACTTGATAGATACTTTAGTATGTATGATGTGTTTACATGATAACATGTTTATGTGGTTATATAGGTATGGGATTTAGTTCTAGGATGTTGATTGAGCCTACAGGTTTCTAGAAATCTTATTAGAAGAGCACTTGATCACTGCTATTTCTAATTAAAAATCTGGCAATACCGCAGGACGATCATTATTCAGAGATGAAATTCGTATGTGTTTATGTGACAAAGTATTGATATGGAGTGAATTACTGTTGTCCACCGCATTAGGACGTAAGTGAGTTAGCTTCGGCACATTTGTAAATGTGCTAATCTCTTGTGTTACCTTCATTAGGATGCCAGGACGTGGACGTGGTGGTGGTAGGCGTGATAGGCCTAGGAGGCATAAGGTGCCTTTACCGGATGATATTCCGGCGCAAGAAGAAGGGGGTAGGTCAGGCCAATATGGCCGAACCAGTTGGTCAACAAGGTATAGGCGCCTTAACCCGTGAAATGGCTGGAGCATTGCGAGAGTCTATGGACATTCTCAGAGTTGAGAATCAAGTCCAGGACCAAGTAGCTGAGACAAAGCCGTCATTCCTGAAGCAGGAGTTTTTCTGGTCAAATCCAGATGAGTTTTTGGGTGATCCCAAGGAGCCACTGAAGGCGGATGAGTGGCTAAAGCAGATAGTGAAGACGTTTGAGATGCTTGGCATCGAGGACGACCAACTGAGAGTAACCTTTGCATCCTTCCAACTAAAGGGAGATATGGGTCAGTGGTGGAAGTTTGTACGTGGGCGTATTGGGTGACCTGGGAGGCTTTTGTCAGCGCCTTCTAGGACAAGTTCTTGCCTCCCATAGTTTGGGAGAAATTGAAAGATCAGTTCTCCAAGCTTGTGCAGTTGAACACTCCGATGGCCGAGTTTGAGGCCACATTTACTATCTTGTCGAGGTTTGCACCAAAACTCGTGGCGACTGAGGAGCGTCGTTGTTTAGAGTTCAAGAAGAGATTGAGGACCGAGCTCATGTTCAAAGTGGCCAGGTCAATGATTAGAGATTATGGATGCCTCGTGGAGGTAGTGGCTCATCTTGAGACCGTAATGCAAATGGAGGAGGAGATGATGAGGGGCTCCAAGAGGGGTCAGGATATTCATAGGGACAGTAAGAGACAGAGGGGTTCTAACCCACAACAGTCCTAGGGAGCTCAGTCGAGGTCCACTTTTCTAGTACCGAGTACGGGTTTTGGGAGAGGTGGTCAGGAAGATGTCACTTGTTTCAAGTGTGGTCAGTTAGGCCACAAGTCTCCAACTTATCCGCAGAGAGAAGGAGGGTAGCAGTCTGCATCGTCTTCGGCTCGTTCTCAGAGCCAGAGTCAGAGGAGAGGCCAGCAGCTACCTTGTTATCAGTGTGGGTAGGCGGGGCACATGAAGAGGTTTTGTCCTCAGTTGGGCAGCACACCTGGTGCGTCTGGTTCGAGGCAGACACAAAGCCACCAGCCAGCACAGTCAGCACAGGTCTCGAGGGCCAATCAAGTAGCCTCTGCGGCTCAATCAGTGCATCAGGTTTATGCTCCGAGGGGTGAGCAGGTTGAGCAGAGACCTACAAGGCGTGTATATGCTGTTACTGCGCTAGATCTTGTACCAGTTCCTTCAGTAGTGAAAGGTACCTTCTTGTTTTGTAATTCTGTTGCTAATGTGTTGATTGATACGGGTGCATCCCATTCATTTATCTCATCTGCATTTGCATTGGTTTTGGGATTAAAGTTGGCTCGGTTAGCATCTTTTCTCTGTGTAGAGTCACCTATTGGTGGTGAGATTATTTTGAAGCAAGGGTGTTGGGGTTGTGACATAGAGGTTGCCAGTTGCCGACTTCCTTTTGCATTTGTGTTGATTGACATGTCTAGTTTTGATGTTATTTTGGGTATGGATTGGTTGTCATCATATCAAGCTGTTATAGATTGCTATCGTCAGAGGGTTACTGTATATACCTTGAGTAGTGATTGTTTTATTTCTTGGGAGACCGGGTTGATAGAGTCTTATCACCGGTGTATGATCCGCGTGGGCGGAGTGAGCTTAGTTGCCTTCTTACTAACTTCTTGAGTAAGGAGTGTGATGAAGTCCGAGTTGAGTTGCCAAGGGTGGTTTGTGAATACCCAAGCATTTTTCTCGAGAATCTTACTAGTTTACCACCTCATCGAGAAATCGAGTTCTCTATTGATTTAGTGCCTGGCACAACACCAATTTCGATGGCACCATATAGATTTGCACTTGCTGAGTTGAGTGAGTTGAAGATTCAACTCCAAAAATTGTTAGATAAGGGTTTTATCCGCCCTAGTACTTCACCTTGGGGAGCACCGACTCTCTTTGCCAAAAAGAAAGATGGTGCGTTGCGACTTTGTATAGATTATCAGAAGTTGAACCGGGTAATTGTTAAGAACAAGTACCCAATGCCTCATATAGATAATTTGTTTGATTAGTTGAAGGGGTCTTGTTGTTTCTCTAAGATAGACTTAAGATCGTGTTATCACCAATTAAGAGTAAGGGAGGAGGATATCCAGAAGACGACATTCCGTACGCAATATGGCCATCAAGAGTTTATAGATTTCATGAACCAGAACTTCCATGAGTTCCTAGACTATTTTGTGGTCATCTTTGTAGACAACATCCTAATTTACTCACCCTCTGAGGAGGAGCACGAGGAACACTTGTGAATGGTGCTTGAGTTGCTTAGAGCCCACAAATTGCATGTTAAGTTTGGAAAATGTGAATTCTAGCTAAGCGAAGTTAAGTTCTTAGACCATGTGGTTTCCGGGGAAGGGGTGACTGTAGATTCATCCAAGATAGAGGCAATACAAGATTGGAAATAACCTAAGAATGCTTTTGAAATCCGTAGTTTCTTGGGGTTGGCCAGGTATTAACGTCGGTTCGTGAAGGATTTCTCTAGATTAGCCTCACCATTGACTAAATTGACAAGGAAGGGAGTTAAGTTTGTGTGGAATGAGACTTGCGAGAAGTTGTTCCGAGAGCTTAAAGTTAGACTTACCACTGCTCTAGTATTGATTATTTCAAAGAGGGGTTTGGGCTATTCAGTGTATTGTGATGCCTCACGGGAAGGTTTGGGTTGTGTGTTGATGAAAGAAGGGAATGTAGTAGCTTATGGCTTACGGTAGTTGAAAACATATGAGAGGAACTACCCTACTCATGACCTAGAGTTAGCAGTGGTGATCTTTGCCTTAAAGATTTAGAGGCATTATCTGTATAAGAACCCTGTGCAACCTCACAATGTCCCTAATATAAAGGTTGGCTAGACGATCTACCGAGTCACTCACATGCATATGTATAAAGTGTGCTGCCTAGGTTGACCGGTCAGCTACCACCCAAATGGCATCACTACCCCGTTTGAGTCCTTGAAAGATTCACAACAAAATCCATCATGATATGCTCCCACTTCCATTCGGCTATAGGTAAAGGTTGCAACAAACCTGCTGGCCTTTGATGTTCGGTCTTCGCTTGTTGACAAGTAAGGCACCTCGACACAAACACAGCCAAATCATTCTTCATTCCCCTTCACCAAAATTGGAGGTTAAGGTTGTGATACATCTTTATGTCTCCCGAATGCATCACAGGGCATGAATGGTGAAACTCTCGGAGTACTTCCTCTCGGCAAGACTTTAACACAAAAAGACGATCACAGTATCTAACACTTGAATTGGGATACACATTTAAGCCTTTCTCCACCTTTCCACTGGAGATCTTCTCTTGGAGGGATTCCACTTCAAGGTCACCGCTCTGTGCTTCCATAACTTGTTTACAAGTGTAGGTTGTGCAACAACTGAAAACAAGGCTGCAAACTCCATGGACTCGCCAAGATACAAGTCAAACTCACCAATAACACCCAACATCTCTCATTCTCGAATGGCAATACTAGCCATACTACCAATGGATTTTCTACTTAAAGCATCGGCCACAACATTGGCCTTTCCTAGATGATAATGCAACTCAAAGTCATAATCTTCTATAAACTCCATCCCCCTCTTCTGCCTCAGATTTAAGTCTTTCTGTATAAACAAATATTTCAGACTCTTATGATCAGAAAACACTTCAAACTTCTAAAAATTACATTTTTAAAATGTTGAATTCGCGCAGACCGCTCAAGCGGTCTTTTCATCGCTCGAGCGGTGAACGATACCTCTCAGTATCTCTGTCTACAAAACGAGATACTAGGAGTTCACAATCTTCTCTGGAGCAACCACTTCTTCGCTTGAGCAGTCCCTAAGCCTACAAAACAAACTATTGAGAGAACCTGGTCTTCGCTCGAGTGGTCTTTTCACCGCTCGAGCGATCACCTGAAACAAACTGTTACATCAATTGTGCCAAATCCCCTTCATTGAACCAATTTAAAAACTAGGGTTTCGAGAAAATTGGGGTTTTTTCCTTTTACACAAACTAAAGGACAACTTTCATCATCAATAACAATAATCAACAAAAATGTACATAACTCTTCGAAAAATCATGAGGTATAGCCCCTTTTATCTAACCCATTTTACAACACAAATACACTTCATACATCTTGATAACTAATGAAAATATTACATATGTGTTTCAAATCAAAGATATAACAAGTTAAAAGTACCCCTACCTCAAGAGTAAAAACAAAAGATGAAAGCCCAACTCCAAACTTCGATGGAATCACAAAACAATCGGTAGAACTCTAGAACTATTCTTGTTCTTCAACTTTCTTGAAGGATCTAAGGTGGATCTTAGGTAAAATTAAGAGAAATCAAGCATTTTTGGACTAGGGTTTCAGAAATGGGTATTGGAGAAGAAATGATGTGAAAAAATAAGAGAAAAAGATGTTTAGATCGACCTTTAAAATATTGTCCCGAATAGACCGCTCGAGCGATGAACATAAAATCGAACAGACCACTCAAGTGAACTTTCCCTAGCTCAAGCGATAAACACAAGGTCTTAGAAATTTTGTAGAGTTACAGTGAAAATACTAGGAGCCTCACATTTTCGCTCGAGAGACTACTTGACCGCTCGAGCGGTATCACCTGCAAACAGGCAAGATATTGGAAGTCATCAACACTCAAGAGATCGATTGACTGCTCAAACGGTCACCCAGGACAAATTGTTACAATAATAATCAAGGCAAACTAATCAACTAGTAAATTTCAAATCATAAAAGAAACATGATTAAATTCATATCCAAAATTCACTGAATTAATTACAAAGAGGCAAAATGTCACGACCCAAACCCGGCCTTATGGGTTTAGCACCGTAACTGGCCAGTAATCCGAGATTACCAAAGGCCTACAGATCAGTAATACAGTCAAACAGAGTACAGGGCCTGGCGGAAGCCAATACAGTAAATAACTAGTGTCCATTGAGCTGTGAAAATCTGTATGTCAAAAACATTTTTACGCATTCATACGGTTCAAACAGTACGATCTATACAATCATATACAGTCAGTCAGTACGGGGATTGAATCCCTCGATAACAGTGCAGTAAACAGTCTATACAAAAGTACAATACAGCAAGGAGACCGATAGGGGACACAAAAACACCCCAAGCCATAGCATGGCAACACGGAACCTCGCAGTGAGGCACATAGGCTGGCTTGACAAAACTTGGGATCAATCCCACGGTCCTAGCTCCGGTCTGGCTGCTGAGAACCTACATATATATATAAACAGTGAGCTAAAGCCCAGTGAATAACATACAGTGTAAAGAGGTTATGAATGAATGTCCCTTACAGTAATGAAATCAATTCATTATACAGTATTTCAATCTTTCAGTATTTCAGTCAATCAGTATCTCAATCAATCAGTCATATGTGGTACATCCATTAGCCTATAAACAGTAGGTCCAAAAGGACCGGGCCTTAACAGACCCAACAATAATGATAGCCATCAAACAGTATGGTTCCACAAGGAAACCGACAGAGCACTGTAACAGTCAATAACAGTGGGTGCTAAGGATGCCACAATACAGTTCGAAATGCAGGACATACATTCATTCAATAAACAATATCAGTTCAATAAACAGTTCAGTTCAGTATTCAAAATATAACCATTTGAGCATATCTTTACACAATCTGTTACTCACAGAGATTGGGCTATAGCAGCTAGAGCGCGTCCCCGGGAGCCAACCCTAAACAGTTAACAAATAGAACACACACTAAGTTCACAGTCGGAAGGATGATAATTAAATCCCTAAATTTCCTCGGTGTGGTTCTATGTTTAAATCCTCATTAAGATGTCTTAAACTAGGCCTAAGAATGCCTAGGATGCGATGATGATGCAAAAATACAGTTGGAAGGCATTTTTCAAAAGTTGCTGAAAACAGGGGTCTCGCTTGAGCGAGCCTTCCTTCGCTCGAGCGAGGTTGCAAAAACAAAGGCTTCGCTCGAGCGAACAATCCTTCGCTCGAGCGATCTGATGAAACAGTAAAAGTACTGGATGCTCAATTTTTACGCGCGATGCTCGCTCGATGCTCGCTCGAGCGAGCTTCCAAAATCAAAGGGTTCGCTCGAGCGAGCCTTCCTTCGCTCGAGCGGTTTGATGAAACAGTAAAAGTACTGGATGTTCGATTTTTACGCTCGAGCCACCAATCCTTCGCTCGAGCGTGGCTCAGAGGAAAACATTGGTCGCTCGAGCAAGGAATCCTTCGCTCGAGCGAAGAAGCCAAATCTGGAATTTCCAGATTTGCCTTCCTAGCTCAAACCAAGCATTCTCAACTCAATTCTCGACCTCTTGGGCTCAAATTCTGGAGAATACATCCCAAAACAATGTACAACAAGTTTCAAAAGCCAATTTATGAATTCAAGCCCCAAAGGTGAGTCAATTAAAACCATTTTTCAAACCCAATTTCAAGAACAATTTCAAACATGCAATGCATGAGTTTTAATCCAAAATCAACCTTCAAATCTTGCTCTAATGAGCTCAATAGTTGGAAAATGAAGTGAAAACATGGACTATAATATAAACATGGACATGCATGTATGATTCTCCAAGAATTTAACTTCAAAATACATCAATTCAAGTATGTATGTAACATTTGAGCTTCAATTCACCATTTATGAACAAATTCATGACTTACTCTCTAATTAAACATGGAGCATGCAAGAATGAAGTTCAATGATACAATTAGGGAGATAAATGATCTACCTTAGTCTTGTAGCTTAAGCCTAGAAGCTCAATTAGACAATCAACACTTCAATTCTTCAAGATTCAAGCTAGTTCCACAAGATGAGTTCAATCTTCTCTTAACTCTCACTCTCTCTTACTTCTTGGTCGGTTGGGTGTGAGAAGAATGGCTGATCAAATTGTTGCATCTAAGTGTAAACAAGTCTCTAAGTGTGTGTGATGTAGTGGCCACTAAGTGGCAATTCCGTATTTAAGCCAAAGTTTGCAATATACCAACATTTAATCTAATTTAATCATCCCTAACCGAGTTTTTAGATAAATATACCATAAAATCAGAAATATTCTACTGAGTCTAAAACATCAAACGGTTTCGAAATCGGCCGCCGATAAGGCCTTCAATTAACAGTTTAAACATACGAATTCAAACAGATAGTCATTCAAGCAAACAGATACAATATGCAATATAACAGAGAAACTTATTCAATTTCAGTTTCAGTTCCATTCAGTCTATTCAGTAGTTCATCCAGTTCACTTATCAGTCATTATCAGTTCAGTTTAGCAGTAATCAGTATTTAATTCAGTGGTTATTCAGTAATCGGTACGAGGGTTGTTACACAAAAATGATTGATCAATTAAATCACAATTTAAAAAAACACAATCAAATCGTATATTTAATTATTATTAAACATGAGGTTTCATCTTTAACTTTAATTAATAATTTAGTTACGCATCATTGAATAAAAATGAAAAGAATAAAAATATTAACCATTAAAATAAAACTTACTAAAATCTAAGGGGGATCACCAATCTAGTTGAGTCAGGCGACATCCCATCCGCCATCGTCCAAACTTAGGTGGATTGGAAAAAATCAATCCGTATCCGTTCACTAGTTTAGCAGATGCGGATTGAGTGGGCCATACAGGGTTGGCGAATGGATGTGATCGATTTGGTTGTTTGGACTTTACAATTTTTGGACTTTTTTTTGAATTATAATTCATAACCTTTACAATCTCCAATAACTAGTAATCTGAAAAAATATGTATTATTTGTTGATAATATGTTATGACACCACACATGCATATTTTTGAGGTATTGTTTTTCATTTTTACAAAAATATATATTTTATTATTTCTACTTTATATTGTTACTTGTTAGTAGCATTTTTTTTTAACTTCATCTGCGGATTGACATGCGGGTACGGGATGGTTGATCTACTATCTGAACCATATCTATAGATTTGGAAATATTTCATCCACATTCGTCCGTCAAAAGACACGCATCCATCCAAAATCAATCGAGTTGAATCAGTTCAATCGAGTTAGACAAATTGAACGGATCCATAATCATCCATATTAAAACCCTAGCTGTCTTCTTCTTTCTCTCCAAACGGTCTCTCCTCATAATAGATGTTACATATCTTTATATAAAAAAGAAAAACCTAAACCTAATAATAACAAATTATTATTAAATAACAAAAATACAATTTATAAATAAATAAAACATCCTCCGTACGGCAAAATGGTGAAGTTTGGTGACAATTGGCTTGTGTCAAAAATATAAATAACTTGCTTTTAGCATTCTTGAAACACAGATCTCCTACCACCGAAGCCACCAAAACACCAATTGGGCTAACCAACTCATACGAATAGTGCTCCCATTTAATTATTTAACTTGTTTCCATGTAGATTTCAACTTTCCTTCCTTTTTCGTAATTTTTCTACCAAACTTTTGGAATACTTAAAAATATAAAAATAAACATAATAAGATAAAATAATATATAAATTAGATCTAACAAAATATAAATTAAGGGTATAAAATATGCATTATAATAGACATATCACTGTTACCCTATCATCAATTGGCCGTCGCCTCGCCACCGTTCACCAATCATTGCTACCATTGCCATTCTATACTCTATCATCGTTGATCTACACACCACCACCCTTCTCCGTCACTGTCAACACTGATCTAGCCATTTCAGCTCCCATCTTCACCGATGACTTTAAGATGATTTTCACCGGTGATTTCAGATTAGATCATTTTTAGACGCCAATCTGGCTATGACATGGTTGTCCAGATTGGCTCTCTCTCTCTCTCTCTCCCCCTCCATGTGTGTGTGTATGTGGACATATTGATGGATCTCTATCAATCTGTTTGTGAAGATCTAGTTAAAGGAGATGTATTGTTGAAGTGTTTACAAAAATAAATAAATAATTATAGAGTCAAAATAAATATGGGCAAAAATCATCACCATGAAAAGATATCAAATTTACATGGTTTGACAAATTTGTCTACATCCACAGACATTACTCGTCATCCACTATATTAAATATATATTACATATCACATCTCCAAATATATGAATATACAATGAATCGGACTGAGGCGCAGTAATCTCGCTCTCTTTAAAGAGATTCAAACCCTTCTCAGTTGGTAAAACTACCACTCCCTGATGTAGCAGAATATTACATATTAGCATGTCTCTCCTAGGATACAATAGCTCGACTTATAGTCGTGTTGACTCAACTAACCCTGTACAAGTAGGTGAGTCCAAAGTGTAAGTATTAATAATACATGTAACCATAATAATAATGCAGAATTAAACTTAACAGGATCTTGAATTCAATACAACTCAAGAATAAAACGAACATACCTTTGTCAGCCATTGAATTAGAGAAGTTGAGAAAATACCCCTAATAGTTGAACCTTTAATTCTTGGCTCACCTTCTTCTCTCTGTCTCTCTTAATTAAGATGACTATAAAACTTAAAGTGATGGGAAAATACTCATGATATGAAAGGGGAGTCACCCATCCTTATATAGAGGAGAGAAGAGGGCCAAATAAACTCTATTAGAAGAATTCCTGATCCATCAAGGTTTTTTTCTTATCTTAGAAGAGTGATTATATTAAAATTCTAATTACTGAACTTTATATATAATATTGGCTTTATCTAATTGTGGAGTCCAAATAAAATAAAACATGTAAAAATATGTAGGCTATTGGGACACACTAGAAAATAAATCCAACATTCTCCCACTTGGCCCATTAAGCCGATTATGATGCAATTATGAGTTTTTCCAAAAAATATGCAACTTATAAAAATTTTTGACTCATTGGATTCCACACTAAAAACTTTGACACATGATCACGAATTTTAAAAATAGCCAGTAAGTTCAGATATATTAGAAACTGTAATACTGTGATTACTTCAGATCACCAATGTGAGTCATAGCGGTTATATAACATTTATGTCATATTTCCTTCTATGTACTACACCATTGATAACCTTCACCAACCTAGTCCTTTATCGGGATATATAATTATTTTTCTGAAAGGCCCCTGTAATTTGTCTTGTTAAGACATTCCCTGTTTATCAATATTCAAATTAATGTGTACACACACTTTTAGAAATAGGAAAAATAGAAACAAAATTATTATTACGCAAATAGTGTCAAATAAAAATAAGCACTCACGATTAACCATACACATCAAGGGTTGCTTAAAAGTCCCATCCTGATAACATGCTCTTTGTATGTCTTTGGTGGCAATCCCTTTGTGAATGGATCAGCAATCATAAGAGAGGTGCTTAAGTTTTCAATTAACACTTGTTGTTTCTGGACTCTTTCTCTAACGACTAAGTACTTTACTTCCATGTGTTTGGAACCACTACAGTACTTTCCATTCTTAGAGAAGAAAATTACTGCGGTATTGTCACAATATATCTTCAGTGGCCTGGCAATTGAGTCAACAACACCAAGTCCTGAGATGAAATTTCGCAACCATAAAGCATGATTTGTAGCCTCAAAACATATGGAATGTCCTTCATTTGTTTTATTTCCAAGTCATTCCTTGGACACTATTTTTCACTTAATTTATCACCCTTCGTGATGGGTGCATCACTGGCTGAACAAAACTGCATATTGAATCTCTCCAAAACACGATCAATATATCCTTTTTGAGATAGTCCTAGCAATCCTCGAGATCGATCCCTAAAGATCTCTATGCCAATAACATAGTTTGCCTCACCCATATCGACTATTTTAAAGTTCTTGGAGAGATATTCCTTGGTTTCATGTAATAAGCCAAGGTCATTACTAGCTAACAAAATGTCATCCACATATAGCACCAAAATAATGAACTTGCTCCCACTAACCTTCAGATATATGCACTGATCAACTACATTTTCTTTAAATCCGAAAGAGATAATGGTATCATTAAACCTAAATACCATTGCTTGGAAGCTTGTTTAAGGCCATATATGGATTTCTCTAATTTGTAAGCTAAATGTTCTTTACCTTTTTTTTTTTTTTGCAAATTCTTCTGGCTGCTCTATATAAATTTCTTCATCCAAATTCCCATTTAAAAAAACAGTTTTCACATCCATTTGATGCAACTCTAAGTCATAATGAGCTACCAATGCTAGGATGATTCTAAGCGAGTCCTTCTTAGATATTGGAGAGAAGGTCTCTGTATAGTCTATACCTTCTTTTTGAGTAAAACCCTTGGCAACAAGTTTGGCTTTAAATCGTTCGAATTGCCTTTTGCATCACGGTTGGTCTCGAAGACCCATTTACACCCGATCTTTTGGCAATTATTAGACAATTCGACGAGATCCCAAACACTATTCTATTCCATGGATTTTAACTCTTCATTTATAGCATTGACCCATTTAGAATAATCATCACTATTCATGGCTTGTGAAAATCAGACTGGATCTTTGTTAATCCCAATATCAAAATCAGATTCCTGTAGATACACCATGTAATCATCTAGAATGGCAGGCTTTCTTTCCCTCTGAGATCTTCTCAGAACTGCCGGTTGTGGTGGTTCTACAATATTTTCAATGGTGGTATTTTCATGAAGTGGTGAAACATGAGATGGTGATGGATTTTCATTATGTTGTTTGTTTCCCTTAACCTGTAGAAAAGTCTGAGGTACAACAATTTTTTGATAAGGGTCAAATGTTGGGACATCCACCCTAATTTTCTCGAAATTCACCACTTGTGTTTTCTCACTCCCATTAATTTCACCATTCTCTAGGAATCTAGCATTACCAGTCTCCACTATCCTTGTACTATGATTAGGGCAATAGAATTTGTACCCTTTAGACTTGTCTGGATAACCAATGAAATATCCAGATATTGTTCTTGAGTCCAACTTTTTCTCTTGTGGATTGAAGATTCTTGCCTCTGTTGGACAACCCCAAATATGTAAGTGTCTCAAACTAGGTTTCCTACTAGTCCGCAACTCAAAAGGAGTTGTTGGGACTGCCTTACTAGGAACCCTATTTAACATATACATTGCAGTCTTTAAAGCTTCACCCTACATTGAAATAGGTACAATTGAGTAACTTAACATACTCCCAACCATATCTTTAAGTGTACGATTACGCCTTTCAGCAACTCCATTTTGCTGTGGCGTACCAGGCATTGTATATTGAGCACAAATGCCTTTCTTTTCTAAGAATTTGGCAAATGGGCCAAGATTTTGGCCTGATTCATCATATTTACCATAATACTCACCATCCCTGTCTGATCTCACTATTTTAACATTTCTATCTAATTGTCTCTCGACTTCAGTTATGTACACCTCAAGAATGTCAACAGCCTGAGACTTCTCATGAATTAGATACACATATCCATAACGTGAGAAATCATCTATAAATGTGATAAAATATTTTTCACCACTAAGACATGGGATGTTGAGTGGCCCGCAAATATCTATATGAATTATCTCAAGAAGCTCATTACTTCTTGTGGCACCTTTCTTGGTGTGTTTGGTTTGCTTTCCTTTAATGCAATCCATACATATCTGAAAATTAGTGAAGTCTAGGTCTTCCAAAATCCCATTCTTCACCAATTTTTCAATTCTATTTCTAGAGATATGCCCCAACCGTCTATGCCACAATATTGAGGATTTTTCATTAATTAGACCACGTTTTAAATCAATATTCGAATGCAGAGTTACTAATGATTGTGCAAACTCATGATTTAAGGTAATTTTATATAAACCATCACATAAATTACCAGAACCAATCACTTTTGAATTAAACATTAAATTGAGTTTTTCACAATTAAATAAAACTAAATATCCAACACGATCTAATTGGGATAACGAAACTAAATTCCTAGAAATTGAAGGAACATAAAAAGTGTCTTTTAGATCCATCTGATGACCCGTCTTTAAGATCAGTCGATAGGTTCCTACAGCTACGGCTTTAGCTTTGAGACGGTTCCCTATATAGACAAATCTTTCACTTTCCTTCAGTTTCCTAATTAAGAGGTATCCCTGCATGTCATTTGTAATATGGGTCATGGCCCCAGAGTCAATCCACCACGTATTAGAAGGTACTTCGGCAAGATTTGATTCATAACAAACAAAACAAAATTTCTTACCTTTCTTTTTGAACCAAGCATTTCGCTTGCTGCAGTCTTTCTTCATATGTCCCTTCTTGCCACAAAAGTAGCGCTTGACAGTGAAACCATTCTGAGCCTGATTTTCTTCCCCAAGTTCATTCTTTTTCTTTGGTGAATTTTTCTTTGATTTTACAAACTTACCCATCTTTTTCTTTATAGCTCCATGAGTTACAGCCAATGCAGTTTGACGTCCTTCCTTCCTCAACCTCACTTCCTCTTGAACACACATATTAGTCAGCTCATTCAAACTCCACTTATCTTTATTGGTGTTATAGTGAATTTTGAATGCACCAAACTGTGATGGAAGTGAGTTGAGAATAAATTGCACGAGGAAAGCTTTATCAACGTGCATCCTTAAAGTTTTAAGTTTTGCAACTTTGTCGCCATATTGAGGATGTGATCCTAAACTCCTCGGTGGCCATTATATTTCATTGTTGTTAATTCAACCATAATAGTGCCAGCAAGTGGCTTGTCGATCTTCAACAGTCTTTAACCAAATTTTACTTTAAGCGTTAGGGTAACGTCACTAAAGAGTCCTTTGGTCAATAACCAAGTAAGATCCCAGGAAGGTCGGAGGAGCCAATATAGCTTCCCTTCTAAGTCCAACCACCTTAGATAGCAAGCTATCTTTTTGACAGATCTTTAGAGGTATTAAGACAAGATCTCATAAGTAACACGAAAAAAGGCATAAACAATATACATATTAAAGCTTTGAGAATTATGATGAACTACTAATATCACATAAGTCTTTCCTTTGGGCAAAACTTAGGTATATCTATTGTCTACTCGTCAAGAATCACTTATGTAGGTCTAAAGTAATTTATGCAATTTTTCAGCTAGTCATGTTACCTTTGGGTATTCAATTCTAATCTATCAAATTACATAAGTTACATTATCCTACCCAGTTTATAATTATTTGAGAGTGACTCTCCTTTGGGCTAGTCTCAATCTCCTAATTATAACTGCAATTGAGAATATTATCAACTTTAATGTTACTCTTTTAACAATTTTTTTATGTAGTTCTATATTCATAAGTTTACAAATCTAGGCCACTTTAGCAGCTACTAAATTAGTAAACCATATGAATGCGGAACTAACCAACAATATTCTCTATTCATTAATTTGAGTTATTTAATTATCATTAATTCAATCACTATTTAATGATTTCTAGAATTTCTTTTATGTGATTGCAATTACCAATATGATAATAATAATAACTCTAGACAAACATGAATATATATATATATATATATATAATATGACAATCATGAATATCTCATATAATGGTCAATAAGAATTACACCTAATATGAATTAACCACTCCAATATTTAATATTCAATATAACGATCCCGGTTTCCCTTTTCTTTAAGTGTTGTATCTGGACTTAGGTTCCGTGGAGTTGGTTGTTATGTATATCTTGTTTACATCCTTTACTCTTTACTTTTGAGTCTTGGGTTGTGTTCGGTAGGTTTGAAACAGGTGGGTTGAGCTTAGGAACCAAAAGTAGTTGTCCAGATTTTTACCTGTCCGCTCGAGCGGGGATTTTGACGCTCGAGCGGGGACACTTTTGTTGTTGGTCCGCTCGAGCGTGGGTTTTAGCGCTCGAGCGGGATAATCACCCTTGTAGTATCTCCTCTGTAGTGTTGTACGCTCGAGCGGCGGTTTGGACGCTCGAGCTGGGGTTATGTGTGACGCTCGAGCAGGGAGTTGGACGCTTGAGCGGGGACCTGGTTCTGCAAAAGTACTGGGAGTGTGTATTCGGCGCTCGAGCGACGGTTTGGACGCTCGAGCAGGGTGACTCTTATTTAAAAACCGAGATCCGACTTTTTGGCCACTTTTTCACATCCTTTTCTCTCTCTTACTTTTCCAAAACTCCATTACAGAGCTTCTCTCATTAGAACCTCAACTTCTCTCTAGGTATTGATCTAGTAGGAGTGATTTTCTTACCTTGGGTCTTTACAAAAGTTGTGTTGATCATCGAGGGCTACGTTTTGATCCGAGAATATTGAGTTTTGGAGCACGTTGAGTTTTTTCATCTTCTTCCCTTGGGCTCCGAATTTGAGGTAGTGATTCCTACTCACTCTTATGGTCTTTGACATAGATTTTGGGTTATTTTGATAAAGTGTTGAAGTTGGGAAATTTTGGGACTTAGGGTTTCAAAATGTTAAAAGGGGGTTTTGTTATCTTGATTCTAAAAAAATGTATTTTGGTTTCAAAATGATGATATTTTTGTCAGTTGTTGATATATGGACCATTGGGTCAATATTGGGAAATGGGGTGGAAACCCTGAATTGTTGTGTAAATTAATTGGTATAATTAATTTGGGAAATGTGTTGATATGTGGAATTGGGTTGGAAATAATGAAATTGGCTTATTATATGGTAGAATGGTAGAGTTGGATTTATTAATCGCTCACTTTTGAAAACATTGATATTTTATCTGGTGGAGCTTTTATTATCTGCTTAGAAATAATTGCTTGGGCTACCGGTAGAGGGTAGTTTTGATTGTTGTAGACAATGCATGATGATTAGGTAAACTAAAACTAATCAAACGGATGTGTCATAGAGTATGACGGTTGATAGAATACATTAACGTTATGTATTGATTGACAGTATATGACCTATGTGTATATACGTTGAGTGTGTGTGTGGGAGGAGATAAGGGATGTATTCCATGGTTTAGGGGAAGATAGGGGATGGACCTCTAAACCGGATGTTGCTTGGGAGGAGATAGCGGATGGACTCCACTGACACAGCTCATATGCTTGTCAGTTAACATGTTGATACAGCTCATATGCTTATCTTTGGAAGTGTTGATATAGCTAATATGCTTATCTGTTGAAATGTGGATACAACTTGTATGCTTATCTGTCGAGATGTTGATACAACTAGTATGTTTATCTATTGTAAGATGAGTAATAGAAAACGAAATGAAACATGAACCTAGTGGTTATGAATTGATTTATGGGAATTGGACATTTATCAACTGCTATTGTCTTAGTTATTGTCCATACTGTGTTTAGCATATCTCTACTGGGCGTTGGCTCACCCTATATGGGAACATTATTTTCAGGTACAGGTAGCATGCCACCTCCAAGAACATAGCTTGGATGATGATGAGAGTTGAAGACTCTTTTTGGTTTATTTTGTTCGTATTACATGTATATCAAGCCAAGGGCTTATTTTGTATAGAGTTAGTACTCTTCTTTTGTGTAACCAAGTGTTGACTTAGAAAGCTGTAAACCCATGGGGCATTTGCTTTTGTTGTTAACATGTAATACTGTTGTGAGAACTACTCTGGTAAATAGAAATGGTTGGCTGCTTTTATATCAATGCATGTCTATTGTGATGGGTTTTATGTATCATATTGATGGCGTTACAACTTGGTATCAGAGCGTACCGGGTTTGAATACTTTGAGTACGTGGGAAGTGATTAGTATCACAATGGGTTTGTCTCACTTGATTAGAGACTTAGATGTAATGTTATGTGTTTAAATTGAGAACATACTTATGTGATTATTTGGGTATGGGATTTAGTTTCTAGGATATTGATTGGATCCTTGGGTTCTTGTGAGTCTTGTTGGAAAAGCACTTGATCAATGCTGTTTCTAACCGGAACTCTAGTAACGCCTCGGGACTGTCATTATCCGGGAATGAAATTCGTAAGTGCTTATGTGTTTATGTGCTTATGTGGAGTGAATTACAGTTGTCCATGCATTAGGACGCGGGTGTTTAGTTTCAGCACATTTATGAATGTGCTAACGTCTTTGTTACCTTTATTAGGATGTCAGGACGAGGTGGTAGGCGTGGTAGGCCTAGGAGGCAGGAAGTGCCTTTACCAGATGACATTCCGGCAATGCAAGAGGGAGTTGGTTAGGCCAATGTGGCTGAGCTAGTGGGTCAGCAGGCTATGGGTGCCTTGGCCCGAGAGATAGCGGAGCTTTGGGTATTCTCAGAGCTGAGCATCAGGTTGCAGAGGCAGGGCCTTCTTTCTTGAAGAGGGAATTTTTCCGGTCTAACCCGGATGAATTTGTTGGAGATCCGAAAGAGCCACTTAAGGCTGACGAGTGGTTAGAATAGATGGAGAAGACGTTCGAGATGCTTGGCATCGAGGATGGGGGTTTAAAGGTGACCTTGGCATCCTTCCAATTGAAGGGGGATGCGGGTTAATGGTGGAAGTACGAGAAGGGCAATGTGGGTCGTGCATGGGAGGCTTTTGTGATAGCTTTCCAGGAGAAGGTCTTGTCTTCAACTGCTAGGGAGAAGCTGAGGGATCAGTTTTGTCGATTTAAGCAGCAAGGTTTGTCAGTGGCCGAGTTTGAGGCTACTTTTACTAGTCTGTCCAGGTTTGCACCTGAACTTGTGGCGTCTGAAGAACGCCGTTGCTTTGAATTTGAGCGGAAATTGAGGCGTGGGCTCAAGTTGAGGGTTGGAGGATCGTTTATTCGGGAGTATAGACGTTTGGTGGATGCTGCTGCTCATATGGAGATTATGATGCAGAAGGAGGATGAGGAGAAGCATAGCGGCTCCAAGAGGAGCCAAGAGGGTTAGGGCGATGGCAAGAGACAGAAGGGTTTCAACCCTCAACAGTCTCAAGGGGGTTTGTCTAGATTGACCTTTCCAGTGCCGAGTACAGGTTCTGGGAGAGGTAGTCAGGGAGGCTTGACTTGTTTTGCATGTGGCCAGCTAGGTCACAAGTCTTCGGTTTGCCCGCAGAAAGGAGGGGGTCAGCGAGTTGTTTCTTCTTCAGCTAGACCTCAGGGCCAGAGTCAAGGCCGAGGCCAGCCTTTGTCTTGTTATCAGCATGGACAACCTGGGCACCTGAAGAGGTTTTGCCCACAGTTGAGTGCCACCTCAGAGGCGTCTGGTTCTAGGCAGACGCAGAGTTATCAGCCAGCTCAGTCTGTGCAGGCCTCGAGGGCCAATCCGGGAGCTTCGTCATCCCAGTCTGTGCAGCAGTCTTATGCTCCTAGAGGTGAGCAGGTGGATCAGGGGCCTACAGGGTGCGTGTATGCAGTTACCGCGTAGGACCTAGTACCGGCTCCGTCAGTAGTGAGAGGTACCTTCCTGTTTTGCAACTCGGTTGCTAATGTATTGATTGATACGGGTGCGTGTAGACGTCCCCGAACGCCCCGGGAGGGTTAAGTCCCGTTCTGTTCGTATTGGGGTCACTACAGTTCGGACTCGATTTGTGTCGGTTCTTAATCTCGAACCAAAGAGTCCAAATCTGGCAAATCGTTTGAGAAAATAGATTTTTGAAAAAGTAGTACCAAACATGGGCTGCTTTGCCAGATTACAGAGTCACCACCTAAATATTTTAAAAAATGGGAAATTTAGGAAACCCTGACTCGGTGCCAAAGGCCACGTGTCCGTCATCACCAAAGTGACTTGGCTCGGGAGCTTGGGTACGATCGGGGAAGGTCAGCTATGAGCACCCCCTTTCGCCCGGTCCGAAGACCGGCCTCTACTAACCGTGATATCCAATTTTGAAAACATTACATGTTCTTATTCCAGTTATTAGCCTAGAATTACTATGTTATGCGCACAGCAAACAAGTATAGACTAGATCGCCTAATTTGGAAACAAGCATTGCATATCCGTTTGTTTTGAAAATGCTTTGGAATTTGCTACTCGCAAGTAGGCTAAAACACGGATTTCAATGAGTTTTTCCAACTCAAGCAATCCAACCTTCACCCACAGGCATTCAAGCAGTTATATCACATAAGCATTTAGCCACATGGCAAGCATACTGTCATGGCAACATTCACACGCATGTGGTATGCTAAAGCATAAAAAACTTACATCGTACTCCGTGCCAAAAACAATAACCCGATTAGCAAACATGCATGACCTAGTTCATGTTAAGTGGCTAATGCAACACAGGCATAGATGCAATCTAGAGTAGGCTCGGCTAACCCTAAACATGGCATGTGAAATGCGCGAGTAGCACGTATTCAATTCGGAATTGAAAATTTCAATGCAGTTTGTATGATGTACCGAGCCCGGTGCATGTAAACAAATGCATGAATGCACGCATGTGTAGCATAAGGTATGCTAAAATAAGCGTGCCCTAATCTACCATTGTAAGCAGGTAAGTAAAAGGGATAGAAAGAAGTGGGGATTGGAAGACATGCACCCACTCACACACACTTATTACAATTTTGCCCTCACTCGGAGGGACCGAATAATAATACAGAACCGAATAAATAACTAACTACTCTAGCTAATTAAATATTACAAATTAACTAAATTAATTAAATAAATTAATTAATCTAATTAAACAGTAAATCGCCTTGGGATGAGCGAATGATGCATGCTCGATGTCCGCCTTGCCCGAGAACTCGCACCATGCCACTGTTGCCTCTGTTTTGCACTGCCCTGTCTCCAAAAATTGCCAAAGTCCTGGAAAGCCTTCCACAAATTCTGAAGATCACCACCGGTTGGAGGGTTTTGCCACCGGCTGCGGGGTTTGACCACCGGCTGAAATTGATAGTTATCGGCACAAAAATATTGTCGGTCGGCACTAAATTCCTGCAGGAGACAGTTTTGACAGCAACAGACAGCAGCAGAGCATGGTATTGGAATTTTGGGACAAATGTATGCACGGACACACTCCCTATCATGCAATAGACTCAAGGGAGCATGGCCCTCGACCCCCGGGCCATCAATCCCGCATTTCAATGCATGATGGCCCGAAAGCCAAGTTAGCAACTTTTAATGAAATGGAATGCAAGCACAAACAAACAAGAGGCCCAACCTCTATCATGGTGATTCAAGAGGCAAGGTATGCATGCCAAATGCAACCTAAACATGTGAGCTAAGTATGCAATATGAGCATAAAGGCAAGTATGCAAACATGCAACATGTATTAGGCACACAACCTAAACCAACAAGCATGGCATGCAACAAACATGCAACAATGGACTTAAACTAACATGGATAGCTCACAAGCATGCCAAAATCAGTGGCCATAAGATGAAAAAGAGATGCCTCGAAATGCGTGCATACGGGCACGCAAATCGAGGCAATGGCATACAAGCATGAAATGGCACTCTAATGAAACATGAAGCATGGCATACCACACATACAAATTTCAGTAGCTAAATGAGGGGCAAAACAGCCCCAAAACAAGGCGAAATGACACCCGATGCATGGAATCACTCCCGAAATGCAAAACTTGGCCTCCGAAATGGCCTATAGCTATGCTAAACATGCATTATATGAACATGGTATGAATAGACAGCAGCTAGACAGCCCAAATATAAGCACATTTTCAGTATAAGACAGCCCCAAAATCAGTAAGCATACAAGGCTAACAAACCATGCAAAAATGAGGCTAAAACAAGGATTTCAAAGCAAGTAGCATAAGGATCACCCAAACAATGTTGAGCCCTTCAAAAATGTTGAAGAAGGGCTCAAAATAAGCCTACTTACAGCTTACATCAAGCCCCAAAACAGATCATACATCAGCCAAATATTCTATGCAAGAAACATGGCATACAAGAGGATATTGAGATAGGTGCTATATGCAATCACCAAACAGCAAGGGGTCCTCAATCAAACATGAAGAGGACCCCAAAATAAGACTATTTGAAGTTTAGGTCGGAGCCCAAAGGTGCTTGCAAGCAAGGCTTAGATATGAAGCAAGAAAAGGCTAGAAAGGGGAAGATGAAGACTTACCCTTGAAGACCAGCAAACCAGCACCTCTTGGACCAAGTTTAGGTGCTCCCAAGCTCTGAAGAACAGCCCCAAGTCGTTGGAATGGAGCAAGGGTGCCTTGTGCTATGAGTTGTAGGGGAAATGGCCCAAGAACAAAGTTGTTTAGAGATGAAATGAGATAGATATAGAGAGGGAGGTGAGATATATATCTATATATCAGATATGCATATATAAATCTTTGGTTTTTTGTTCAAACCATCCAACCCTAGACAAAGGAGAAGAGAGGAGCTTATATAGGCCAAGTATAAGCTCTTAACTTAATGGCTAAGCAAATGGAAAGGGTCAAAGGGGCCAAGGGGGTTCAAAGGGGGGGTGCAAGGCTTCTAGGAGAAGCTAATACAGCTGGCCAAGCTTCTCCAAGAAGCTTGGCCAAAAGGGTTCAAGCTTCTAGAAGCTTTAAGGGATTCAAAGGTGCAAAAGGGGTAAGTGATAGCTACGGGTCTCAGATGGCCGAGAGCCCTTCAACAAAGTTGGAGAGGGGCTCAAAATAAGAAACTTTGTAGTTTACGACCAAGCCCAAAACAGCCCACAAGTACGCCTAAAACACCGTGCAAAACAGGCCTAAGAAGAGGTAAAGAGACAAGTGACAGATGGAGATGTCAAACAGTAAAAGGTCCTTAATAAAACATGAAAAGGACCTCAAAATATGACTATCTCAAGTTCAGGTCGAGGCCCAAAAATGCAATATGAGGGTTCGGGAGCTGAAACACGCAGTTCGGGGCCCCGAAAGTGGGCTGTTAGGCACCGGGAGTGGTTCTCGACCACGAAGTTGGTCTCTTGGACCACAGTGTCCCTTGAAAGGGAGGAAATAAGATGCATGCCAAAAACCGGGGCAAAGGGAGGTGGTTAGACGGTCCCGAACCGAGGCACACGGCCTGACGGCTCCGAAAACCGGGAACCGGGCTCCGAAATGGGCAAAATGGCCTACGACCACAAAACGTAGCCTACGGCCACTGAGAGATGGTCCACGAGACCTCTCCCTCCCTTTGGGAAGAGAAAACAGAGCCTGGTTCGCAAACCGAGGCAAAGCACAAAGAGTCCGGAAGTCCGGAGGCAAGGCTCGTAGCCGAGACTCCGAAAAACCTGAGCGAGCACAATATGCAATATCACCAAGCGCTCAATCGGTGATGTCTGAGTCTTGAGGACGGTCAAAAATGGGGTGTCTACAGTGCGTCTCATTCTTTTGTATCTGCTGCATTTGCATCTGTGTTGGAGTTGGAGTTGGCATTGTTAGCATCTCACATTTGTGTTGTGTCACCTGTTGGGGGTGAGTTGATTTTGAGACATGAATGTAGAGGTTGTGATATAAAGGTCGCCGATCATAGGCTTCCGTTTCCTTTTGTAGTTATGCCCATGAAGGGCTTTGATGTTATCTTGGGTATGGACTGGTTGTCGTCATACCGGGCAGTTATTGATTGCTACCGCCAGAGGGACACTTGTTGTACCGTGAGCGGGGAGTGTTTCCATTTCTTGAGGGACCAGGTTGGTAGTGTTGTGCCACCGGGGTATGATCTGCGAGGGCGGAGTGAGCTTAGTGGTCTACTTACTAACTTCTTGAGTGGTGAGTGTGATGAGACCCAGATTGTATTGCCGAGGGTGGTTTGTGAGTATTCGGATGTTTTTCCCGAGCATCTCGTTAGTTTTCCGCCTCACCGAGAGATAGAGTTCTCCATTGATTTAGTGCCCGGCACGGCGCCGATTTCTATGGCACCTTATCGTTTTGCCCCAGCCGAGTTGAGTGAGTTGAAGATTCAGCTCCAGGAATTGCTAGATAAAGGATTTATTCGCCCTAGTGTTTTGCCGTGGGGAGCACTGGCCCTCTTTGCTAAAAAGAAAGATGGTGCCTTGAAGTTGTGTATCGATTACCGAAAGTTGAATCGGGCTACGGTTAAGAATAAGTACCCTATGCCCCGTATAGATGATCTGTTTGACCAGTTAAAGGGTTCCCGTTATTTCTCTAAGATAGACTTGAGATCGGGTTACCACCAGTTGAGGGTCAGGGAGGAGGATATTTCGAAGACGGCATTCCGTACGCGGTATGGCCATTATGAGTTTCTGGTGATGCCATTTGGGCTTACCAATGCACCAGCAGTCTTTATGGATTTGATGAACCGGATCTTCCCGGAATTCTTAGATTGTTTTGTCGTCGTTTTCGTGGACGACATTCTCATCTATTCGCCTTCTGAGGAGGAGCACGAGGAACATTTAAGAGTGGTACTTGAGTTGCTTAGAGCCCATAGGCTGTATGCCAAGTTTGGGAAGTGTGAGTTCTGGCTAGGAGAAATCAAGTTCTTAGGCCATGTGGTATCCGAGAAAGGGGTGTCTGTTTATACATCCAAAATTAAGGCAGTGCAAGATTAGGCACAGCCTTAGAGTGTGTTTGAGATCAGCAGTTTTCTGGAATTAGCTGGGTATAACCGCCAGTTTGTGAAGGATTTTTCCCGGTTAGCTTCACCGTTGACTAGATTGACTCGGAAGAGAGTCAAATTCGTATGGAGTGAGACTTGTGAAAATTCGTTCCAAGAGTTGAAGGTTAGGTTGACCACTGCTCCAGTGTTAATTATTCCAGAGAGAAGTTTGGGCTATGCAGTTTATTGTGATGCCTCACGAGAAGGTTTGGGTTGTGTGTTGATGCAAGAGGAGAAAGTAGTAGCTTATGGTTTATGTCAGGTGAAAATACACGAGAAGAATTACCCTACACATGACTTAGAGCTAGCAGCAGTGATCTTTGCCTTGAAAATCTGGAGGCACTATCTATATGGTGAGAAGTTCGAGGTGTTCTCGGACCACAAGAGTTTAGCTTGTATAGCCATCCGAGAGTGGGAGATGTTGGGTGCACTTGGTGAGTTTGATTTGCTTCTAGGCGAATCCGTTGAGGCTGCGGCCTGGTTTTCTGTTGTTGCACAGCCTACACTTGTGACTCGAGTGTCAGAGGCACAGAGAGGTGACCTTGAGGTAGAGTCCCTCCGAGAGAAAATCTCCAGTGGGAAGGTTGAGAAGGGTTTAACGGTGTATCCCGACCAGAGTGTGAGATACCGAGACCGTTTGTTTGTACCAGTCTTGCCGGAAGGAAGTACTCCGAGAGTTTCACCATTCACGTCTTGCGGTGCATCCGGGAGGCACTAAGATGTATCGAGATTTGGGTCGCCAATTCTGGTGGCGGGGTATGAAGAGAGATGTGGCTATTTTTGTATCGAAGTGCCTTACTTGTCAACAAGTGAAGGCCGAGCATCAGAGGCCAGCGGGTTTGTTGCAACCCTTGCTTATTGCCGAGTGGAAGTGGGAGCATGTCACTATGGACTTCGTTATAGGTCTTCTGAAGACTCAGCGGGGTAGTGACGCTATTTGGGTGGTTGTGGACCGGTTGACTAAGTCGGCGCACTTCATTCCTATGCGCGTGAGAGATTCGGTAGATCATCTCGCCGACTTGTATATTTGGGACATAGTGAGATTGCACGGAGTTCCAGTGACGATCGTCTCAGATAGAGATCCTCGTTTTACTGCTAGGTTGTGGCAGAATTTGCAGAGTGCCTTGGGCACTAAGTTGACTTTTAGTACGGCTTACCATCCTCAGACTGACGGGCAGTCTGAGCGTACTATTCAGATCCTTGAGGATATGCTTCGGAGTTGTGTCCTTGACTTCAGTGGGACCTGGGAGAGGCACTTGCCCTTGGTAGAGTTTGCCTACAACAACAGTTTTCAGTCTAGTATCGGTATGGCACCGTTTGAGGCCTTCTATGGCCGACCGTGTAGGTCTCCAGTTTGTTGGGCCGAGGTGGGTGACACACCTTTGTTGGGTCCGGAGTTGGTTAGGGAGACGACGGAGAAAGTTGAGCTTATCCGTAGGAGGCTCGTTACAGCCTAGAGTCGCCAAAAGAGTTATGCCGACCGTAGGAGGAGGCCTTTGGCGTTTGAGGTAGGTGATCATGTTTTCTTGAAAATATCACCGAGGCGAGGTTTGATAAGGTTTGGAAAGCGTGGGAAATTATCTCCCCGGTTTATTGGCCCCTTTGAGATCCTTGAGAGGATCGGGGAAGTTGCTTATCGTTTGGCCTTGCCACCGCAGTTGTCCGGGGTTCATAATGTGTTTCATGTTAGTATGCTTCGGAAGTACGAGTCGGATCCGTCCTATGTGTTAGATTGGACCGACTTAGAGGTAGACGAGGATGCCTCGTATGAGGAAAGACCGGTCCGGGTCTTGGATAGGCGGGATCAAGTCTTGCGAGGCAAGACTATTTCCTTGGTGAAGGTTTTGTGGAAACATCACGGAGTGGAGGAAGCCACTTGGGAACGTGAGTTGGAAGTCCGCGAGAAATATCCGGACTTGTTTGTTGATGTGTAATCATGTATTGAGACTTTGTAATTTTAATGAACTTTAAGAACATTGTACATATATCTTAAGTTGTAAAACATTGTGAATGTTTTGGTTTATGGAGATATTGTGGAGACTTGCCTTGAAATGGAAGTTGATTATAATATTGCATATGTTAGCCATATTATAAAGATAGAGTTATATCATCATGTTTATTGAAAACTGTTGAAATGGAAAGAAAATGCATATTGAAATGTATATGTTGTGAAATGCCTCTTGATAAGAGATGGAATGACCAGTAATGGGTCGGAATGTTTAATATTATGTTGTAATACTGTTGGAAATGAAGAAGACTTGTTTTTGAAAAACTTGTGTTTAATTTCGAGGACGAAATTCTTTAAGGGGGGAGGTTATAACGATCCCTGTTTCCCTTTTCTTTAAGTGTTGTGTCCGGACTTAGGTTCCGTGGAGTTGGTTGTTATATATATCTTGTTTACATCCTTTACTCTTTACTTTTGAGTCTTGGGTTGTGTTGGGCAGGTTTGAAACAGGTGGGTTGAGCTTAGGAACCAAAAGTAGTTGCCCAGATTTTTGCCTGTCCGCTCGAGCAGGGACTCTTTTGTTGTTGGTCCACTCGAGCGGGGGTTTTGGCGCTCGAGCAGGATAATCACCTTTCCAGTATCTCTTCTATAGTGTTGTACGCTCGAGCGGCGGTTTGGACGCTCGAGCTGGGGTTGCGTGTGACGCTCGAGCGGGGAGTTGGACACTCGAGCGGGGACCTGGTTCTGCAAAAGTACTCGGAGTGCGTATCCGGCGCTCGAGCGGTAGATTGGACGCTCGAGCGGGAGTCTATGAGTGACGCTCGAGCGGGGGTTTCCACGCTCGAGCGGGGCGACTCTTATTTAAAAATTGAGATCCGACTTTTTGGCCACTTTTTCACATTCTTTTCTCTTTCTTACTTTTCCAAAACTCCATTACAGAGCTTCTCTCACTAGAACCTCAACTTCTCTCTAGGTATTGATCTAGTATGAGTGATTTTCTCACCTTGGGTCTTTACAAAAGTTGTGTTGATCGTCGAGGGCTACGTTTTGATCCGAGAATATTGAGTTTTGGAGCACGTTGAGTTTCTTCATCTTCTTCCCTTGGGTTCCGAATTTGAGGTAACGATTCCTACTCACTCTTATGGTCTTTGACATAGATTTTGGGTTGTTTTGATAAAGTGTTGAAGTTGGGAAATTTTGGGACTTAGGGTTTCAAAATGTTAAAAGGGGGTTTTGTTATTTTGATTCTAAAAACATGTATTTTGGTTTCAAAATGATGATATTGTTGTCAGTTGTTGATATATGGACCATTGGGTCAATATTGGGAAATAGGGTAGAAACCCTGAATTGTTGTATAAATTAATTGGTATAATTAATTTGGGAAATGTGTTGATATGTGGAATTGGGTTGGAAATAATGAAATTGGCTTATTATATGGTAGAATGGTAGAGATGGATTTATTAATCGCTAACTTTTGAAAACATTGATATTTTATCTGTTGGAGCTTTTATTATCTGCTTAGAAATAATTGCTTGGGCTACCGGTGGAGGGTAGTTTTGATTGTTTTAGACAATGCATGATGATTAGGTAAACTAAAACTAATCAAACGGATGTGTCATAGAGTATGACGGTTGATAGAATACATTAACGTTATGTATTGATTGATAGTATATGACCTATGTGTATATGCATTGAGTGTGTGTGTGGGAGGAGATAAGTGATGTATTCCACGGTTTAGGGGAAGATAGGGAATGTACCTCTAAACCGGATGTTGCTTGGGAGGAGATAGGGGATGGACTCCACTGACACAACTCATATGCTTGTCAATTAACATGTTGATACAGCTCATATGCTTATCTTTGGAAGTGTTGATATAGCTAATATGCTTATATGTTGAAATGTGGATACAACTTGTATGCTTATCTGTCGAGATGTTGATACAACTAGTATGTTTATCTATTGTAAGATGAGTAATGGAAAACGAAATAAAACATGAACCTAGTGGTTATGAATTGATTTATGGGAATTGGACATTTATCAACTGCTATTGTCTTAGTTATTGTCCATACTGTGTTTAGCATATCTCTACTGGGCGTTGGCTCACCCTATATGGGAACATTATTTTCAGGTACAGGTAGCATGCCACCTCCAAGAACATAGCTTGGACGATGATGAGAGTTGAAGACTCTTTTTGGTTTATTTTGTTCGTATTACATCTATATCAAGCCAAGGGCTTATTTTGTATAGAGTTAGTACTCTTCTTTTGTGTAACCAAGTGTTGACGTAGAAAACTGTAAGCCCATGGGGCATTTGCTTTTGTTGTTAACATGTAATACTGTTGTGAGAACTACTCTGGTAAATAGAAATGGTTGGCTTCTTTTATATCAATGCATGTCTATTGTGATGGGTTTTATATATTATATTGAGGGCGTTACATTCAATGTCATAAAATTATATCATGATGTCAAATTTAAATCATGAAAACATATAAATATCAACAATAAGTGCATATAATCAGATGAGGTAAAATCATAATTCTTTAATAGACCGAATTATTCAACAAATTATAAAATTGCTTTTAATCTATGCACTTTATCATAACGGCAAGCAATACACGCAATTTAATATCATATTATGATGATTATAAAAATTATTATCACTAAAATTGATAATAAATCAAAACATGCATATGAACAGCATATAGAATTACATAAAAGCCTGCACCTGACAAATCACAAAACAAAGTGAGTGGACTATGCTCTTATTTAGGTTAGGACCTAACAGATCATGTTGTCTTGTGAGTGAGGAAGTCCATGATGTGCATACTTAGTGGAGTGCACATCACATGCCGATAGGGTTCAAACCTTATAAACAAAAGTATGTTTTTGTGAATAATTATAATTGTAATATAATAACAATATTCGTAAATATATTATTATTCCAAGGTGTATTGATTCACAAATTAAAGCTCTGATACCACATGTAAGTATTAATAATACATGTAACTATAATAATAATGCAGAATTAAACTTAACAGGATCTTGAATTCAATACAACTCAAGAATAAAATGAACATACCTTTGTCAGCCATTGAATTAGAGAAGTTGAGAAAATACCCCTAATAGTTGAACCTTTAATTCTTGGCTCACCTTCTTCTCTTTGTCTCTCTTAATTAGGATGACTATAAAACTTAATGTGATTGAAAAATACTCATGATATGAAAGGGGAGTCACCCATCCTTATATAGAGGAGAGAAGAGGGCCAAATAAACTCTATCAGAAGAATTCCTGATCCATCAAGACTTCCTTCTTATCTTAGAAGAGTGATTATATTAAAATTCTGATTACTGAACTTTATATATAATATTGGCTTTATCTAATTGTGGAGTCCAAATAAAATAAAACGTGTAAAAATATGTAGGCTATTGGACCATGTGGTAGCCGAATAATTGGCGAAGATAAAGGAGGTATATTTCAGAAGCTAGACGCTAGCCGGCAAATATCCTGTAAGGATACGGGGCCGAATAGGATAAATAGGCCGAATGGGGAAAGATCCCTAGAGCTGAATAGTGGAAAAGATAATGATTGAAAAAGTAGGCCCTGGCCCCGAGGATCAGAAGAAACAAGTATAAATATAATGGCAATGGACTAGAAAAGGTATGCAAAGATCACTTCTAAAAACTTAGCCAACAAGCTTTCTTGAGTAGAAGAACTGACTTGTCCGTCGGAGTGCTAATTCCGGCACCACCGACCGGAGTATTTGTATCTTTGCAGGTGACCAGCTGAGGATCATTGGCGTCTTCCAGGATCTGAAGAGTATTTCCAAACCACTTCCCCACAATTGGCGCCGTCTGTGGAAATACTCAAATACATCCATGGAAGGCGTGACTGAAGATCCTCCGATAGCCACCAACGAGATCACACAGGAAGACGACCTCACCCCAGCTAATATGCTCAGAAAAGAAACCATCGCGGCACGACGCGTCTTAAACTTCGATTCGCCAACAACTTCAGCACAAGAAACAATGCAGGCTATCATAGAACAAGCAAAGCAGAATGAACAAAGGCTCGAGAACATGATCGCTGAGAACGAACGACTCCATCAAGATTTGGAGCTGGAGGTAGCAAAATCTAGAGAGGCCATGCGCCAGGAACCAGAGCGATCCCCGAGGGCAGACGGGCAAAGACCTCGGGCTCAGCCAAAGGATACCGATAGCAACTCCAACTCATCATCCACGGAGCTCGATGCAAGGGGACGATCCGAGATCTCCAGCTCCTCCGAAAAGGATCTGCGAACAAGGAACAAGCGCAGGAGAAGCAGCTCAAACGAGGAAGACCAGCACGATCCTTTCGTTCGACGGATCGCAAGGGCGTCCCTGCCCAAGAAATTCAAAGCTCCGTCGTTCACTCTTTACGACGGAAAATCAGACCCCACTGATCATATCCGTTATTACAAACAGGCCATGACACTGCACGCAGACAATGAAGCCTTCATGTGCCGAATATTCCCTAGCAGCCTAGGTCCACTAGCCGTCAGGTGGTATTACAAGTTGGAGCCAGCTTCGATTAAAAGCTTCCGACAGCTGCAGAAATCCTTCAGGGCCAGGTTCATGACCAACGAGGTACAACCGAAACAGGCCGACTCCCTCTGGGCTATGCAGATCCAGTCGGGAGAGATGCTCAGAGCGTACTCGGCACGATATTGGAAGTGCTTCAACCTTGTTGACGACGCTTGCAATGACTCTATGGCCATCACCGCCTTCAAAATGGGTTTACATCCTGACAGTGCTCTGCGCAGTTCCCTGACCAGAAGGCCCCCCAAAACAGTCTGGGCGTTGATGAAGAAAGTTGAAGAATATTGTAAAGTCGAAGATGATGCCCTGAGGATAAAAGCCGGACAAATCTCCAGCAAAACGGCCCTCCCCGAAATCGCTCGACCAATAAGCTCCGTGCCGCCACCAAGCCCTGAGCCCCGGCAACGAACCAAGCGAGATAAAAGGCGGGACTCCCGCCGATCAAGCGATCAGTGTCCCCACCGAACGAATGAACAACTACAAGTCGACAGCAGACGCTCAAGGCGAACCGACAAGAAGTTTACGGAGTTGATAGAGCCGATCGCGGCAATAATGACCAAAGTCCAGCACCTTCCATTTTCAAGTGGCCGTCGAAGATGGTGGGGCCTCCCGACACACGGAAGAGGGACAGACGATGCGAATACCACAAAGATCACGGCCACGAAACCGAGAGTTGTTATGCGCTAAAGGATCATCTGGAGAAACTGGTGCAAGATGGTCGATTGCAGCAATACGTGAGCAAGGGAAGGCCAACCAAAGCATTAGCCTTGAGATAGGATTCACCTCCGCTTGGTGTGATCCACATAATCTACAATCTGTCGGCATCCCCAACCGTACATACGATCCAATCTCACCCAATTCCCTAAAAATATAACATGTTAACCGGCAGGCCCAGAGAAGCTCCGACAATTAAGTTCGATGACTCCGACCTCGTCGGAACGGCGGCCAGCCACATCGATCCTTTGGTCGTCAAATTACGCGTACGACAGTTCAGCGTTGAACGCATTCTCATAGACCCAGGAAGCACTTCGGAGATCTTGTACTACAGAACTTTTGTTGAACTCGGCCTTAACGGGTCAGACCTATCACCGTCGTCTCAGCCACTGTTCGGCTTCAACACGAATCCAGAGTATCCGTTGGGGAGGATCGTGCTACCTGTTCGAGCAGGCTCAAAAACAGTTGACGTGGAATTCTTGGTTGTCAAGCTTCCGTCGCCATATAATGCCATCATGGGGCGCCCCTGGTTGCATGTCATGAAGGCTGTCCCAAGCACCTACCATCAGCTTATGCGCTTCCCAACAGACCATGGCATTGAGGAGATCCGTGGCTCACCGCAATCCGCGCGAACGTAGACTTTATGAAGATCCATTTACAGACCCGACTTGTGGGATCTGATGCTTGTACTCGTACCACGTTTTAATGAAAAATGATTTTCTTTGTCACTCTCCTTCAAGCCTCTTGGGCCAAATCAAGTCTCCGGATTCGGAGCCCCCTTTGGTGCATGACACCTTAGGGCCGAATAAGTCTCCGGATTCGGAGCGCCCTTCGTGGATATCACGATTGGCCAAATCAAGTCTCCGGATTCGGAGCCCCCTTTGGTGCATGACACCTTAGGGCCGAATAAGTCTCCGGATTCGGAGCGCCCTTCGTAGATATCACGATTAGCCAAATCAAGTCTCCGGATTCGGAGCCCTCTTTGGTGCATGACACCTTAGGGCCGAATAAGTCTCCGGATTCGGAGCGCCCTTCGTGGATATCACGATTGGCCAAATCAAGTCTCCGGATTCGGGGCCCCCTTTGGTGCATGACACCTTAGGACCGAATAAGTCTCCGGACTCAGAGCGCCTTTCGTGGATGTCACGATTGGCTAAATTAAGTCTCCGGATTCGGAGCCCCCTTTGGTGCATGACACCTTAGAGCCGAATAAGTCTCCGGATTCGGAGCCCCTTTGGTGCATGACACCTTAGGGCCGAATAAGTCTCCGGATTCGGAGCGCCCTTCGTGGATATCACGATTGGCCAAATCAAGTTTCCGGATTCGGAGCCCCCTTTGGTGCATGACACCTTAGGGCCGAATAAGTCTCCGGACTTGGAGCGCCTTTCGTGGATGTCATGATTGGCTAAATTAAGCCTCTGGATTTGAAGCCCCCTTTGGTGCATGACACCTTAAGGCCGAATAAGTCTCCGGACTTGGAGCCTTTCGTGGATGTCACGATTAGCGAAATTAAGCCTCCGGATTCTGAGCCCCCTTTGGTGCATGAGACCTTAGGGCCGAATAAGCCTCCGGATTCGGAGCGCCCTTTGGTGCAGCTCACCGTAGGGCCGAATAAGTCTCCAGACTCGGAGCGCCTTTCGTGGATGTCACGATTGGCCAAATTAGGCCTCCGGATTCGGAGCCCCCGTTGGTGCATGACACCTTAGGGCCGTTTAAGTCTCCGGATCCAGAGCCCGTTTTAATCAACTAATTAAGCCGTAATCACTAATATGGTTCGCCGGACAAGGCGTGCCTTAGCCGGCCCACGAGTACGACCCATTCCGGTTAAACTCGCATCCCGCCTAAGGCAAGGGCCAATCTCTGAATACAGGAAAAATATTTAAGCTAAAATATTTAAGCTACACAAAAGTTCCGATAGCAAACTAATAGCAAATTATTAAACCATACGAAATGACGTGCTTAACCATTAAAAGTTGGGATCAGGAACATTCATCCGGCATAGCTAAACAAGATTTTCAGAGTAAGACTCAACTATATGAAATAACACTTTTTATTTGATTAAAAGGTTGTTACATAAACGCAATCCGTGTTCAAACATTATAATATCTATCTCTAACTTCTAAGATAAATTAACCCATCAACCCAACTCTTGTCATTTGAACAACCACCGCGCCTCAAAACGCATCGATCTAACCGCGCCCGAATCGGCATGTCGCCGGGCCTCTGACACCATCGACAATGTCAAGGCCAAGATCCAAGACAAGGGAGGTTAGGGGTAGCGGTCGTTGTGTCTCCTTTCGGGGCGATCTGCTTCAATGACTTGGAGGCTGACGTGTTTCCAGTTTCTTCTTTCAGCGGTCCACCTCCCACACCGGAGAATCCTCCGCTGCAAACGGAGAATCCTCCGCCGCAAGCCATCTGAGCGCCAAGTCCAGCCGGAATTTGAGCTCCTTCAACTATCATCACCATCTGATGGTGAGAACTCTTGATCATCCCACACACTAGATGCTGGAGAGCCAAATATGTTTGATTGCATGAGGCGTCTGCCGCTTTTATTCTCAGTAATGGCCGCGATCTCGAGGCCCAAATCCCGAAGTAATTTTATCAACACTAAACCCCACGAAGACAGGTGTCGGTCAACATTCTCCACGACCTAGTTAACCCAACGGTTGGCTAAAACGTGCGCGCATAGGCTGCGCAAGGGCAAAAATTACCTAGCCCAATCGGCTAGACATCTGGCATTCGAGCCAAGTCAAAATGCCGTAGCCCCTCCGATCCCTAGCTCACAGCTTCTTCAAATTTCAAAAACACACGCCGCAATGGCTTTATTCAAAAGTAAACGGCCATTACATGTAGGCCAATCACGCACCACGAATCGGCGCATCGATTCAACATGCTGAGTCCGATTGATATATTTACATCTATCCAAATATTTATGCAATCAAATTAAACACGCACACGCCGAATGCAGGAGACAATTTGATATTTTCAATAAAGCGTCTTTTATTCAAAAAACCAAGAAATTACAGAATTGCGAACGCGACCAGCGTTCGGACCTTACAATAATTAAAGTCGTACAGCGTCGCCCTCATCCTCACTCTTCTCGACCTCGAAAGCAGAAAACAGAAAGTCCTCACTGCGGTAGAGAGGTGACGCCGAATCGATGCCTGACAAGCGAAGAGATTCGGCGACTTGAGATGCCTTGATCCAACCATGCCTGAACCTACGATTTTCACATCGGCAAACCTCTTCGGCAAGCTTCTCCTTGGTCTTTTGGATTCCAACCAAGCGCCCTTTGTGAAAACCTTTTTCATAAGACCTCCCCTTGGCGGACTCCAATGTGAACATGCTCGCCGTTTCACGATCGGCAATGGTAGCGCTTATAAGCCGACTGGTAACCCTCTCTTCCACGATTGGATTCACCTGCCCTACTGGTTGTACTTGAGCCGCTTTGATCTTTCTTAACTCACGTTCGGCCGCCTCCACACGAGCCCCCAAACTGCGGATATGCTCATCCTTTTTCTCCATTTCTCGGCGGGCGGCGCGCAATCGCATGCCAACTTCATAAGCCGTATAGAGCCCTTTCCCCGCCCCATGAATGCCCTCGCGAAACACTTCATAGTCCTTACGACCAACCATTGACTGATGAACTTCCGGAGGAAATATTTGTCAAGCAAACTCAACCGCCACGTCTGGATCTCGAACGATCGAGTCCGCTTCCGTCATGGGCTTATTCTTCACAAATACTGCAGAACTTAACGGGCACGGATTCGCGTCTGATCTCCTTTCGACTTGGGCGTGTGGCGATCTCCCCTAGGACTGCCTATCCCGTCTAGGCGACCTACTACGACGTCAAGGGGATTGACGTCTCTCTCGATCCATAGAACTCTTACTCCCAGCACACAAGGGCGCACCACGGTGTTCACTTCGATTCATATCACCTCCAAGCTCAGCCAATGTCTTGGCTTCCCCTTTGCTGTTAAAGAAGAGTTTGTTCGACATTCGCACAATAGATTTTCTCTCAGGAGTCTGAATCAGATACCTACCAGACTCTTAAAAGCTGTGCCTTTGATCATTTAACACTCGCAGATGCAGCACGATCGAGGCAAGTTCATTAATCGCGAAACCCAATCGCCTGACGCCGACTAAGTTGACGGCAGGACAAGCTTTTGGCTCATGATCTTCCGACTAAGTTGACGGCAGGACAAGCTTTGAGCAGATTCATCAATCTATTCGGCTAAACTACCCCAGCCGGCTCACGAATTGATTCCTTAGAGCCAGACTTCTTATCATGAACCCCCTAGGGCAAGGGCAGATTCATCAATCTAAGGGTCCAAGATCAGTAGGCAGTGAAATTGCAAATGGTGATTTTGATGGGATATGTATTAAATCTGCAGGAACCCAGATATTGACCAATCTTTTCCTCTCTACCCTCAGTGGTTAGCGACTTCAGATTCAAGTAAGGAAAAAACTAAAGTTTGGACAAACGATATTCTATGTACGGCTTGTTTAGAAGAGTTCTAGATAAAATCATTCGTGCCACAGTAAAATCATCCGGCTCACAAGTTGATTCAGAGCTAGAATTCTTTTTATGAACCCCCTGGGGCAAGGGCAGATTCACAAATCAGGGTTTCCCCACAGTACATGCAATTCCATTTTACCAAATGCATTGACAAACACAGAACTCTTTCATTAAAATTAAACCACAAAACTCTTTCATACAAAGTGTGTGGTGGTACCAAAAATTACAAGAACTCTTTCATACAAAATGTGCGGTGGTAGCAAAAATTACAAGGAAATTTTCATTAATAAATTGCGCCCAGATGCTAACCAATTTATACATGAAAACTACCCTGAACCAACAAAGCACTATCCAAAAGAAGAAAAACAAAAACAAAAAGATGCCTGCTCAGTAAACGGCTCCCAGATCATTCGTCGGTATCGGATTCAAGTGGCTCAACATCCACCTGCTCATAAGGAATTGGCACATCCAATGTAACCTCAGCGGCAGCAAGGGCTTTGAGCCACCCGTGTTTGAACCCGCGATTCTCAAATTTGGACACTTCTTCAACATATTCCGTCAGAGCAGCGCCTCTCCCTGCGTCAAAGGCCTCCGATTTGGCTTTCTCGCAGGCCACCTTAAGCTCCTCTAACTGAGCTTCCGCTCCAGCAAGTGCTTCCTTGGAAAGTTTGAGCGATTTCTCGCTCGCATTTGCCCTACCCTCAGCATCGACACGAAGCTGTTCGGCGACGTGAGCCCTCTCTTTCTCCGCTTCGGCTCGTGCGCTCTCCATTTCAGCTCTCATAATTTCGAACTCGACCCTACTTTTCTGACCCTGCACCTCCGTTTGCAAATGGTCAATTCTCCCGAGAGCATCACGCAGGCGGCGACCTAAGTCGGCGATCCTCCCGATTGTCTGCAAAACAATTCGGTATGATTAGACGCCTTTATCAAACAAGAGCGAAATAAAGGTGACCTACCAGGAGTGCCGATTGAGCAGTTAGGGCAACGGCCATAATATCAGGCACGACACCGAATGCTTTGTTGTCAGCCGGCAGAGAAATTGAAGCCGCCAGGCTCAGAGCCACGGCTGGATCCTCGATGGCCGAAGCGTCGGATAAAATCGATACATCCCTGATCTTTGGCTAAATAACGAACGGAGCGACCACGTCCGGTTCTTCAAGCCGAGGCCGTTTGCTACCAAGGCCAGCTTCTGAACTCGTTTCTCCCTCGGCACCACGCTTTTGGCCTTGCTCCGGAATCAGCCGTTCCCCATCGGACTGTTCTCCACCCTCTTTTCTCGTATCGGACACAGCAACCTCAATCGTCCCCTCAGAAACGGGTATGAAGGGCTTGATCAAGCTAGGATTTGATGCGGCGCATTCAGCCTTCTTTCGGTCGGCCATCCGCTCGGCATTTCTTCTACGTGCCATCTACGTTAAGCTCTCCTTCGCCATACCCTCAAACAAATCGCCGGGTAGATCCCCCAAATTCGCAAAAATATCCCCGGAAGAGAAATCTGCTCGTCCTGAGGCGGATGGCTCGGTGGCCTCAAATGCCGAGCGTACGGCCTCGTCGCCCTCTACAACCCCCTCAGTAGACTCCCCAGCCGGATCGGCAATCACCTCTACAACCGGCTCGGCGTCTTCCCCCGAATCAGAAGCTACGAGACCGATCTGCCTGAAGTTTTTGAAGCTGGGGAAGATAAGGGCCGAGAGCTGTTGATTGCCGGCTAGAATCGGAATGTTATCTGCAGCCAAGAAAGTAGTGTAAGTGGGTTCGTACCGAAGGAGAATATGGGCGGCTCTCCCTTGCTGTTGTACGTTTGGGCGGCCGAAATATGTGAGTGCAGTCTTGATTTCCCCAAGCACCACGTCGTCAACCGAAGTCAGAATTTTCTTCAACCTATTACCTGTAGAAGATAAAAAGCGATTTAGGGAAAAGAGCCGAACAAGAGATAGTCCAACAAACAAGACATTGCGTGGCAACCTGGGTCACCCTTATGTCTGGAAATAGGGTCCAGGCGATCCTCCCCTTCAGCGAACTCCCAATTACCTCGGACGTTGACCATCACGTCGTCAACCCGTTTACCAGAACTGGAAAGCATAGTCACCAAGTGATGGTCAGTATCTTTGGCCTTGAGAAAATATCGCCCCAGCCGACCGGAGGATTTGGCTAAGGCGTAACAATGCCGAATGGCCGGAATCCCAAGGTCAATCCTAAGGCGTCGATTCAACTCTACAACCCCCATGATGATTCGAAAGAAATTTACATTGGGTTGAGAGGGAATCAAACCCCAATAGCGGAGAACGGCCCTAAGAAGTGGGTGTAGGGGGAAACGAACCCCGCCCTCCGCAATGGATAAAAGAGGGAATACGATCGTGTTTTGATCTTCCCTCTCCATGTCGAGAGCGTTGTCCGTTACAAGGGATAAATGGACGTCGTCAGGAATAGAAAAATGTTGCCGGAAACCGGAGATACGATCCTCAGAAAGGAGGTCTTTCAAATGTTTGGCCATCTTAGCAAAGAACTAAGTATTCGCCGAAGCTAAAATAGCAAACAGAAAATAGGATTACAAAGAAGGGATAAGGAAACTTACGAAGAGCAGATGAGACAAGGGAAGACGAGAAGAAGTTGCAGAAAACGCAAGTCACGGAGGGATATGCACTGGCGATCCAAAAGTCTCAGAAAATCGACGAAATGTGAATTCGAAAGGACCGAAGTTTCAAATCGCAATAAATGCTGAGATACACACGAATAGCGCGGGAAAGCGTAATGATGAGCAAAAAGGTGCGCGCCTCCTGACATATATTGGGGCACGCGAAGCCGCCTGACGCTAAACTTCTCAAATTCTGAACCGAACACGCCGATTAACTGCCGTCAACAGGGAGTTCGGAGGGCAATTGTGGTAGCCGAATAATTGGCGAAGATAAAGGAGGTATATTTCAGAAGCTAGACGCTAGCCGGCAGATATCCCGTAAGGATACGGGGCCGAATAGGATAAATAGGCCGAATGGGGAAAGATTCCTAGAGCCGAATAGTGGAAAAGATAATGATTGAAAAAGTAGGCCCTGGCCCCGAGGATCAGAAGAAACGAGTATAAATATAATGGCAATGGACTAGAAAAGGTATGCAAAGATCACTTCTAAAAACTTAGCCAACAAGCTTTTTTGAGTAAAAGAACTGACTTGTCCGTCGGAGTGTTAATTCCGGCACCACCGACCGGAGTATTTGTATCTTTGCAGGTGACCAGCTGAGGATCATTGGCGTCTTCCAGGATCTGAAGAGTATTTCCAAACCACTTCCCCACAGACCACACTAGAAAATAAATCCAACACGAAGTTCCACCACAAAATCATCTTTCCAGATTGCCTGATTATTTTTGTATAAACATAATATAAAAAATATATATAAAATATATACACTTATAATCCATAAATACTTGGACAAACAATACTAAAGCTTGAAGCTACATTTATACATACAAAAGAGCCATATGAAAAGTTCATAAAATCGATGCACAATTAAACACTATAGCACCCCAATAGTGACGGTGTTAAATTCTTTCTAACTCCATTGATAATGGCAGTTTCTCATCCTCCACATTTCTCCACCAATATGCAATATGACTCCACCATTAACAAAATGTAAATTACCATCACAATGCATGCATGTAACTCACTCCTTAAATGCCTATCATCAAGACATGAAATACACATATTAATATAATTTAATATTGTTTGTAAAATATCAATATTAGTGAATAAATTTATAATGATAAATTTAAAAAAAATAAAAAAAAATTGATGAATGTTAAGAGTGATAAATTTATCACTTATATTTATTATCTTCGTCATGTTCCTCCCTTTATCTTGTCACCACTAGTTTTAAGGAGGTGGTGAGAGTAGTGATGTAATAGAGAATGACATATTTGTCAAAAAAATTGTTGAATAATTATTAAAAGATATTGACAGAAAAAATCATCTGAGGTCGGAGACAGTGGCTGGACATGGTTGTTGATGGTCGAAAATGGTCGTCGGCAGTCAAAAATAGCGGTTGGAGATAGTTATTGGCAAGAGGGGGAGAGTCATGACAATATTAATAAATGTGAGAATAAGGACATTTTGGATATATTGATAGTTGAAAAAAATTACAAGACTTATATATAAATAAGTTGGTCAATAGGACTAATCGGTAAGTGGCCTTTAATAATATGCCAAGTTGGATTATAATATCCAAGTGCTTGACTTGACTTGATTGTTATTACATATTATATATCTAATATATATTAGGAGAAATTGTAAGAAAAACTCTATTATTTTATTTTGTTATCAAGTTAAATTATTTGTCTACTTTAATTAAAGTAAAATCAATGAAAAATTAATATTTTAGTCATTAAACTTAACAAAAATGGGTATTTTAGATATTTGATATACATCTATATTGAGTTTATTGACTAAAATAGTATATATATATATATTTTTTATCTATTTTACTTGAAGAAAATACGAGTGGTTTAGATTAAAAATAAATTAAAAGATTAGAATTTAAATTAATAAAATTTAAAAAATTGGGTTTATTTTGTTTCAAGGGTCAAACCTAGGGATGTAATAATGGTCCGGCCCAACCTGGGCTCGGGCCGGCCCAAGCGAGCTTTGCGGACTCCCTTCTTTTTAGCTAGCCAGGCCAAGCCCGGCCATGGGCCAAAAAGTGAGGCCTAGGCGCAAGCCCAAGCCCAAGCCCACTCATAATAGGGCCTAGGGCCGCAGGCAGGGCCTAATTGGGCCTTTTTTATTATTATTATTATTTATTAGGATTAAAAAATAAGAAAAATTATATTAGAGTATTTAAGTTAAGATTAATGAGATATTTTATTTGGTTATGTTTCATGGTGATATTTAAATTTAATTATGTATGACTTATATTTTTTAATTATGAACTTATAACTAAAAAAGTATACAATTATGTAATTTTTTTCTTTCGAAATGAATAATTTTATATATATGAAATGAAACTTTAAATATTAAAATATTAAATTATTTATATAACATTTGTTGAGTGAATAATTTTTATTTCCAAATGAAATAAAATAGTACAAAAATTGATATTATTAAATAAAATAGGTGTAGATTATTGATGATAGTAGAGCAATTGCATCACTATAGGTCAAGTACATTCTAATTAGATTGGCACCTACTAACCTACCAATCATTTGCATTATACTCCACCTCAATAATCTAACACACAAAAAAAAAAAAAATCGAAATGAAATAGTAAAAAATAAATTATTGATCAATCATCGAAGAAGACAGGCATTTCAGTTGCATTGCCTGAGGATATGTCATTCAAATCATTTTGAATTTGCTCCTTTTTACTATAATTTTGTCTTCTTATAAGCGCGTGCATATGATTTCTGGATATCATCAATGCCTCAACCATTTGGAGTAAAAGCCTGTCCCGGTAATTGCTTAACACCCATACACCTGCATTAAAAGCTGTTTTTGAAGCAACTATAGAAATAGGAACGGTTAGTATATCATGGGCCATTTGTAAAACCGCAGGCCACATAATTTCATTTTGTTTTCACCATTCTAAAATGTCAAAATCATCGAAATCATCCACTGACGAGCTTTCCAAATAACGTTGTAGTTCATAACTACTTATACTTGTATGTTGAGATATTTTTCTACTTTTTATTATTGAAAAAACACTTAATCTCCTGCCTCGAGATGAGATTGCTAGTGTAGTGTATATAGGTGTATTTACAAATACAGCTGCCATGTATTCTTCAAATAATCTGTTGCATGTTTGCATAATAAGTGCAAACTGTGTTTTATCAACAAAAAGACGTCCTAAAAATTCTTGTAAACCAATTTTGTGACACCTAGGATCAATTATTATGACTAAAACTAATAGATAAGGCAAATGATCAAAATATTTATCAAATTTTACTTTCATTAAAGTAATAATGGTTACATAATATTCATTACCCATATATTTTATGAAAATTTTAATTATTTCTACTAGCATATGTAAAACCAATGGTGAACTAGAAATATATATATATATAAGAAAATAATTTTATTGAAGTATCAAAAAACTTTACAAAAAATCTTTATACAAGGTTACTTGGCGCTAATTAAATTCTGTGAGAATCAGTACTCCTCCTATTGATGTTGTTGCAAAAAATAAATCTATTACTCTTTTTTGTTTACAAGCTATTTTTAACATATTATATGTTGAATTTCCACCTACTATCTACATCTAAAATTAATTTTTTAAATGGCATATTTTATTGTTGACAAATTTTTCTATATTTCGAAATTCGATTAGTAGAAGATATAATAATAACAACTGCATTTTTTATTACAAGTATAGAAGTCTTGTATACATGTATAACTTCTTTAACAATCAAATTTAAAATATGGGCAGAACAACGAATATGAAAAAAATCACCATCAACAATTAATTATAAAGTTGATTTTAAATGGCTATTGTTTGATTATAATATGTTGTATTATCTAAACTAATCGTAAATATTTTATTTTGTAAAGCCCACTCATATAATACATTTTTTATTTCTACACCAAGCGAATAAACAATGTATAGGAAGTTCAATTAATTTAAATGAAATAATTCTTTTATTTAATTTCTAATCATTATCAATAAAATATGCAGTGATACATTGATATTCAAAACCATTGTTTGACCACAGATCAAATTTTAAACAAACTCTTCCATTCAAATTTTTAAAGATGTCAAATAATTCACTTTTAACATTTTCAAATTTTTTTAAAATCCTGTTTCTAGTAGTATTTCTTGAAAATTTTTGATATTGCAGTGCCAAACTTTCGTGAATCATTTCGGTAAAATTGGAACATTCACTAGTAGTAAAAGGTTGTTCTTTTTTAATAATACAATCAACTACAGAATTTTGTGTAGGTATAGGATCATATGAAAATAGTTTGTAAATTACCAGTTGATGAAGCCCCTAATTGCATTTGGCTTTGAATATTAAGTTGTTGATTTTGTAAATGTTTGTTAGCATACCTTTTTAGATGACTAGTACCCCCAGCAAATGCAGTACTAAGTAAATGTGTACAATATTGTCATTTTGCTTTAAATGTAATTGTACCATCAGAATTATTTATTGATATTTTTCAAAATGTTCTCAAATACTACTACTTCTGCTCGTAGATGATGATCCAACAGTTGAAAGATGGATATTAAAAGGAGAATCAACAGATTCATGTTGTGTAGTATATGTATCAACATTGACATAAACATTAGGATATTAGGATCCATAGTAATGTAAGTAAAACAATATATAAAAACTAATAATTAATTTAAATAATGTGTCAATACAATGAGTAAAAAATAATAATTAATATATGTTCACAAATAATTAATGAAAAAAATAAGTAGCTAATAAATTTAATTAAACTAATTAATGTTACTGACTAGGCGAATGCCATACAGAAATTAGCTTCTTCTGATAAACTTTCTTGTTGCACAATTGTAATTACCACTTAGGGATGGCACTTCAAAATTAACTGAGAGTTAAGAGAGATTGAGAGAATTTAAGAGAAAATTATTTGTGAGATTTATTTTAAAAAATGAGAGATATTTATAGTAGTTTGCAAGGTTGAAGTAAATGTATAAATAAAAAAAAAAAATATTACCGTTATATGAAATGGTAATATGACCATTAAAAAAAAAAGTTTCCTTTTTTTTTTTTAGTCTATAGATGTGCAGATTTTTGTTTTTAAATTGCAATTTGCAATTTAACTTCATGTGGCATACGGAGTGATGTGACACATGATGCAAAGGAAGGGCAGACACTGGGCAGCAGGTCACCTTTTGACAATTTGTTTATTTATATATATATATATATATTTTCTTTTTCTTTTTCATTGCAAGTAATTGCAACTTTATTTTTTTTCATTTTTTTTTCCAAGATCAAGTTTTTTTTTTTTTTTTTTGTATTTTTATTATTTTTTTAATTATTTAACTGTTGTAAGTAGCTTTTTATTTTATTCTTTTGAAATTTGACCTTTGGCAGAGAGGGCCCTATGGAATGGGCCGGGACGAGCCCAATGGTCTGCTCGCAGGGCTCGAATTTTTTTTCGGGTCGGACCAACGGGCCGGGCTTCAAATAGGATACCCAAGCCCAGGCCCAAGGTAGTAGGTTGGGCTCGGGCCCACCTCAAGCCTCAGGCAGGTTTCAGGCCACTCACGAACCTTAGGTCATTTTTACACCCCTAGTCAAACCCTAAATTTTTTGCTATTGTAATTTTTTGCCGTTGACTAGACTAATTCGGAAGGGAGTTAAATTCGTATGGAGTGAAACTTGTGAAATGTCGTTCAAAGAGCTGAAAGTTAGATTGACCACCGTCCCGGTCTTGATTATTCCGGAGAGAGGGTTGGGTTATGCATTCTATTGTGATGCCTCACGAGAGGGTTTGGGTTGTGTGTTGATGCAAGAGGGGAAAGTGGTTGCCTATGGCTTACGTCAGTTGAAAATACACGAGAAAAATTACCCTACACATGACCTAAAACTAGCAGCAGTGATCTTTGCCTTGAAAATCTGGAGGCACTACCTTTATGGTGAGAGATTTAAGGTGTTCTCGGATCATAAGAGTCTGAAATATCTGTTTACACAGAAAGACATGAACTTGAGGTAGATGAGGTGGATGGAGTTTATTAAGGATTACGACTTCGAGTTGCATTATCATCCGGAGAAGGCCAATGTTGTGGCCGATGCCCTTAGCAGAAAATCTATAGGTGATGTAGCTTGTATAGCCATCCGGGAGTGGAAGATGTTGGGTGCACTTGGTGAGTTTGATTTGCTTCTGGGCGAATCCGTTGAGGCTGCGGCCTTGTTTTCTGTTGTTGCTCAGCCGACGCTTGTGACTCGAGTATTGGAGGCACAGAGAGGTAACCTTGAGGTAGAATCCCTCCGAGAGAAGATCTCCAGTGGGAAGGTTGAGAAGGGTTTGACGGTGTATCCCGACCAGAGTGTGAGATACCGAGACCGTTTGTTTGTGCCGAAGTCTTGCCGAGAGGAGGTACTCCGAGAGTTTCATCATTCACGCCTTGCGGTGCATCCAGGAGGCACTAAGATGTATTAGGATTTGAGTCACCAGTTTTGGTAGGTGGGACATGAAGAGAGATGTGGCAGTTTTCGTGTCAAAGTGCCTTACTTGTCAGCAAGTGAAGGCCGAACATCAGAGGCGAGCGGGTTTGTTACAACACTTGCCTATTGCCGAGTGAAAGTGGGAGCATGTCACTATGGACTTTGTTGTAGGTCTTCCGAGGACTCAGCGGGGTAGTGATGCTATTTGGGTGGTTGTAGACCGGTTGACTAAGTCGGCGCACTTCATCCCTATACGCGTGAGAGACTCAATAGATTATCTTGCCGACTTGTATATTCGGGACATAATGAGGTTGCACAGGGTCCCAGTGACGATTGTCTCAAATAGAGATCCTCGTTTTACTACCAGGTTGTGGCAGAGTTTGCAGAGTGCCTTGGGTACTAAGTTGACCTTTAGCACGGCTTATCATCCTCAGATTGATGGGCAGTCCGAGCGTACTATTCAGATCCTTGAGGATATGCTTCGGGGTTGTGTCCTTGACTTTAGTGGGACGTGGGAGAGGCACTTGCCTATGGTAGAGTTTGCCTACAACAATAGTTTCTAATCTAGTATCGGTATCGCACCGTTTGAGGCCTTGTATGGCCGACCGTGTAGGTCTCCAATTTGTTAGGCCGGGGTGGGTGATGCACCTTTGTTGGGCCCGGAGTTGGTGAGGGAAATGACGGAGAAAGTTGAGCTTATCCGTAGGAGGCTTGTTACAGCCCAGAGTCGTCAGAAATCTTATGCCGACCGTAAGAGATGGCCTTTGGTATTCGAGGTGGGTGATCATGTCTTTCTGAAGATATCACCTAGGTGGGGATTGATGAGGTTTGGGAAGAGTGGGAAGTTGTCCCCTCGGTTTATTGGCCCTTTTGAGATCCTTGAGAGGATTGGCGAGGTTGTCTATCGTTTAGCTTTGCCACCGCAATTGTCCAGAGTTCATGACGTGTTTTATGTGAGTATGCTTCGGAAGTATGAGCCGGATCTATCACATATATTGGATTGGACCGACTTAGAGGTTGATGAGGATGCCTCGTATGAGGAGAGACCGGTTCGGGTCTTGGATAGGCGGGAACAAGTCTTGCGAGGACAAGACCATTCCCCTAGTGAAGGTTTTGTGGAAACATCACGGAGTGGAGGAAACCACTTGGGAACGTGAGTTGGAGGTCCGAGAGAAATATCCGGATCTATTTGTGGATGTTTGAGCATGTATTGTATATTTTGTTGTATTGTTGAACCTTAAGAGTATTGAATATATCTTAGGTTGTAAAACATGGTTTATGTTTTGGTTTAATGGAAGTGTTTTGAAACTTGCCTCAAAATGGAAGTTTGATATAACATTGCATATGTTGAGTATTGTAGAATTGGAAATGTATCATGAACATTAGTTATGATATGAAATTGTTAAAATTGGAAGGAAAATGCATAATGTTAATGCAAGGTTGAAATATATATTGTTTTATATATTGTGAAATGCCTCTTGATAAGAGATGGAATGACCGGTAATGGGTCAAGTTGTTTAATGTTAAAATGTAACATTGTTTAAAAGGAGAAAAACCTGTTTTTGAAAACTTGTACTTAATTTCGGGGACGAAATTCTTTAAGGGTGGGAGGTTATAGCGATCCCGGGATATATCCCTTGTTGTACAGTGATCCGGACTTGTGTCTGTGGATGTTAGCAGTTGTTTAAATCTTGTTTACGTCCTTTCATACTTTGTATTTGAGTTATAGGATGTGTTGGGCAGGTTTGTTACAGGTTGGTTGTGTTTGGGAGCAAATGGTTGCTACCCGGAATTTTGGTCCTTCGCTTGAGCGAAAAGTTTGTTGCTCGAGCGAGCTCTTTGTTTTGGATCCTTCGCTCGAGCCAGGGTTTGGTCGCTCGAGCGAAAGTAGAGTTTTTGTGTCTGGTGGCTCGAACGAGAAGTCTTGCGCTCGAGCATGTGTCTGCGTCTCACTTTGACCTGAGAGCTGTGTTTCTTGGCTCGAGCGAGCTTTCCTTCGCTCGAGCGAACGAGGTGTATGTTTTGATTTTCCTCGCTCAAGTGAGCATTCTGTTGCTCAAGCGTGCTTCTGGGTTGCAGACCTAAAACTTCGAGTTGTTGGCTCGAGCGAGACTTTCTTTACTCGAGTGAGTACTCTTTGTGCCTGGTCGCTCGAGCGACCAATCCTTCGCTCGAGCGAGCCTATTGTATATCAGCAGATAGCAGCGATTTTAACTTCACTTTTTCATCCCATTTTCTTTTTCAAACCCTAGATCCGAATCTCTCTCTCTCTATACTTGTCTTCTCTCAAAGGTTTGAATCTATCTAGAGTGAGTTTCTATCCTTAGTCCTTTGTTAAAAAGATAGAGTGGGTTGAGAAGCTTCGTTTTAATCTGAAAAACTTGGGATTTGGAGCACGTTGGTTTTTGATCTTCATCTCCAGTTTAAGCTCAAAGTTTGAGGTAGGGATATCCTACTCCTATTTATGAGCTTTGTCTTTGAATTTTGGTATTTTGATATGTTGGAAATTGTTGTGTAATTATGAGAAAGTTTGGGTCTTTTGTGTAATTTTACTGAAAGATGGGGTTTTATTTATAATAAACCAATATGCATGTTTGGCATAAAGAAATGAGTTAAATGATGGATTATGGATGAAAATGGAACCTTAGGGTTGTTATGTAACTTATGAAAAAAAATGCCCTAATTACATAGTTAAATTAATTTGTATAATTAATTTGGAGAAATGAAGAATTGAATTGAGAATGTTGAAATTGGAATTGTTTGGGATTAAAGGGTGCAGATGGAATTTCTTTATCGCTCACCTCAGTTGAAATGTTGATAATATATTCATTTGATGCATTTATTTTCTGTTTAGAAATAATTGCCTTGGGCTATCGGTAGAAGATAGTCTTGATTGTTGTAGACAATACATGATGATTAGGCAAACTAAAACTAATCGATTGAGTATGCTATCGAATATAGCGACTGGAATAATACTATTAACTTTATGTATTGATTGATTGTATATGATCTATGTTTATATACATGTGTTGTGTGGGAGGAGATATGGGATGTACTCCACTGGTTTAGGGAAAGATTGGGGATGGACCTCTAAACCGGATTCTGTGTGACATTGATACAGTACTACAATGTGTATCAAGTGTTGATTATGAAAGTGTTCAAATTGATTTGATATAGCACTAAAATATATATCGTCATCAATTGTGAAGTATAGAAGTGATTCTATATTATGTTGATACAGCACCGAAATGTGTATCTTTCGTAAAGTGTGGAAATGGTTTATGTGTTGTTGATGCAGCATTAAAATGTGTATCCATCATGAATTTCGAAAGGTGTTTTAAAGATGAGTCTTAATCTCATTAAGTTATTTGGCTAGATGTTGAGCCTTGTTTTCAAACTCAAAGTTGAAAAAGAAATGGGAAATAAAATGTAACATGGATTTAATGTCATGAAACCGGAATGTGATATATGTGGATGTATCTGTGTTGACCATCTATCAACTGCTAATCTTTTAGTCATTGTTCATAGCTGGTTTAGTGTATTTCTACTTGGGCTGTGGCTCACCCTTTATGGGACATCATTTTCAAGTACAGGTAGCATGCCACCTCCAAAGACATAACTTAGGAGGCTAGAAGGTAGACAGACTTTTGTCGTTTTGTTATCTTCTGGATGTATTACATGTAAATTCAAACCAAGGGCTTAATGTGTATTTGAGTCAGTACTCTCTTTTTTGTAACCAAGTGTTAACTTGGAAAGCTGTAAGCCCGTAGGATATTTGCTTTTATTGTTAACATGTAATACTCATTGTAATGAACAACTCTGATGAATAGAAGAATATTTTTCTTTTATATCAATGCATGTCTAAATTGATGGGTTTTAATGTTATTATTTTGAGGGCAGTTACAAAAAGTATACTAAAAAAATTTTAGTTGTCACATCATATCTGCTACTTCGTCACATTTGGAAAAAGTAGACTAAAAAAATTTAGTTATCACATCATACCCACCACGTTGGAGTATCACATGTTACATTTGAGAAATTGGTATTTGAGAAAGAAATACATTCATCAAGCTTGAACTTAAAATGTAATGGATAAATACTAGTGTTTGTGTCAACCAAAAATAAATTCAGTGATGTTTATTTTTTAATATGAGTTTGTTGGATGGATTGAGCTTTTAACAGAAATGCTTGAGAGCTCGAAACTCGGTAGACTTGAATGCCCCGAATTCAAAACGACATCGTTTTGAATTTTTTTTTTTTTTTTTCCTCTCCTCTTTTATCTGTGAAACGAAACAGTGTGGGGGAGAAAGAGAGAGAAGAAAGAGAGAGAAAGGGAGAAAGGAAGAAACGAAAGGGAGAAACGAAACAGACCACTCCGTCGCCGCCGCCGTCGCCTCTTCCTCTTCTACTCCGTCGCCACAGTGTGTGTGTGTGTGTGTGTTTCATCGATTTGGCTTACAGATCTGTTTTTGATTTTCTAGATTTGTGTGTTGGGGGGGGTGGGTTTGATTTGTTGATGATGATGGTGCTGTGTTGATGATGATGATGCTGTGATTTGTAATTTCTTTTTCTTTTCTTCTTCTTCTTCGTCTTTCTTCTTTCTTCTTTCTTCTTTCTTTTTCTCTCTTCTTTATTCTCTTCTGTAATGATGCTTTGTTAGAGTCGGAAAGGATGAAGAAAAGGGAGGGAGAAAAAAAAAAATCTCAAAATAATGTCGTTTTGAGATTTTAGGCTGCTCGAGCCACGAAAAAGTTCGAGCGACAAAACGAAACTAGAGCTCATAACACCCTTTAGAACCGAATTTAAGATGAAAATTTTAGACCCGTTGGTCTAGGCTTTGGCACGGGACTTTCTTATTTCCCTAGCTCAAACTTGACCAATGTCCAACCCTAATCAATAGAAAATTCAAATTTTATTTCAAATTATTCATTTGTATAATCCCTTAAGTGTAAAGGTGGATGTCACAAGAAAAAGAAATTGAGATCATTAAAAAGTCACTCTTAATTTTACAAATAATGATACGTCAGGTTGCACGGATGGACCTAGATGGACCGATCGTTCCCTTACGATTTTAAAAAAAACACCTATACTTTAGTAGTAAAACTAGTGCTTCTAGATTTTTATTTATTTATTTATTTTTTTAATTTGAAGTGGCTTGTTCATCTAAATTTTCAAATTTAAATGGTTGCCATTCCATACTTATGAAATGTGTTTGTCAAATATAAAATAAAGTTTTAGACAAAATATAATAAAATAAATTAATTTATCATAACTAATGTCGATTTTAAGTCCTAACTTGTAGAAAAGAGAAAGAGGCCGAAGAGTCACAAAGTATAGATTACATTTTTTGAGAAAAATGTTGTTTTGAATTTTAGTGTTAATTCTATTATAAATGTTTTTAATGGCATGAAAAAGCGTCAAGTACAACTCAAAATGTCTAACTTTAATAAATAAATTATCTTTCAATCCATATCTTTTGTAATTCAATGTGGATAAAAAAAAATATTTATTTATATATTTTTCAGTATCATTTTTTATGTCTATAGAAAGTAATGTTGTAGGTCATAAATAAAAATAGAAATAAAAAAATTCTAAGCTTTTTGGATTTTTTTTGTTAGAATATATGTTCACTTCCTCTATATTAAAATCTTGAGTCCGTTCAAGTTATGTGTAAATTTTGATTTCTTACAAACTCAACTATATAATGCCATGTCAAATACCCAATAATGTCATTGTAGGTTTTAAATTGAGGATCCTTATTATTATTTTTCACAAAAATATATTATTTGAGACCGATATAGTATTAGAGTAATATCATGATTCTAAATAATTTTTATACCAACAATACTTTTTGCTAAAAACCACGACAACTACTTTAGTCACTATCGCTGATTATCGACAATTATCTTTATCCTCCACCTCCCATGATCTGTAACTATCTTAGGCCTGTGTCAATCACTTTCATATGTAGTCAATAACCAATTTCAGTAATTTACAATTATCTCAAATTATCATTTTTAATTGTCGACAAGCACATCCAATTATCTCTTTCAATTATTTTCACAATAAATTTTTAAAATACATACATATGTATCAAATGTGTTTGTTTGACTCTTACTAAAAATAAATTTTAGTATATTATATTTTATGTAAACAAAAATAATAATCTCTTAACGTTATCAAACCATACACATATGAAATAAACTTGAATTTCGTTGTTTGTTTAAAAAAATAAAAAATAAAATAGAAACAACTAATAATTCGATTAGCAACGGTGTGAATTCTCTTCAACACTTTTTTCATCCATCATCATTTAGTAATTAATTCAAAAGTCATAGTTCCACAAATAATCATTAGTATTGATTATGATTTTTAAATTTTAAATTTTAAATTAACTATTGGACGATAATTGAATAAAGGAAATAATGGGTAGATGTTCTTTCCTTCTTAGTGGGGATGAAAATCAATCACTAGATTCACTTACTCCCAATGTCTGCCAGGTGCATAAAAAATCACAGACCCACGTCGTTGCTTTTATAAATAAGAGATCTATTTTTGTGATCACCATCCTATCTCTGTGCACCAGCCATTGAATTGCTTTTTCCATTAATCCACAATGTCATGATTTGCACTTTTCACCTTTTCCCAAAACTTTTCACTTGGAAGTGCTAATTTATTTCTTTTTTTAATTTTGAATTTTTATTATTGTTAAATAGTAATTGTGGGAAAGTAAAAATCTTTAAAATGTATTAACACCTATCTAATTTTTTTTTTTTATTAGCACCTATCTAATTCTTTGTTCCTCCATTAAGTACAAAGTCCTCTTTCAACTAATAAAAAGTAGGGTAAACTATATTCCATTGTAATGGGCTTATTTATTTTGCAGGGATTAATGTTAAGGATCTTAATTGTTCTATCAAATGTCTTATATGAGTATGAGATATGAGTCACACATTTATATAAAATATTTGGTAAAATATTTAATAAAATATTTGAGATTCATAACATTTTTCTTTTGCAGGTTAATACAGTCTCTAAACTAATCTTACTCTCAATCAATGTACGGCAAATCTACATTCTATTGTAATAATAATCAGTTTCGAAAATTTATCAAAATATAAGATGACGTCTCAAAATTTAATTTATCAATTTTTACTATTTAAATTGATAATCATTTATAATTATTTTTACGTATAAAATTTAATTGAGAGAGCGAGACATCAAGCTGAATAATAATAATTAGTGTGGATCTGGTTATACACACCATAATATCATATTAGATTAATCATTTTAAGTACAAGATTATATTATCTCTAACTTAAAAGTCTAAAACGACACATCTGTCCGGTGGTGGAGTCAAGATTTATTGTAAGTGGGATCAATTAAAGGTCAATATATTGGAAGAGTATTAATTTACTCAAAATTTTTCTTGCAAAAAGCTAAAAACATTCCATTTTATTGGTTTTGAACTAAATTTTTAATAAGAATGGACATTTTAGAAGAAAAAATATACTTATTTGATGTTAAAACTTGACAGTCTTTTCAATTCTATAATTTAGTTGGGTCATTTTGATCAAATTATAAATTTCACCTATTTTTTTTAATTTATCCTATGAGATAACAAAGTATTTGTTAAAATATTGAATTAACTCCTGTCGTCTCCAAAATTTAGCTATAATGTAGCTAGGCCAGTGATTGTCCAAGTCTAACTTATTTGTCAATTTATTTGAATATTACTTAGGCCTCGTTAGGGAATAAATTTTTTTAATAATTTTTTAGTTTTTAACTAAAATATAATGTAAAAAAATTAGTATATTTGAGATGACTTTTTAACTTTTTACTAAAAGATGTACAAAAAATATAAAGAAAAGAGAATCTTTAACTTTTTAGTATACGTTGTTAGCTTTTTGATTTTTTTAATAATTTTTTGACTTTTTAACTAAAAAAGTCACTTGCCAAACAAGGCATTAATTGTACACAATCGTCTATCTATTTACTTTTCTAACTATTTCTAATATTTTTTTCAAATGATTTTTCAACGTATCTTTATAACCAAATAATTATATATATATATATATATAACTTAGGGACTGGTTTGACAATCTTAGAAAAAGTTCAAAAAGTTACTTCAAAAAGTTAAAAAGTTATTACTATTGACAAAAAAAATATTAAAAAGTTAATATACAAATATTAATACAAATAAAAAAGTTTGTCCAAATGATGGTACTGACATGATGAGTTCAGTCAGACAAAAAAAAAATTATATTAGAATATTCACTAAATCTTAATAGTAAAGTCGGACCGTGGGGGCTATCATGAGTCTCTTTTTGATAATTTGAATCGTTCAATATGTAGAACTCGTCTAGTACTATATGCCTCTATAAAATCACGTCTATCGGATATCGCTAACTATATGATCAAATCAATTTTGTATAAAAATAGATGGTGTTATAATTTAAAAATTAACAAAAAAAACTAATACGATCAGATAGATATCGATATCCAATCAACGTGATTTTTTATAAGCATATAGTACTCGACGAGTTCTACACATTGAACGGTTCCAATTAGAAAAACGGGACCTGTAGTGGCCCCCACGGGCCAAACAACACCATTCAATCAAAGCATCAGAATGAGACAATATTTCTTCATTTACTCACCCAACCGGCTACTCTACCAATCCGTACGGCCTCCTACCCTATCTTCTCCTACATATTTATTTATACAATTTTTTAATACACATTTTTTCATAAAAAGTCAAAAAATTAACCTAAACATCCATATTTTTTTTTTGCAACTTTTTAGTCTAAAAAGACAAAAAGTACACTTATTTATGACACTCCAAATAACCCCTTAAAGTTGTATCTTCAGCGTATATGGATATCAAATAAGCTCATTACTTTTTATGTTTATATTTTTTTTTATTAAGGGGTTGTTTAAGAAATGTTAGATTAGTATATTTTTAAATTTTTTATAAAAAAATATAAAATATGAGTTAGGTTTAAAGTTATGTAGTAGAGAGATGATGTGATTTAAATAAGATAATTATAACTTAAATAAAGTAATATACTAAAATAACATGTGTTATTTTAATATATGTCAAACAATCACTAAGGCTTGCATAACAAAAAAAAAATTAAAAAGTTAAAAAGTTACTATCCTATTTAAGTTACATCATTTATTTAAGTCACATCATTTCTCTACTACATCACTTCAAACTCAACTCATACCTAACTCATATTTTATAAAAAGTCAAAAAATACATTTATTTAATTTATTCCAAACAACTCCTAAATTAGTTTTAATTTTTTTTATTTATTATTATTTAAAAAGATGATCATTTCAAAGTAAAGTGACGGTCGTCCCTATCATCCAACCTGCCTGAGGCATTGACATAAGAATGGAAGAAAGCAATTTATTGATTCAAAATAAATTAAGATTGTTATTAAAAAGTCAAACAAAATGTTAAGTAATTCATCAAGTCATTATAAATAAAGGTAACTTTATTTCAGATTCAACTAGGCAAGTGGGCAAAAGCTGGAGGGGCCAAGAGTAACAGTCTCAAGTAGTGTAGTAGGTCAAATCGTAGCCGGCAATTCCCAATTGATATTCGTGGCTTTGTGGGGGCTGTTTGCCTGTCACATCCCAGGCCCTTTAGGATTAAAAAAATAAAAATTAAAATAAAAACAAAAAAAATGAGAGAATAACACATCTGAAAAATCAGTAAAAATTACTTATAAAAAATTTAAAATATATATATAATTTTAATTATTAATATCTATAATATTTTTGAAAATTTATTCATAAATCTCATTGATCCATTTAATCTTAAAAGATTTTTTATAAATTAATTAGTCACTTTTATTTTAAAAAATTATATTTATTTAATTTGATATCATTTTAGTTTAAGCAAATGTCTTTTGTGATTTATTTTTCTAATTTTTTTATTTGTATTTGAGATGGGAATGAAACATGAGGATTGGAAGTTTCTTTTTGGGGGATTGTAGCTAAAGTGTTGGTTGTCGAGCGTAAAAATCTATATTTCTGTTAATGTGATTTTCTAGTGTTATATTAAAGTGTTACGTTTGAAAAAAATATACTAAAGAGTTTTTTAAAATTTACGTTTAAAAAAAATATACTAAAATTTTTTTTGTGTTTTACATTAATTGGAGTGTTACGTTTAGAAAAAGTACACTAAGAATTTTTTTAAAAATGTTACGTTGTTATGTTTGCGAAAAATACACTCAGAAGTTTTTAATGTGTTACATTTAAGTGTTATATTTGGAAAAAATAAACTAAATTTTTTTTTGAAATGTTATGTTGTTACATTCGAGAAAAATACACTAAATTTTTTTGTATGTTACATTGTTTGAAGTGTTATATTTGAAAAAAGTACATAAAAATTTTTTTTTTTAGAATGTTACGTCCTTAAGGAGTTTTTTATTGTATTACATTGGAATGTTACGGTTTTTTAGTGTTATATCAGAAAGTTACGTTTGGAAAAACTACACTAATGAGTTTTTTTGAAGTGTTTTGTTGAGTAATGTTAACATTATGAGAAAATTCATATTGATCTCTCAACACATAATACACACACATTTATGCTTTGCCTTTTATATAATTCATATCAAAATGAAATCTTTAGATCCATAAGGAGAAAAAAATAAATAAATAAATAATTTATAACATCACTATTTAAAATTTATTAATATTTCACCGAATATTTTTTATTTTTTTATAAGTATTTTTCATTGACCACCTGAACTTGCCCGTAGAACAACCAAATAATTTTCCCTCTAGAATCCTAACTTCACCACCCCATACAACAGAATATTTTAGCCTATTTTGAAAAGATGGTAAAAAATAAATTTTTGACTTTTAACTAAGTTCTTGGTTTTTTTAAATAAATGATTTAGGAAGTTGATAAAAAGTTATTTTTAACTTTTTTTATTAATATTTGTTTATGATGTCAAATCACAATAAAATGATCAAACTACCTCCATTAATTTAAAATATTTACAACTTCACTCATGTAGCACATTTTGACTCATGAATGATAGAATTGTAATTTTACCAGTAGCTAAAAACCAACTTCTCAAATGAGAAAAATTGTAAAAAAAAATTGACTTTTAACTTTTGTTACAAACCAAAAAAAGTAACTAAAAGCCAATTTTTCAAAATAATTTTTTGTACAATTCATGTGTTGCTTATAATTTTTTTATAGGTAAATTTACGCTGTACTCTTATACTTTATATGGAACCACAACTTTACCTATGATCTTTTAATTGTCTCATTCAACTCATTATATTTTGAGTTAATTATAATTGGATTCAGTCAAATGATGCTGTTTCAAAAATTGGCAGAGAAACTAAAATATAAGAATTAAAATGAGATTTTAGTAAAAATATAAAAATATTATTAAAGACTATAGTAAACAGATTAATGTGAAATTTCGATAAAAGCACAAAGATTTTAAATATAATTAATATTATATCACGTGCTCATTCTCTACTAATTTTTGAAACAATGTGATGTAAATAGATTAAATTGTTACTTGACTCAAAGTCTAAGGGAGTGATTGAAATAATTAAAAGGTTAGAAAACAAAATAAGACTGGAGAAAAAATGTAAGTGAAAAATGTAATTTGTCTTTTTTATTTTATTTTAAATTATCGTGTAAGTGTTTGATATAGTTTCTACTTATAGTTTATAAGATATAAATAATTTAAATGTTAAAAAGTTATCGAGATGCAGAGAGAGATTTGTTTAGTATCTATTTTTTATTATCAACTTTTAATTTTTAATTTGTCAAAAAACACCATCAAATAGGCCTAATAACTTCACCACGTGGAGCAGAAAGCTCTCCCGAGTTTTTACCAAATTTAAGTTCTTTTAATTCAACATTTTTTAAAATCAAATCATTTTTAATTTATTTTTCAACCTCAAATTATTTCTAAAATTATGTTATTAAAATATGATTTTAAATTTGGAGTCATGTTTCCAATATGTGACTTATATCTAAAATTATTATTTTGCGTTTCACACTGTATCAATGATTGAAAAAAAAAAAAAAAAAAAAAACTAAACAATGTAAAAATGTGAAAAAATCTCACAATGTCAGACAATTTTGTTAAGTTTAAATTCTCTTACACTCTTGTCTCAGCTAATCATAGATTTGCCCCTTAAACTATTACTTAAAAATCAATTCAACTCTTATTCTTTTAATAATATCAATTTTATACCTAAATTATTTGATTTTGAATTAATTTTACCTCCGCTGTTAGTTGTCATTTATAATCAAACGGAAATTGTTGACAAGACATTAAAATTTCGTTTGAAACTTCATTTTACCACTTAATTCTCTTTAAAATATCAATTAGATCCCAAAGTTTTATTGTATTCAAAAGTCTAATTGATATTTTGAGGATAGTTTGAAATTTTAGATGAAATTTCGGTGCCAGCATCAAAATTTTTGTTTAATTATAAATGGCAATTGACGGTGAGATAAAATTGCTGCAAAATTGAATCATTTAATTATAAAATTAATATTATTAAAAGAATAAAATTTGAATTAATTTATGAGGTAAAATAAAATTTTCTTTTATAGAATTGTGAAATGTTTAGATGAAAAAGATTGTCTTACGACTTTGTGTTTAATTTTATTATTTAGAAATAATATATTGAACGCACTACTTCATTTTAAATTTATATTTAAAACGACTTAAATTTAAAAAATAAATAAATAAAAGTTGCTTGGGCTTGAAAATTTTCATCTGAAATGACTTGGATTCGATTAACAACTCATCCTCTCTCTCTCTCTCCCACTATACATGTGTATAAATAGTTCATGTCCATACATGCAGGGCATAATTAGTGCTAGTGGGTGATTAAAAGTTCCAACTTCAGAACCGGCCCATGGTATATCTCCATATATGATTCTCATCCAATCTTGTCTTTCTGTTTTCTACTCTCTAATTATTCTAACAATTTGATTCCGTATAACTTTCATCAATAGAGATATTACAAGGATTGACACATCCTACAAATTAATAAATTTTAAGAATTTATTTTATTGATAATTCAAGTATCTCTAGCCCAGATCAGTCCAGTTTAATTAAAAAATTATTTTATTTCGTTTAATGACGTGATTAGATATCCAAAATTTTATTACCATATGTCGCATCATTAATTAAGTAAAATTTAAAAACTTGTTATTTTGTATAACGTTTTTTAAATACATAATCTCCGCTGGGTGTGTTAAATCCGTTGATAGTGTTGTATGTTGATTGACAAAAATTAGTTAGCAATACTTTGGGGCATTTTTTTCCCTCTAATTATGTTAAACCACTTGTTAATTAGCTAAAATGATATCACATGCTAAAGGTGGGTTAATTGGGAGATGGTGTAGACGCGCTCGAGATTAGGCTTGCTTCTACAGTTCGGATTCAATGTCACGGTTCTGAATCTAATCTCGCAAAGTGCAATGCAAGACCAATAAATCACCATAGAGTCCAAATCCGACAAATTGTTTTGGAAAACTGATTTTTATAAAGAAGTGCCAAACATGGATTACTTTGCCAAATACAAAATCGTCACCTAAATATTTTGTTTTGGGGGGAATTTAGGAAACCCTGACTCGTGCCTAAGGCCACGTATCCTTCATCACCAAAATTGCATCGGCTCGGGAACTTGAGTACGAGAGGGGAAGGTCATGCAATGAACACCCCCGCTTGCCCGATCAAAGATCGGCCTGTACTAAGCATGATATCTTGTTTTTGAAAACACATGTGTTCTTATTCCAGTTAATTAGTTAATCTTGCTATGTGATGCGCACAGCAAACAAGTATAGACTAGATCGCCTAATTTGGAACAAAACATTGCATATTCATTTGAAAACGGTTTGAAGTTTGCTACTCGCAAGTAGGCTAAAATGCGAATTTCAATGAATTATTCCAATTCAAGTAATCCAACCTTCACCCACAGACATTCAGGCAGTTAATCAACTAAGCAGTTAGCCTCATGGTAAGCATGCTTTCATGGCAACATTAACACACATGTAATATGCTAAAGCGTAAACACTCACAGTGTATTCCGAGTCAAAACAAAGAACTAGTTAGAAATCAATGCATGATCCTAGTTCATGTTAAGATGGCTAATGCAACACATGCGAAAATATAACTAAAATAGGCTTGGCTATTTTAGAATGTCATGTGAAATGCAATTTGGTACGTGTATTCAAATAGGTATTGAAATACAATGCAGTTAATATGATGCGCAGAGCCCGGTGCATGCAAGATAGATGAATATATGCACGCATGCGAGTATAAGGTATGTTAAATGAAATATGCCCTAAAACTAACCATCGTAAGCGGTTAAATAAAAGGGAGAAAGAAATGGAAGTTGGAAGACATGCATCACACAGACGCACGCTTATTACAATAATGCGCTCTCTCGAAGGAGGGACCAAATAAGAAGCTAACTAGCTAATCTAAGCTAATTAAACTAATTATTACAAAACAAATTAATTAACTAATCCTAAGTAACTAATTATTACAAAACAAATTGAATAGCTAACGTATTAACTAATTAAAGTACAAACCAAAGTAAAAGCAAGCTATCTAAGCATGGCAGCTAAGGAAAGCAGTAAATCATGAGGTTCTCGGAGAGAGAAGACTGAATGCATGCAAGCCCGGTCGCCTCGTTCGGAAATTCAATGCGATGTCCCGATTTGCCTCTGTTGTCATTTGTTCTCAGAAACTTGCACCAAGCTCCAGAAAAGCTGAAACTCCACCTAGGGAAACCTGTGGGAGGGTGGCCGACCACTTTTGGTTGTTAAAAAACCTAGAAAAGTGGTCGGCCAGCTAATTTTTCTTGCTGGCCAGCCAGTTGTTGCTGCTGAACTGCAATTTGCTGCAACAAAGAGCAAGAAAGGGCATGGCAATATATTTGCAAGATACGTGTGCACAACCACCCCTCCCTATCATGTCATGAACTCAAGGGGGTGTGGTTCTCGACCCTCGGGCCACCAATCGTGCATTTCAATGCATGATGGCCAAGAGGCGAAGTTGCACAACTTCAATGTAAAATGAATACACAAGTAAACACATAAAGCCTAAAACTCTATCATGTATGATCAAGAGTATCGGCGATCGAGAATTGAAGTATGTTTCATCACTTGAAGTATGAAACGTCCCTCGTTCCCCGTATTTGGACTAACACATATTCCAAACACAATGGAACATATAACATGGCATACTCAATGTAATGTAATGCAACCTTGGTAGGCAAACATGCAACTACATGGCACGCACAATGCAACTAACAACATAGCATACACAATGCGAGGGATAACATGGCATACTCAATGCTAAATGCTAAAAACTAGATGGTATACTCAATGCAAAACAATCATAAGGTTCTAAACACCATGTAATGCATGCATGCACAATGCAATGCAATAAGGGCAACAATATGCAATACACCAAACATGCAACAACATGCAAACCATATACTCAATAGACTTAAACCGAAATGAACAGACCTCAGTCATGCCCAAAATAGTGGCCATAATGCTAAAATGAAGGCACCGAAAACACGTACAAGCATGCATGCCAATTGGCTCACCAACTAAGGCATTAAGGTGCAACTCTCAAGAACACTTAAAGAGTAAAAAGTATGGAAGTCTAGCAACACTAAGTACACTGAAATGAGGTAAAAAATGATGCCAAATCATTCAAACAACACAAGTACTGGCATGCTAGGGTCATAAAGCATGAAGCTAATAAAGAGGACTGCAAAGGAGGCATGCAATACATGGTACAAAATGCATAAACTAAGCATGGACAGAGCTCAAGTAGGTTAACATAAGGACCTAAACATGCTGAGACGAGGGCTCAAAGGCCTAGACATGCAAGCATACGAGCTAAGGCATAAACTAGGCAACAATGCATAACACTCAAAGGCACTTAAAGCATGATTGAGGTAGGAACATGGACAATGCTAAATGCTCTGAAATGTCATGTTAAGTGATGCCAAATCACGTACACAACACAAATGAAACATGCAATGGTGCTCAAAGTTTGAGGCAAGCAAGAGCATTTGTACTACAATTATACAAAACATGAAGCATATGACCAAGGCAACCCAAAACAGTCCTAGAGCATGTTAAAATGAGTCTAAAACATGTATGAAAGGAAGCCAAAATAAGCTAGCATAAAGGCATAAGGCATAATGCATACAAGGAAAATAAGGTGGATTACACTACACCTATTAAGACCAAGCATGGAATGACTTAAGCAATAAAAATTACAGTTATATCATGGCATAATAACCCCAAATAAACACTAAAATGATGGCTCGCAAACTAAGGCATGAAGGCATACACAATGACTCATGTTAAGACATAAAGGGGCCAACCCTCCAACGAATTGATTGAGTGACAAGTGTGAATGCATGGCCATGAAACATGGACTGCAATCACATAATAAATGATGCCAAATCATTAAAATAGTCCAAGTAATGCATGCTAGTGGACTCAATGCTCAAAGCTAACAAGCTAGATTGAACCAAGACTATACAAAGCAAGTCATGCATGGTCAAAACAACTAAAATCAGAGCTAAAGCATGTTAAAGCATGAACAAAAGCTTCATGAAGTTAAGCCAAAAGTATGCTAAAATGACATGTTACAACATGATGCATGTTAGGCTATTTCATGGAATTATACTACAAGTGTACGGAGCATGCAAGGGGCCAACAAACCCACCTAAAACAAAGTCATGGCATACTAAAACATTACCAAAAACATGCTGAAATGGAAAGAAAACAAGCTAGAATGACATGCTACTTCATGGAGCATACAAGGCTAGTTTGTGTGATTTACACTACAAGTATATTAACCATGCATGGAGTGACCAAACCAAGCAAAAAAAGTGGTATGCCTCAGTAAAATAACCACAAATGCAAGCTAAGATATGGTCAACAAAAGCTTAACAAAGATGCTCAAACATGAGGCATATGAAGCAAGCAAACAAAATACAAGGAGAGGGGATGACCCTCTCCTATTTAGGACACCAAAATCACCTTTCCACCACTGAAAATCCTCTCGATTTCAGTGATAGAAAGGTCATGCAAAGGGTTCAACAAGAGCCTAAAGGGATGGCTCAAACAAGGCCTAACAAGGCCTAAGAGGAGGGTAAATCACCCCAAACAAAAAAGTGAACTTAAACAACTATTTTAAGCACTTAAATACAGAACTTTTTTCAGTCGGAATTTAAGCTCAAAACAGCATGCAAAAGGGTCCAAAAGCTTAAGCAAAAATGGGAGTTTTAAAGGTCAAAGACTCACCCTTGAAGACCTTCTTTAAAGCTGCAACTCCAGCAACTTTTTCAAGCTCAAATCAACCCAAGAACACCAAAACCAGCTCCTAAGCATCTCAGTAGCAAAAGGATGGTATTTGAGTGTGTGTTTGTGTGAAAAAGTAAGACAAAACTACACTTTTGAACACAAAGCAAGAGCAAAATGAAGAAGTATAGATATAGGTTATATGTATGGCTCAAGGAAGTTTTTCTGTACCTAGAAGAGGGAGGAGGAGCCTCCCTCTTATAGAAACCAAAAGGCAAAGCTTCTTGGAGAAGCTAAGCCTTAAACAAATCCCTCTATACACGTATATGGAGGATAGCCCAAATGCCCCCCCAGCTGTGCCAGCTGGAGGAAAATATCTCTAAAAAGGTGCCAAAAAGCAACCAACCACTTGAAGTGGTCGGCCTACTACTTAAAGTGGTCGGCCGACCACTTCAAGTGGTCTTCCAAGACACAAACTAGGTCGGCCATAGGTGGGAGAGGTCTAGAGCATGAAAGAAAGCTAGTGGTGTGGTGGACCGACCAGAAAATGTGGCCCAAAGACCATGCAAGCCAGTTATCCGACCAGAAAACTGGTTGGCAGAAGGAAAAGTGGTCTCCTAAGGAGAAAAAGTGGTCTCCCACCCTTGTACCACCTTCCAAACAAAGAAAACAAGGTTTGTACCAAAAACTAAACCAAAACGGATGCAAGATGAGAGATCGAGAGGCAAAGCACACGGCCGAAAGCCCCGAAAACTAGCTGACGAGCACCAAAAGTGGTATGCAATCACAAAAGTGGTCTCCCGGACCACAGTGTTCCTCTAGGCAGAGGCAACAATGTGTGGTTCAAAAACTACGCCAAACGGAGAACTTTAAGCGGTCTTGAGACAAGGCACGCGACCGAAAAGCTCTAAAAATCGAAAACTAGTCTCCAAGCGGAGAAAAGTGGTCTACGACCACAAAGAGATAGGTCTCTCCCTCCCTCCGGGAAAAGAAACAAAGTTCGGTCCACAAATCGAACCGAAGCACAAAAGAGTTCAGAGGCCCGAAGGCGAGGCTTTCAGCCAAAACTCCGAAACCTCTAAACGAGCACAACATGCACCATCACCGAACGCTCAATCGATGACGTCTGAGTCTTAAGGTCGGTCAAAAATAGAGTGTCTACAGATAGGTGCCGCTGTGCGACAGCAGCCACGGTTGTGTAACTATATGGGTCTATTTCAGAATTCGTTTTGATAATTCAAACTGTTCATATTTTAGATTATATCAAGTAAAATATATCTGTAAAAAAGTAAATTAATTGGATTTCGTTAACCCTTTCATTCACTTACATTGTATTCAATTTTATACTTCAAATCACAATTGTCATTTATTTTTGTAGATACAAATACAATTCAATGAAATGATTAACAATGTTTGATCAACTTGACTTTATGCAGGTATGTTCTACTTGATATACTCTAAAATGTGAATGGTTTGAATTATCAACATGGACTCCGAAATAGGCCTATACAGCCGTACAATAGTGCCGTTGTGCGACAATTTTCGGTTAGCTGTGGCTATCTAGTTAGCAAGGTGAAGACAGAGAAAGTGAATGAAGAGAGAATGTTAGGATTACAAATAAATCGAGTTATTCATAAACAGCTTGAGTTCAATTAGTTTAAAGCTTGTTTGAACTTGATTCGTTTATTAATTGAGCATACTCGGGCTCCATTTTAGTTACATCATTGAAGTAAATATTCATTTCCTAAATAAAACATTTAGCCTGTGTTTTAATCACATATTTCAGAAAGGATTTGAGAAGAAAAATAAATAATAAGAGAAATGTGAATAAAATATAAGTTAAATTTTTTCTACCGTTTCCCTCACATTTTCTTTTCTCTTTCTAAATCTCTACCCCAATCTATTATCTAAGAGTAATGTTATTCTAACCTAAAAATTAGACACACTTTTCAAATCTAATAATCAACAATCATGTTACTTTCATATTCTATTTATCTCTTTTATATATTCTCTAATTATTAATCAATCATCTCACTTACATATCACTAAATTTAGAAAATGGATCTAAACAGTAGACTTGTATTTTTTTTTAAAATGTTTCATCCAACAATTTCTCCTTCACAGACCCTCTCAAATGACATAGCAAGAAAAAAGCAAATTAATGACCCATGCTTTTACATTCTTCTATTCTCTCAAAATCTTTCAGCCAACCTTGCCATGTTATTCAAGGAGATTTGTGGGGAAAAAATTGTGTAAATGTAACAATGCTGTATTTTTTGCTATTTAAACACAACTTTAAGTACAAAATTAAATCATACTTTTAACATTTTTGTCAATTAACAAACACTTTTTAATATATACTACACCATTGGAGAAGCTTTTAGTTGGGAAATCATATGGTGTGCATCCTTTTAGGGTGCATACCATATGTACCCTATCATAAAAATTTGTAACTTGTAACAAAAAATTTTGTAACATTAATTACAAAATGTGTAATCTCGTCACAAATTATAGTAATAAAATGTTCAAAATTTTGTGATTGATATTGCAAAAATTTATGAATTGATTACAACACTTTTTGTTATGCCAATTTATAATGATATTATGTATTTTATAATTAATTTTACAAAATTTTATAATAAAATTATACATTTTATGAGAAGGTAGATATGGTTTGCACCCTTTAGACTACACACCATAGCATTTCCCCTTTTAGTTAAGCTACTATAGGTGAAAAAGCACAACACACCTAGGAGTCACCCAAATTCGGGGATTTCGATTATGCACGCGTTTAATTGGGACAAAATAATAAAATTTAGGAAAAATTACAACAAATTTTTTTTTAAAAAGAAATTAAGTATTATAATACCATAAACTCTAAATTTTTTATTTTATTAATTTAAATTCTAAACTTTCGATTTATTTTTAATTTAAACTATTCACATATTTTCGTTAAGTAAAAATTGAAGAAAAAAGAATATTTCAGTTATTAAACTCAATATAACTATACATAAAATGTCCAAAATATATTTTTCATTAAGTTTAATGATTAAAATAAGCATCTTCATCAATTTTACTTAACAAAAATAAACAAATAATTTAGATTGAAAAAAATCAAAATTTAAGACTTAAATTAATAAAATTTAAAATTTAAAATTTATTTTGTTACAACGCTAAAATCTTGATTTTTTTTTTAATTTTTGTAATTCTCCCTAAAATTTACAATGGATCAATACAAATCAGTCATATCTTATGTAAAAATTCATTTTTTAATTCAACCTATCAAATCCATTTTCCCTCCCCTCCTTCCTTTCTTTCCTTCAAAAATTAAAAAATAAAATAAAATAAAGCAGCTGCAGAATCATAGCAAAGCAAAGAACTTAATTTAGCATTCCGTCCACATTACAGGATTATTTTTTTTATTTTTTTATTTTATTAATTATAGAATTATATTGTCAAACGTTTATAATATCAATTTTCTAAAACATATTCTAGACGGCAAAAGAAAGCGATTACTAGCTAATTAAAAAGATTACTAATAAAACTTTGTATTTATTCAAGATGTCACTTTCTATATTCACATATTTTAAATCTTTCAACCTCAACAATCGGGCTATATTTGCACAAAAAAACAATTTACAGCTTGGCTTTTATCTCGTATATATGTAGCGTTATAGATTTGAGAGGCAACAAATATAGTAATAAGAAAAAAGTTTGAATCTAATCATTTGCAATCACAATAAACAATTTACAATTTTGATTTACTTGTACTAACCTCACTCTTAGTAAGGTTAATAGACCGAAACTAATACAGATATTACGAAATATAAAAATAAACAACATAAAGTATATATATTTCTGTGTAAAATAGATGACAATATTATTTTTTATGGATAAATTATATTGGCCTCCCCTAAAATTTGAAAAAAATACATTAAACATTACAAGTTTAGCATAATTACACTTGACCATCTTTTCATCATAAATTATTAGCTGTATATATGAAAAAATAATGTTATCATTTCTTTTACATTGAAATATATATTTTACCTTATATATCTGTCTGTCTTCATTCTATCCGTATTAATTTGGTCTCTTTAACCTTACTATAAAAAAAATGTTAGTATAATTATATTAAAATTGTGAAGCTTGCTTTATTTTTTCCAAACCTCAAATGAGATTAGTTTAGTTTACTTTTTTTTTTTTTTCATTTATATAACTAACAAATTATTGATGACATATACTAAGTGTCATATAAATTAAAATTATAAGGGAGTTTAATATAATTATGTCTAAATTATATAATTTGTTGTATTTTTTTCAAATTTTAAATAACGTGAGTGTAATTTATAAAAGAAAATGAATTATCATTTTGTCCTCCAAACTATTACTACAAAATCAATTCAACCCTTATATTTTTAATAATATCAATTTTATATCTAAACTATTTAGTTTTGAATTAATTTTACCACTATCGTTCCACTGTTTATACTCAAACGAAAGTAATGTGGTATCTAAATTTCGTTTGAAATTTAATTTTACTTCCCAAATTATCTCTAAAATATCAATTAGACCGCCAAATTTTATTTTGTTCAGAGGTCTAATTAATATTTTTCAGATAGTTTGGGGTGAAATAAAATTTCAAATAAAATTTGGATGTCACATCAGCAACTTTTATTTGATCATAAACAGCAATTGACAGTGAGATAAAAGTGATTCAAAATCAAAAGATTTAGATATAAAATTGATATTATTAAAATAATATAAGTTAAATTAATTTTTGAGTAATAATTTGATGAACAAAATAATATTTTTTTTATAAAAAATAACAAACAAACAAACAAAACATAAAAAAACAAAATGTGTGGTTGGGCACAAAATAAGGGCATACGGCCCAAACAAGTGACCGTACGAAGCCAATCGGGGGGGAAGAGATCGTGGAGTGTTGGAGTGTCTATTAAAGGTCAAAAAGTCAAACGTTTGGATTTTCGTAGTAAGAAAATACCATTGTTTGGTCTTTTGAGAAAATTGATTTTCTTTTATATATATTTTTTTGTTTTTAGTATTGTTTTAATATTTTATGTAAATTTTTTATTTTTTAGATATACGTAACCTAAATTAAAAAGTATAATATTCAGTAAATTATCATATTTTGTTATATTCAATGAATTTTTTAAAAGATTTTTATATAAATTTTAGGGTATTCTGGTTATAAATTCAAATTTAAATTTCTTTTGCTCAAAGATCCAAGCGCGAAAATATTATGCGTGGTGTTTTGGAAAGTTGATAAAAAGTTAACTTTTTGATTTTTTTGACTTTTTTAGTAGCTTTTTTGACAAAAAATTGGGTTATTTTGGATAAAAAAAAGCTGATTTTTTTGGCTAAAAAAATTAAAAAGCAAAAAAATTGACTTTTTACCATTGTTCCCAAAAGACCCCGTTCATAAGGACATGCTTTTGCATAAAGACCAAACTACCCATAATCTATGCGTGTTTGTTGAACACTCTATAATCAAACCCCTCATATCTCTCTCTCTCTCTCTCTCTCATCTTTCTCTCTCTATCTGTTCAAATTAACCATTATCTGTCTTTGCAGGAGTTGTCCTAGGGTTACGGTTTTGCACCACCTCCTTCTCTCAAATCTGCTCCCTTTTTCATCTCCATCTCTCTTTGAATCTCTCATTCATATCGTAGTTCTTGACTATATAAATCTTAAATGGAATCTAAGCTTCGACAAGATGCTAAAAGAAATCAAAGGCCTTGGAGCTCGTTAAAGTCGTCTTCGAGTTTTTGTTGAGACTTTTGGGAGGAGTTATTGGGATTGACGTCGATGATGCCCCAATTGGCGTCGTAAAGGCGAAGGTGAGACAGGCGAGGAAGAGGATCACAACATCGCCAAGATGGAGGTAGTTTTTGACAACAAAGGCGCTCTCGTCGCTGTGGTCAACGACGGTGGCGACACGGTAGTGAGGGTGTTAGTCAAGAAAAGATGAATGCGACATAGAGACTACAAAGGGATGTGAGCCACTAGATGGTTAGGTTTTGACTTCAGCTTCAACTGATGTTGTTGTAGGTTCATAATACTTGTGTGTATTTTACAAGTTCAGTCCATTTCTATATCCACTATCTGTTGTCTTCTAATCTAGATAGAATGCCTTTGTTTGATTGAAGCTGAGCAAGTTCAGCAATCAGTGTTAGGAATTATGTTAGATTTGAAATGGCTCAACATAGATCTCTTTGTGTTGGATTTAAACAAATAAAAAAAAATTAAAAAAAGAAGAGAAAATTTGAATAGATCGCTCTTTCTTATCTTGAAAAGGCTCATATTTGTTCAAAATGGCTAAAATCTGAAAAGATATGTTCACAGATAAGAAAAAAAAGTTTTGACAATTCAACAGATAAAAAAGATTTAAACAAATATTTAATAGATAATAAAAAACAAGTTAAAAAAATTCAACAGATAAAAAAAGATTTCAACAAATAGGTTAAAAAATTCAACAAATAAAAAAAATAACAGATAACAAAATATTTTAACAGATAGGTTAAAAAAATTCAACGGATAAAAAAAATTTCAATAGATATGTTGAGGTAAAATTGAAAATAAAATATCTTCCAAAATAATAAAATGTACTTTTCACCATAATATTTTTAATTTACAAAGGTGTACTTCTCAAACCCCCCCGGGGGCAAAAAAAAAAAAAAAACTTCTGAGACCTAAATCTTTATACCCTCCGTAGATTGGATTTGTCATTAATTTTCTCTAAATTTTATACTTTCTAAAGTATATCAAAATCAAGTACATATAAAAAAAATTTAAAATGATTAAAATATTTTGAAAAATTATTAAAAATACAAAAGTACAAATTAAAAATTTGCAAAATCTCAAAGCAAACATGGTAACTAATATAAAAAGTAGGTTTTTTATTTTTTTAATTAAGTTGTTGGGAAGGTGAGGGGGGTGCAACTCGGTTAAGATTGGTTGGGTTGAGAATTTGTCTAAATTCAGCTCAAGTTATACTAAGATTTGTCCAGACCTGAATTATAATTTGTGATTGTTTGTCTAAGCCTAATCCAAATTAAATCCGAATTAAATTTGAATTGTCCGAATTGCACATAAATATCTTCTTCTTTTTTCAGCTAAAATTTTAATTTGTTAAAATTATGTTGTTTTTACATTTTTTTAGAAAATCATTAATAATATAAAAACAAAAAATTTATATAATATAAGAGAGATATCGCTATGGTAGTTTTTACAATTTATTAGTGAGAATAAAAAATATAAAATTTTTATTGTATTACTTATGTATATAATATAAATTCAGTATGATTTAATGATCTAAATTACTTTAATATAATTTAATGATTAATAATTTATATATTTATATTAAATATATATATATATATATATATATAATTTAGGTTTTAAATTGCTCAAATTATTTGATATATTTATTTAAGTCCGTTCAAATTTAATTTAATTTTTTTTTTGTTTTTATTCAAATTCATATCAAATCGGGATTGTTTGGGATGATTTAAATAAGTGCACATTTTGACTTTTTTATAAAATATGAGTTGAGTTTGAGTTTGGGTTGAATTTAAAATAATATGTTAGAAAAATAATGTGACTTAATATAATAGTAACTCTTAACTTTTTGACTTTTTTTAAACATGTCAAATCAAGCGTAAATATATATTATCTAAGTCCTAAAAAAATAAAATTAAGGCCTCGTTTGGGAACAGGCTAATTTAGTTACTTTTGGGCTATTTGGTTAAAATATAAGCTAGTAGGTATGTTTGGTTTGAGTTTGGGAGATGAGTTTGGGAGATAAAAAGTACGAAAAGTTGTTTGGTTTGGTTTTTTAGAAAGATGTTTTGGAAAATTATTTTGAGAGAGAGTTTTGGAAAAAGTGATTGATTTGATGTGTATGAGAGAGAGATTTGTTTGGAAAACTTGTTTGGTTTACAAGTTTTGGAAAAATTTGTTTGGTTTGAGTTTTTCTGAAAACTCATTTGTAGAGAAATTTTTTCAAAATTTTTTGAGAAATTCAAACCAAACGAACCCACTAGTATGTTTGGGATGATTTTTTAGCTTTTTATGAAAAGATGTGTAAAAAATAGAGAGAAAAGAGAATCTTTGACTTTTTGATATGAGTTGCTGACTTTTTGACTAATTTAATAACTTTTTGACTTTTTAACTAAAAAGTTCGATTGCCAAACGAGGCCTAAATTCGAGTCATTGGGGTTATAACTGCCTAATTAGACTCCAGTGAACGTCAAATCTCGTCCATCCGTGATGTTTTATTGGGTAATGTCAAAAATATTAAATTTTTTATCAAATAAATAACTAAATATCTCATAAAAATGTAAAATTCACAATTTTATAAATTATATATATATGTAAGATATTTAATCATTTATTTAATAAAAAATTTAAAATCTATAATATTTTCCTCCATCGCTCTCGTTGTCTCTATCGCCATCATCATGAATTTCCGTTGCGGGTCCCATCCGACATGTCCTGAATTTTCCACACCCACTTGTCCCAAATCCACTCATACACTATCTCCTGCGCCAGAAACAACTGGATCGAATTGGTTTTGTTTAGGAAAAATTACAGTCCGGATGATATTTCTTTTTAAAAATTAAAAATAAATAATAAATTTTATAAATATTAATAATTAAAATAATAATTCCTTTTATGATTTTGTAATATATTTTCTCTATTACCATTAAAAAGTAATATCCCCAATTACATTCATCATGTTTGGTTCTTTTTTTCCAAATCCATTTTTTTGAAAATTTTGAAATTTTTGTTTGATTATTTTGAAATTGAGATAAAGTATTCAGAATCTTGATTTTGATTTGACAAATGTTTTTTTTTAATTGGACAATGTATCCAACCCACTCTCTCAAATAAGGAAAATGAGTGGTAGTATGAAACTCTCGCGGCTCGAACGGCTCGACAGTCCAAAATGACGTCGTTTTGGGCTCTTTTTTTTTTTTTTTTTTTCTTTCTTTCTTTCTTCTTCGTCATGCTCGTCTTCTTCTTTTTCGTCTGAAACAGAGGGAGAGGAGAGGAGAGGAGAGGGAGAGGGAGAGGGAGAGGGAGAAAGAGAGAGAGAGGAGGCAGGTCGTCCGTCGCAGCCCCGCATCCGCCGATCGTCCCCCCGCCCCCGCCCCTCCTCCGCTTCGCCCCCCGCCTCCGCCTCCACCCTGATATGTTGGCTCCCTCCAGTCCCTCCGCCCCTCCTCCAGCCTCTCCCTCCTCCTCCTCCGCCCCTTCTCCAGCCTCTCCCTCCTCCTCCTTCTCTCTCACTTTTTCGAGCCAATTTCGAGCCTTCCCTCTCGAGCTACCAATCACGATCGCTCAAATAAATTTACAATTTTATAAATAATTTTGTAAACAAATTTACGATTTTGTAAATAAATTTAAACATAAATTCACAAATTTTTAATATGCCAATTTTACAAAATTTGGGTGTTTTCCAAAAATTACGTCTTACGAAAATTTGTATAGAAATTTACATTTCCGAAGATTTGTACAAAATTACGTTTTTCGCAAATTTGTAAATAAATTTATGTTTTTCAAAAATTTGTAAATAAATTTGCAAAAATTACGATTTTTGTAATTGCAAATTTGTAAATAAATTTTCTGCATAACATAAGTGGGTACATACCAAATTATGTTTTCATACATAAATAGCACTTACATATATATATATATATACCTAAGATGAGAGTATTTTTTGATGTGGCAAATTTTTGTTTTATTTTTTGTCTCAGTCCTTAAATTAGAGTGAAACTTAAAATTGCAATGATGCATTTTGTTGAAAACCAAACAATGATTCTTTTTCAAAATAGTTTCCAATTCTCTTTTTGGAAAAAAAATTCAAAAAAATGGAACCAAACATAGCGATTGTTTTTACAAAAATAATTATAGATTAATAAAAAAAAATTATCAATAGTAATAATTAAAATCATAATTTTTTCGACGATGTTGTAATTTTTGTTCAGAGAATGCACTGGACTGTATTTTTCCTTTTTTTTTTTTCAAACAATTGGTTCAAAAAAATAAAAGGAAAAAAAAGTTACATTTGTTAAGTTTTTATAATTGACAATCATGTTTGACAAAATGTTTTTTTATTCGTTATTTTGTTTTAATGAGAATGTGAGTCTTTAAATGCGAATCTAACTCGAATTGTGCTTATACAGAAGAATTTGTGATCCTGAGGCTTTCATATTTGTCACTTCGTTGACTTTGTATGAGGATCGAGTTGCCCGGTCAACTCGCAGGGGTCTAGGGGCAGCACCTCATGGGGGGGTCCGACTGCTCGAGCGGTCATTTTTGTGCTTGAGCAGTGAATAGGAACATCCAGTATCTCGAGCAATCGGATTATATGTTTTACATTACCTTTACTCATGTTGCTCGAGCAGTGAAGTGTTAGTTTAAGCGGACTTCGCACTGCTTATTATAAAGTGCGCCGTTTGTTATTTTTAAGGTTTGAGCCGTTCAAATTCTGGGAGAGCAGAGCTATCAAGATTTTCTATATTGGAGGCTAATTTTTATAAGTATTTCCTTAATGATTTGAAAGTGATTGGTGGATCTACGAGTTTCATATTGACGTTATCAAGCGATTTATCTTTATTCTTTTATTTACAAAATAGAGAGGTGTTCTTTGGTCGATTCCAAAAAGCTTGGGCTTAAAGCTTTAGTGGATTCCGAAATGACTCATTGTTGTGGATTCGACATCAGTGTTGTACATTCAACATTGGGCAAGACAATTATGAGGTGAAGACGGTGATAGAAGAGGCACATTAATGTCAGTTCAATTTTGGTGTGGATTTGCTAGGTAATTGCGGATAGACATGTGTAATTCGTTTTTGTCTTCTTAATAGATTGTTTTATGGTTTTGACCCGTAATTTTTTATTACAATTGGAGGTGCTTAAATTGTGATTTTTTTCATGTTAAATCATTGTGTCGTTTTGTTCTTCATTGTTTAATTGTGATTGATATTCATTATTTAAAATTAAAATATAATCAAAAATTAATATCTCGGGAATTATTTAGATTTTTCTTTTCTTTGGGTGAATAATCAAAAATTCATTATTTAGATTTTTCAACATTTATAGTGATAAAATTTGAATTTAAACATCACGTTTAATAAAGTAGTATCTCATTTATCATGTTAACCTCTTGATTTAAGATTTTATTTTTATTATGTCAAGTTCAGTTTGCGCACAACTAATTTCACATCCTTAAAATTAACAGTCAGGCAAATATTTAGTGACTTCAATTTTTAAAAAAAATTCATTGTTTATTTTTTTTATTTACGTGTGATGTACATAAATTTATTTTTAAAATAGAAAATTAATTTTGAATCCTAATATTTTATGTGTAGAAAATTTTAATAATTGAAATTCAAATACAAATAAATTTGCTAATGACTAATGAAAATTTTTGTTATTGTGTGTGATTTTATGTAAAAAATTCATAAAAATAATTTCTTTCAAAGTTTAAAAAAAAAATTTCTGTATTCTCAACCTTTAATCAAAACCTCATTGGTGTTAATCAAATTTATCAAAAATCATGAATTTCACTTGTATCAAAATATTTTTTTCAAAGAAAAAAAAAATTCTATAATATACAAATTATGACTTGGTTATAACTCATGGTGTATTATTTTAGTTATTAATCGAAAAGATTTTTGCTAATTTTTTATATTTTTAGTTATGTCTAAAATAGTGTATCAAGTTTTTAATTATGTTTCAAGTAATAATTAATTATGATCTATTATAATATTTTTATATGATAATATTTAAGTATTTTATTACATGAAAAAATATTTAAGGTGAGTTGACTCAAAGGTAAGATTTATTCTTATATCTAGTAAAATCATAAGAGTTATTCACATTGATGCATAAAAAATTATAAATTCAAATCATAAATGGTATCCTCGAATCAGGCACAAAATCTCTATAACCTTAATAATTTTAATTCTCAAAGGGTTTCTAATTAATTATGTAACACATCATAATAACCGTAATTTTTTTATTCCGACCAAATTATTTTTGCATGTCTTTTCCTAGCAAAGTTCATGAATGTGCATTGTCAGTAATATTCTAAATTTATAATTTTTATTTAAAAATTATTCAAGAAATATCAGTAGGTGCTTTAAATATACACAATCATTTTCGATGAATCATTATTCTTTAAAATAATAAAAAATACTTAGGAGTTCTAATTGAGCAACTCTAATTCACTCCTAATGATATGAAATGAGCCCACTCCACATTCCTCATCCTTCTTATATATATATATATATATATATCTTCCACCTCATTAGATGTCAAAATAGAGGTGATATATTAAAGGGATGTAGCACCACTCTAAACTATTTATCATTTGACATTTGTCAATTTATCTTCTAAAATCTTAACAAAACAAATATTGAGTTTTATTATTTTAATCAATTAATATCAAATTCGACTCTACACGGTATGTAAATCACTTCTAAAATATGATGTTTGACATAAGATCATAATGAAGTCAACTTCAATTAATGTAATGATATTTTATAATATTTTATGTGTTACAAAAAGAACTAGCATATTACCCATATTATGCACGAGTATAAATAAATAATCAAAAATTAGTTTCTAAATTAAAATAATAATATAAAATTTAGTTAAATTATGTAGTAAAAATGACTTTACAATCAATTAAATTTTATTTATTTTTATCAAAGTTACATATAAGAGATGGTTTTTATTTTGATATCATTAATTATGTGTTATAAGTTCTTAATAAAAAAATTGCATGTCATAATTTAATTGATAAAAATTAAAGAATAAATTACAAAAATTATATTTACTATCAAATATAAACGCATTTTGTTTTATAAGTTTTAAAATTTTAATTTACCATACGGTAGTAGTAAATTACATTTGTTAATATACTAATTTTTTTCTTATTTTGTAAAGCCTAAAAATTTGTCTACTCAAAATTGTAAATTGTTGAATGTCATAATTCTTACGTAAAAATGGATTATGATTAACTTGTGGTGTTGAACTAAACATTAGAAGTAATCTAAAAGCTACTCGACTCAATATTTATGCTAATCTGACCTTCACCTAATCATTAAAAATTTTCTTTATCGATTCGTGACCGGTATGATCTAGTTTGAAGGTTCCAATATTGAATTAAATATTAAAAATTAGTGTAGAAAATCTAGTTTGAGTAAAAAAAAATTTCAACAATTCTTGGTTTAAACTATAACACATATGGGTGGGTGTGGGTCGGTTGCAGCCACGGAACCTCCAATCCGTCATCTGTCTGCCAGAATGGCAGATTGGAGAAAATCAATTTGCATCCGTCCGCCAATCAGGCGGATGTGGATTGAGCGGATTAGAGGATAGATGCAAATCGGTTTGGCGGTTTAAAATTTTATAAATTTTCAATATAATTCAACTTGTGTACTTCTTAAAAAAAATAAAATAAAATATTAGAGTCAATAATTTTAAAAAGTATTACAATTACTACACGTCTCATCCAAAAAAAAAAATTTAAAATTTTAGAATATTACAATCACTGCATACCTCATCCACATATTACAATCACAGCATACCTCATCTATATAAAATATTATATAAAGTATTACAATCTATAGTTCTTAAAATATAAAAACAATTCAAACCACCAGCATATATCATCTTTTTTATTTAATATTTTTATAGTTAGATTTAAAAACTAAAAAATATAGATAAATAATACATTTATTTTTTTTCCATTCAAAAAATATATTTAAGTTGAAAACTCTTTTTCAACAGAATATTTAAACTCTTTTTCAATTAAAAATAAAAACAGAATATCTAAACAAATTGAAAATACAAAGTCTTATAAATTAGTAGGGGTGCTCACGGTTTGACAGTTTGGTTGTAGCCAAAGAAACCTGAAATCCGTCATCCGTCCAAAACTAGGCGGATTGAACAAAATCAATCACAACCGTCTGCTCGTCATCACGCATCCGTTCAAAATGCAGCAGATTAGTTCAGTTCGATCGGTTTGGGTGAATCGGTATATTCATGGCTCACCCCTAATACATCATATTTTAATAACTCAATATCATTAAAAAAAATAATCTTAATGTTTATAGTGTTTTTTATCAATCAATAAAAAAATTTATAAATATTAAGAGAATTACATTTGAATAAATTATAACATAAAATTTTTACTTTAACTTTAAGACTTAAGTGGTGTTTGGGAAGCAAGTTCTTAAATTTTTTTCTCATTTTTTCCACTAAAAGACAAAAGTTTTACAAAACAAAAAAAAAAAACACATCCAAACAAAATATCATACCCAACCCCATAATCATTTCACTTTTTCTCTCACAAACATCACATCCAACCACATAAAAACCCAACTATCTTCCCAAACACCAAAAAAATTTTATCTCATAAAAACCTACATCTAATAAAATCTACATAAAAACTCACTTCCCAAATTTTCTTTGACTCTATCTGTAACGCTCCCAAATTATTAACATAAGAAAAACTCAAATTTACTCCATCAGCATGATCTTATTCTAAACTTAATAACAGATAGTCTTGGACTCACCCAAACAGATAGTCTCAAGAGTCCAAGCTTAACCAAATAGATAGTCTTGGACTCACCCAAACAGATAGTCTGATATTATTTAGAACTCTTTTCCTCTATTTGAATATTTCAAATTTTAGTATGGTCACATCGTATCTCGGCAACCTTAGACCAACAACCTAGGCCACTCGAACAACTCAAAATTATGTCCCCACAATTTCATATTTTCTCTAAAAAAATTCTTTCAACTATCCAAAGGTCTAGAAAAAAAATCTCCTCGTCTGAATGCCCAATGTAGTAAAAAAAAAAAACTAACTAAAGGCCCCCCTTTAATAATAATGGTTGTAAATAAACTGTCAAAAATTATTTTCAACAAAAGAAAAAAAAAATTATACATAACATTCATTTAAATATATATATATATATATTAAAAACCAACCTCTAAATAAAATTTTACTTTGGACCTCATCTAGGGTGTTCGTAATTGCTGCAAAGAACACATGAAATTAATTTTCTCAAGAAAGTTTAGCCCATGGAGAGTGTTTTTAATCCGACTGAACGAACATTCATTCTACTTCTTCCCTTCTCAAGCTAATCAAAGCATGTGATTGTGTTTCTTTTCCTTTGTATCACTTTCCCTCAATCTTTTCGGATGGAGATGTACGAAAATCCATAGGCATGGACTAGTCCTGAATATATAAACTAGACACGCAAGATAAGGCTTTGCTATGACATTTTCAATTCAAGTTATTGAAACAATAGCTCAGGAGTACTTTGGAATGACACTTGTGTTTTTCCACAAAGACACGCAAAACAAACATAGACCATGTTTGGGCAACAGAGAGATGAGATGACCGATCCATGTCTCACCATTTTTATAGACTTAGACTATACAATGTACACCAGCTGCCTATTGTCATCCCCTTTTTTGTGCTTTTGTTCCCTTTCCTTTCTATCTACTCTGTTGTCAGGCCCCGTTTGTTTTGAGGTTAAATAGATGAGAGGGGATTAGGATGGAGGTAGGATTATTTAGTGTTATGTTTGTTTGTAAAGTTGAGGAGAAAATTAGGATGGAGGAAGTGATATAGTTGGAGGTTGGAAGGAGGATTGAGATAGAAGAGGTCGAGATGGTATTAGAAAAATAGTAAGAGGATTAGAAATTTTTTTATTTTTTTTATATTGGGAAACTTTTTTTAAATATTAATGTTTAGTTTTTTATTTTTTTTATTTGTTTTATTATTTGATATAAAAATAATTTAACAATTCCTACACTAATAACTATCATCAAAATAAATACAATTTTACTTAATCCTCTCACTATTAATCCCCTCACTATAAATTTCCTCTATTCTACTTCTGAAAACAAATGGAGCCTCAATTCAATTGTCATGTTGGCTCCTCTCTCTCTCTCTCTGGGCTGGCTTCGGCACAAAGAGAGCAATGCCATCGCTTTGGACCACTGAAAAATAAGTAAGAAAAAAAAATCTCGAGATTTTGGCATTGGGCCTCTGAAAAATAAGTATAAAAAAAAAAAAAAGGTACCGAAATTTTTTACTTATTATTATATTAGTCCCAAAATAAAAAATAAAAAAAAAATGAAAGGAATTCGATAAAATTCCGTGAATCCATCTCTGTGGACCGGTTTTGGCCCAAAGTGGGCAATGCCACAGTTTGGGCCTCTGAAAAATGAGTAAAAAAAAAGGTCTCAACATTTTTTACTTATTATATTCATCCAAAAAAAAAAAAAAAAAACAGAAAAAAAAAAACAAAAACAAAAACAAAATAAAAAAATTAACTAAATTTGAAAGGTCCCGATAAATTTGGTAAAAAAATCAAAGCTAATAGATAGTTAATGTGGTGAATTATTTAAAATTAGTGGATAATTATTTTTATCTAAAATAAATCAAAAAAAATCGATTGATATTGTGAATTCAATTGCATGGATTGTGTATATAATACAATTAATTATATTATTTACAATTATTTATGAAAAAAGAGACTTTTTGAATTTAAAGTTTTTAAATATTACCTTTTGTCAACTATATCCCAAGAAAAATTGAATGAATTAATAATTTTATCCATTAAAAATGATTAAGTTAATAAGTTAGATTATGCATGCTTAATTAGCAATTTTATAGTTAAAAATGTGAGAGTAGTGATATTTAAATAATATTTTATTACAATTTATTTATTTTTTATTTAGTATTTGAGTTCGGATTATTTTGATAATTTTTTTGGATAAATTACTAATAAGTCCTAAATAGTTTGACTTAATTTCCATAAAGTTCTATTAAAAATAAATCATAGTAAAATCGTCGTTAAAAATAATTTTTTGCGATAATTTTTTGCATGTCGTTAAAAATTGACAATTAGCAACTTTTTTGTCACAGTTTTTATAAATTGTCGCTAAAACTTATAATTTGTGACATTTTTCTGTGACACATTTTTCAAGCTAGTCACTGAAAGTTAAAAATTAGTGACTTTTTTGTGATGATTTTTTTAAACTGTCACTAAAACTTATAATTAATGACATTTTTTATGACAATTTTTAAACTGTCACTAAAAATTAACAATTAGTAACTCTTTTTTTAATAATTTTTGATGAAAAATATAATTAATTATTATAAAACCTATTAAACAATAAATCTAACTATTAAGATTCCCACGTAACTTTTTTTCATTTTATTGTAAACTATGTGATATATTAAAGTAAATTTTAATAAGCACTGTTGGGGCCGCCCTGGGGCATAGGTCACGAGGTATAGCCTAAGGCCCCTCAAAATAGAGTAAAAAAAGGGGCTTCTCTTATTATAATTTAGTATAATATATTAAGTATGTTTTAAGTCTAAAAAAATTAAAAAAATGTCCAAACTAACTTAAAATAAATTAACCCATTAAAAAATTAAAAGGCTATTAAAAAAAATTAAGATTGTTATCTATTGAAAATAGACCCAAAAAAGGGTCTCTCTTATTATAATTTAGTGTAATAAATTAAATATATTTTAAGTCCAAAAAAAAAATTAAGGAATGCCCAAATTAACTTTAAATAAATTAATCTATTAAAAAATTGAAAGGCTCATTTAAAATAATTAGCATTGGTATTCATTGAAAATGATTTTGTAAAAAAAATTAGATTATGCAAGTATGATTGATTTATTTGCTTCTAAAAATACAAAAAGAGTGAAGATCAAGCGATACTTATTAGTTATTGTAATGTAATGCTAAGTATTTTTTGTGATTTGACACAAATTTTTTGTCCTTTACTTTCAATTTTTTTTTTCATTTAATAAAAAAAAATATGAAGAACCTCAAAAATTTATTAATTAATTATCGATTTTGAGCCCTGAAAAACTCAGGCTGGGACTGAGCACTGTCAATATATATATATATATATGGGAATTGCCATATATTCTTTTGGTCACATTTAAAAAAAAAAAAAATGTATTAAAGGCTTCATATTGGGAGTCCATCCGCTTTAGGCTTGCCTGGTTCAAGCTCGTTGCTTGGCGCGGCTTGAATAGTCTGAATGAGTCAAAACGAGTCGTTGACATGCGAGAGGCAATCCATTAGCCAGCTCGGCAATCTGATATGCCAAATATATATATATATATATATTTAATGAACACTTTTTTTTTCCTTTTATGTTTTAAGAAAATATTTGATGATCCGAATTTTTGTGACTTGAATATGTCAAAACGATATCGTTTTGAATGTTTCGAGCTATAATTTTTCGGATCACCAATCATTGTTGTATGTTTTATTATTATTTTTTACTTTGGCCTAAAAATTTTGTATTTTTTTTTCATTTTGACCATTCACTTTTCAATTTTTTATATTTTACTTCTAAAACTAACTTTTATTCAAAATTATATAGGAATATATATTGTTGGCCCCAATAAATATTGTTTTATTGGATATAAGTTTGGATCACAAGTGTAGGTTAAATTATTTTACCAACTCTCTATTTTATTAAATTTCACAATGTATAATAAGATGATTTCTAACTATTTCACATGCTACTTCTTTGTGTTTTGTTTTGATTTATTTTATTTTAAAAAACAAAGTCGTACATATGCTTTTTAATTACTAAATATTATCAACCAATAAAATGACTTCGTTAATAGTTCAAAACTTTTGAAAAGAATTTTTAAAATTTGTTGTTAGATTTATTTATTTTTTTTCCTCATAAATTACTTTTTTGACAACCTTTAGGTAATAAATTATCTTTTGTTAGTAATATACCCATATTTAAAATAAATAAAAAAAAAATTATGCAAACATTTTGGCTCCTCTAGACATAAGAGTTGGGCCTAAGATTTTTCACCCTTAGGAAAAAACCCATGAAGCATAACCCAGCTTGGACAACAATTTCATGGGTTGGGTCCGTCTGACTTGACCTAATATGATGCACCCAACATTACTAATATTATGTGGACAAAAAAATTACATAAAAAAAATAAAAATAAAATTGTGATCTATATTTATTTCAAGTGTAATCGTACCCAAAATATATTTAAGTTACATTTTAATTCACTTCTGCTTAAATTTCTTATGTACATGAATATTATTACATACGCATTCTTAACTCACTACGCCAAAAATGAGCATTAACGGCGGTTTCGTTACCGCCGTTTATGCGCGTGTCGAAAAAAGTAAAACCGTCGTAAAAAGGCAAAATACCGTCGTTAAAAATCGACCAAAAATGGCGGTTTCGTAGGGCCAAAAACGGCGGTTTTTTACCGCCGTAAATAGGTTAGAATTTTTCAAAAAATGATTCTTTCTTCTTGCACTCCCCAAGTTTTGAACCCATGACCTCTCATCCACCCACACCACCAACCACTTTGCCACAACAACTTTTCATGAAATATATTACCTAAATAAATATTTAAACATTACTTTTACTTTGTAGATGGTTTCGCCGGAGTGTCGCCGGAGCGTCGCCGGCAAAGACCGCTGGCATTAACGGCGGTAATGGTTGAGCATTAGCGGCGGTTTTATTACCGCCGTTAAAAGTGGGCATTAACGGCGGTTCGTTACCGTCGTTAAAGACACTTTTAGCGACGGTTTTTTTAACGGCGGTAACGAAACCGCCGGTAAAAGTACTATTAACGGCGGTAACGAAAACCGCCGTTAATAGTACTTTTAACGGCGGTTTTCGTTACCGCCGTTAAAAAAACCGCCGTTAATGCTCATTTTTGGCGTAGTGACTTTAAGTTTGTGAGTATAAGCAAATTACGAGTATAAAATAGAGAAGACGATTATTATATCAACAAGAATTTTTATGGGAGAATTATAAATCAGTGAATTTTTAAAAAAAATATTTTCAGATACATGAAAACATTTAGAATTTTAATTATTAATATTTATAAATTTTACCGGTGATATGTAACTCCTTTTTTTTTTTCCCTAAATGAACAATAATTTTCCCATTTTTGCACAAGATATTATTTATGTTTATTATCTCCTTCATTATTTTTTTTTAAAAATAAAGAATCAATTATTAGTATTCACAAAAATGGAAATTTCAAAAAGTGACACAAAAAAAAAAAAAAAAAAAAAAAAAAAAAAAAAAAAAAAACACCAATGGCATAAAATATTTCTCAACCCAAAATGAAACCCATAATTTGTTAAACAAAACCCCAGAATTTAGAATTAATTTATTTATAACCTTCCCATATTATTGTATGTGATATATTTCTTACGTACCATGTACATTAGTATATCCGTGCAGGATGGACACTAACGGAGAGTATAATTTATTTTTATTTTTTTTGTTAAAATACACACGTCCACCTGTAAAATTAGATAAAATTATATTTGCCAGGCCTGTGAACATATTGTATTCTGCTCTGATATGACTATAAAGCCATCCAAATTCGAATCCAATTTGATTATGACAAATTCGATAAGTAATTATTTGAATCCAATATACCCAACTTAATTCATTATAATACTTGAGAGGATAATTTATAAATAAATTGGGCCGAGTTAAAGGCTTCTTTGAAAACTGGGCCGCACGTCGGATCGAGGTATGAGTTGCTGTAGCTCGGTCTAAACACTGATGAAGCTTGGCCAAAAAAAAGTTTGGGCCGAGGTGTTTGGGCTTCACAAATTGGAACTCACCCTTGTTAGCTCGGTCGGGACTGCTGCGGTTAGCTCGGTCTAAACAGCCAAACCGAAGTATAAGGGAGCAGGGACTGAGCTAAGCATTGTATATGAAAGCACCAGATTGAGTATGTTAAAGGGCCTAGTGTTAGCTTAGTCATACTATTATGGCCAAGTTTGGGATATGTAAAAAAAGTCAAAAAGTTACTCAAAAAGTTAAAAAATTAACACTATTCACCAAAAGTCAACAATTACGGCTGCACAACTTCCAATCATAATTTTCCTCTACAAATTAATTTTTACAATTTTTTATTACACATTTTTTCATGAAAAGTCAAAAAGTTAACCCAAACATCCATATTTTTTCCATCAATTTTTTAGTCCAAAAAGACAAAAAGTGCACTTATTTAGGACACCCCAAATCTCACTTAATTTAAGTAGTAAGGAAGGTATTGAAGGATAAGCATTGTCTTTCAGGAGTGTGATTCCTAGAAGGACTCTACATTGAGGAATAACAGTCTTAGTAGGATTGTGCCAGGCAAAAACTATAAAAGCTCACAACAGAACCTATGTACAGGTATCACAACTTTGATTCTCGAACACACAGAACTTTTGTCTATTTGTTTATTTTGCTGACTTAGGCATCGGAGAGGTATCTGGCATACACCTGCCGGCTAGCTCACGTTTGTGTTTTTAGGAAATAAAACGACAACGTTTGAAGGAGCGCAAACTTAATCAATAAAATTATACGAGAAGATTATTTTGTGCTCTTACAATTGGCGCCGTCTGTGGGAAGTGGACAAAGAACAAAACCTCTTAATCAAGTTCTCCTCTCTAGTGAAAAGCAATGGCGCACAATGAAGACTTGCCACAATCTGCTGTTGATGGGCAAACCCCGGAGGGGGGTGGGAGGCGCGAAGGTTTACCTTCTATCCCACCCATGGCAGATTTAGAACACCAGCGACAGAACTCCAGGAGGGACGCGAGGGAAAGACGGGGCACTAGCCCCGTCGCTCTCAAAGTCCCGAAATACAAAGGAGAAGGTTGGACGCTCAAGTTCTGAAGGATCACATTAAGGAACAAGATGAATTAATCAGGAAGATGGCGACAGACATGGAGACAATGAAGCGCCAGATGAAGGGAAAAGGAATGGCGACAGAAGAGAAGCGCAAAGGCAACACGCCCTTTCGCCACTCAGAAGATCGTGACAAGCAAGTCACACCATCACAAGCAGAAAGCAGGAGCCTTAAAATATGCGACACTCAATCGAGGACTTCTAGGACTCGTTACTCCAGGTCTGAAAGAACGAGAACTGAGAGGTCATGTACTGAGGGAAGCACCTATCGACCCTCGCACACGCACCAGATGACATCTAGGCACACGGAGTTGCCCAGATCATCTGACTTGGAACAGTACTTGAAGAAAGGGTCCGATGGAAGGAGGACATCAAGGCTCGCGACCCACGCAGAGTTTCAGCACTACAGCGATTGACCCCTAGGACACATAGGAGTGTCAAGGTAGGAATGTCAATGCCGCACCTTGCTTACGAACCAGCGGACAAAGTATTAGCAAGGTTACAGAGCTCGTCGTTCGTTCCGATAATAGAGAACGCACCACTACCTTCAGGCTTCCACCAGCCCAAATTCACTACCTATAAGGGGAAGACAGACCCCTACATGCACTTAAGCCACTTTCGCCAAGTTATGGCAGTATACCAGCGAAACGAGGCCTTGATGTGTATCCTATTCCCATCTAGCCTTGGCGACTTAGGTCTAACCTGGTTCGAAAGGCTACCAGAAGGCAGCATCGCCTCATGGGCACAATTAGTAGAGGCGTTCGTGACTAGATTCAAAACAAATACCAAGACTCCGGTAGAAATTAATCAGCTACTCTCCATTGACATGGGCGAAAATGAGACATTAAGGTCTTACAACAGTCGATATTAGGAAACTTTTAACCAGATAGGGGATTGCCCTAAAAATCTCGCCATCGCACAATACAAAAGGGATCTACTAGTCGAAAACAAATTGAGGGACTCAATTACTATGACGCCACCCCTCACGATGGAGACCCTAATGGAGAAAGTACACCAACATATTCGCGTAGAGAAAGATAACGCCCGTGCTAAAGCAAAATCTGGCACAATAGCAATACTAGATAAAAAAAACTACAGCAAAAGTCAACGCGGTAGAACAACCAAGCAGAAATGGGCGAGGTAGGCGGGCCAACAGAGACGACCCAGACAAAAGGAGGTTAAGAGTTCGCACTGCCATTACCACAGTGTTTAATAAACCTATCTACTGGATTCTCAGCGAGATACGCAATGAACCTTTCGACCGGTGGCCAGCTAAGTTAAGAGAAGCACAAAAAGACTATGACGAGAGGTCCCAGTGCACCTTCCAAGATGAAAAGGGACACCGCACTAAAAATTGCATGCCGTTGAGGCAACATCTGCAGGAGTTAGTGGCAGCTGGGCACTTGGACCAGGACATAGAAGGAGGGACACAACCAGCCCCCAGAACCACAACAAACCAAACGGGATGCCGATCGACGCTCCATCTCAAGGCGTTATTAACGTTATACATGGGATATTCGAACCTGAGCGGGTATGTGAGCTTAGGGGGATGATCAAAAAGGCTGAGAATGGAGGTATTAAGTGCACAACCTGCTATCAAAAAGGAGAGAACATAGGCCACAAATGTCATATCTTTTTCAGACAAAGATTTAGCAAGGATATATTGCCCTTACAATGATGCACTGGTTTTCACTCTACGCGTCAAGAATTTCGACATCAAGTGGATTTTGATTGACCAAGGAAGCTCATGTGAGATAACGTATTATGAAACCTTCAAACAACTAAAATTGGAGGACAAAGACCTGGCACCTGCGACATCTCCCCTAATCGGATTCAACTCAATGCCAAATGGCCAGTGGGCAAGATAATCATCTATCACCAACTCAATGTCCACCCAACTGCTAGACCAATTATACAATGCACTCGTAGATCGACACTCCACCACGCAGAGATAGTAACGGACGAAGTATGAAACTTACTGGAGACAGGAGCCATCAAGGAAGTGTATTATCCCAGGTGGATCTCCAATACTATTGTAATGCCAAAGAAGAACGGAAAATGGTGTGTTTGTGTGGACTACAAAATAGTCAACAAGGCATGCCCAATGGACAGTTTTCCCCTCCCATGGATAGACCAACTGGTAGACCTGACGGCAGGACACAATCGACTTAACTTCCTTAATGCGTATAGAGGTTACCATCAGATCGCTATGTACGAACCAGACCAGGAGGTCACATCATTTACAACGCCTAGAGGATTGTATTGTTACAAGGTCATGCCCTTTGGCCTAAAAACGCAGGGGCTACATTCCAACGGATGGTCACCAGAATGTTTGAACCATTGTTAGGCAGAACAATAGAGGCTTACATAGATGACATGGTGGTCAAAAGCAAGGATGAAAAGGACCATCTCACGGACCTAGATGAGATATTCCAAATTCTAAAGAAGAACAAGTTGCCCCTAAATTCATCCAAGTGTGCATTCGGCGTAGAATCAAGCAAATTCCTAGGCTTTCTAGTGACCAACCAAGGTATAGAAGCAGATCCTTCTCAGATCAAAGCAATCCAGGATCTCGAGAGGCCCAACACAGTTAAAGAGGTGAAGCATCTCACTGGTCTAACTGTCGCACTCAACCGGTTCATAAGCCGGTCATCAAACAGATGTCGACCATTCTTCCAAGCACTGAAGGCCAAATTTGAGTGGGATGAAGAATGCGACCGTGCCCTAGAGAGCTTGAAAAATTACATGACCTCTCCGCCGTTACTAGTAACCCCAGTACTGGGAGAAGAGCTCTTCTTGTACTTAGCAGTTTCGCAACATGCAGTCAGCGCAGTGGTGGTTAGAGTGGAAGGAATCTAACACCTGCCTATCTTTTATGTTAGCAAAACCTTGCTGGGTGCAGAAACTAAGTACCTACCATTGGAAAAGCTGGCCTTAGCTTTGATGATTGCCTCAAGGAAGTTATGACATTACTTCCACGCCCACACCATAAACGTCCTAACAGCCTTTCAGTTAAAAGCCTTGTTTGAGAGAGCAGATTTTTCAGGACGAATCTTGAAGTGGGCAGTGGAATTGGGACAGTTCGATGTCAAGTTTCAACCCAGAACCGCAATAAAAGCCCAAGCTCTGGCAAACTTTGTGGTTGAGTTTACACCAGGAAGTCATCACATCTGCCCAGTTGACTTGACTGGTACAACCGAAATGGGGATGGAAAGTGCCGCAGGAAATGCGCAACCTCTGTTACAGGATACCCAGCCACATTACAAACCACACAAGCTTGAGGATCAGAAGAAAGAAATGAACTATGCCATTCCCAGTGAGGACTCATCAAAAAGCAAAGACTTGAGGCAGTTTGACAATGAAGATACAACACCTACAGCTGGCATGGACTTGGAGGAAAACGCCAGTAACATTCATGATACCAAAACATCGTTCGATCCATCTACTTGCTGGAAGCTATTCGTTGGAAAGATGTGGAAACTCTTCATGGATGGAGCATCCAACAAGCACGGTGCAGGACTTGGCATAGTCCTCATCTCACCAGATGGCCTAATAGTGGAACAAACAGTCAACCTTGGCCTCCCAGCATCAAACAATGAGGCGGAATATGAAGCGCTTTTAGCAGGCCTAAAATCAACACTCTTCATGAAGGCCACCAAGATAATGGTTTACAGTGACTCCCAGCTGGTAGTAAACCAGATTTCAAGCGACCACGAGGCGAAAGATGAGAGGATGGCTAAGTACCAAAAGTTAGTCAGAAAGGAAATCATGAAATTCGAAGTAGTGCGGATAGAGCAGATCGGCCGAGAAGAAAACAGTAGAGCAGACTAACTAGCAGGCTTTGCTTTGATGGCAGATACATCTATCCCACATCCATTACTGATTGACTTACGAAGACCAAGCATTGAAGAACCCGAAGTAGCTGAGGTATGTTGTGCCGAACTAGGCCCTTCATGGATGGATCCTATTATAGTATTCTTAAAAGACAGCGTCTTACCCGAAGAGAAGAAAGATGCCAACAAAATAAGAGCAAAGTCACAGTGATTTTGGCTCTCTCCATCACTGGCCTTGTACAAGAAATCCTTTATAGTACTGTAGACGCGCCCGTGGGCTTCCATTTAACAGTTCGGACTCGATTTTGTGTCGGTTCTAAATCTGAACCAAAGAGTCCAAATCCGGCAAATCGTTTGAGAAAACGGATTTTTGAAAAGTAGTGCCAAACATGGACTGCTTTGCCAGATTACAGAGTCGCCACCTAAATATTTAAAATGGGAAATTTAGGAAACCCTGACTCGGTGCCGAAGGCCACATGTCCGTCATCACCAAAGTTGTCTTGGCTCGGGAGCTTGGGTACGATCGGGGAAGGTCAGCTATGAGCACCCCCTTTCGCCCGGTCCGAAGACCGGTCTCTACTAACCGTGATATCCGTTTTTAAAAACATTACATGCTCTTGTTCCAATTATTAACCTAGAATTACTATGTTATGCGCGCAGCAAACAAGTATAGACTAGATCGCCTAATTTGGAAATAAACATTGCATATCCGCTCGTTTTGAAAATACTTTGGAATTTGCTACTCGAAAGTAGGCTAAAACATGGATTTCAACGAGTTTTCCCAACTCAGGCAATCCAACCTCCACCCACAGGCATTCAAATAGTTTATCTCACATAAGCACTTAGCCGCATGGTAAGCATACTGTCATGGCAACATTCATACGCATGTGGTATGCTAAAGCGTAAAATACTTACATCGTACTCCGCGCCAAAACAAGAAACTAGTTAGCAAACATGTGTGACCTAGTTCATGTTAAGTGGCTAATGCATCGCATACAGGGATGTAATCTAGACAGGCTCGGCTACCCTAAGCATGGCACATGAAATGCAGCAACTACCACATATTCAATTTGGAATTGAAAGTACGATGCAGTTTGTATGATGTACCGAGCCCGGTGCATGTTCAAACAAATGCATGGATGCACGCATGCATTGCATAAGGTATGCTAATATAAACGTGCCCTAATCTACCATCATAAACAGGTAAATAAAAGGGAAGAAAGAAATGGGGGTTAGAAGACATACATGCCACTCACCCACACTTATTACAGGTATGCCCTCACTCGAAGGGACCGAAAGAATATACAAATTAATTAACTACGCAAGCTAATTAAATATTACAAATTTACTAAATTAATTAACAAATTAACTAAGTTAATTAAAGCAGTAAATGCCTCGGGAAGAGAGCCAGATGCATCGCGTGCTCGGGACTCGCTCGGAATCGCACTGCCATGCATGATTTGCCTCTGTTTTCCCTGCTATCCTCCTTTGAAGACTGCCAAAACTTCAGGAATACTTCCTTGGCCACTGGTAGAACACCATCGGCTGAAGGATGTGGCCACCGGCACTGAATTCATCCATCGGCTTCCAGTAGACTGCCGGTCGGCACTAAACAGTGCCGGTTGGCACAAAATGCCTGCAGAACCTGCAACTCACAGCAGCAGAGGACACAACTTGCATGGCAATGTAATTCAAAGCATGTATGCACCAAACACACTCCTTATCATGTTTTTGACTCAAAGGAAGATGTGCCTCGGTTCTCGGACCACCAATCATGCATTTCGATGCATGATGGCCCAAAGAACCAAGAGTGCAATTTTGATTTCAAATGCATGTAATGCAAACAAGCACATAAGGGTGCTAAACCTCTATCACACTCACTTCAAGAGGCTTATCATGTATGTCAATGCAATGAAGTCCTAAGCATGTCAACTAGTATGCAATATGGCAATACAATGTAAACATGCAAGTAAGCATACAAGGCAAGCATGCGAATCAAATGGAGGATGGACTTAGACATGAATTGGGCAACTCTAAAAAGGCTCAAAACAGTGGCCAAAATGCTAAATCATGAGGACCAAACACACATGCACACATGCACAAGTTAAGGCACCAATACTTAAGCATAACAAACAACCCTTAAGCACACTTAAAGGGGTACAATAATGGACTACTAGCATGCATATAAAGCTCTGAAAATCATGCTAAACATGGTGCCAAATCAAGCAACAAAGTACACAAAGCATGCACACATAGGTTCAACACTTGAGGCAAGTCATGGAAGCGTTGAACTACACTTATGCAAAACAAATATGGCATGCATTGAACAACCTAAGACAGAGTTTTAGCATGTTAAAACAAAACCAAATGGCTACTTAGATGGCATCTAAGAGGCTTAAGCACAAAGGCATGCGACATGACCAATACATGGAGCGTTCAACACATGCTTTTAAAGCATTAAGGAGGCAACTAAGGTGAGCATACAAGCACACCAAAAGGTCTGAAATGACATGCTAAATGGTTCCAAACCATCAAAACGAGGTAAGCAACACATGCTACACATGCATACTCAAAGGCTAGTAAGCCTAAAATGCAAAGGGGCTATATGATGCATGCCAAGATCAACCCAAATGACTATGGACAGAGCTAAAATATGTCAAAATAAGCATAAAACAATCATGAATCTAAGCCTAAAACATGCTCAAATTAGGGCTAACGACCTAGGCATGTTAAGGGACCAAAGAGGCATTACAAAGCAACCATGCAAAACATGCAGGGAGTACTAAAACCAACACTTAGCAATGTCATATTAGGGCATAATAAACATAAAATGCAGCCAAGACATGCTCTTCAAACATTTAAAACTATGCTCCCTTAAGAGGCCAATTCTTGCCCTTTTCAAGGACATCAAGGAGAGCGGGTGGCCCTCCCCTTTTTGAGACTCTAAGGCATCATCTTCACCACTGAAATCCCTCAAGATTTCAGTGGTGAAGAGATCCTAACACCAAAGTCTCGGATCCCTCACAAAATAGCACAAAATGAGGCCTTTTCAAGGCCTAAGGGTGGTCAAACCTACCCAAACCACCAAGCACTCTTAATAAACAATAAAGAGGCTTAAAAAACAGAACTTTTATGTGTTATAGACTAAGCACAAAATTGTTTTAAACTAGGCAAAAATGGAGTGCAAGAATGGGGTAAATAAAGTAAGTTTTGTTACCCTTGAAGACCACCTTCACAAAGGTTGGAGTTGTGGGTTCCTTGAGCTCCAAACCAGTCAAGAACTTCAAGAACAAGCCCTTAGCACCTCAGTTCCAAGAGGAAGGTGAAACACTAGGTGTTGGTGAGCAATAGTAAGTCACAAACACCTAGTGTACAAAACAAGAGAGAAAGAGAGAGATAGGATAGATACACAAAACCTAACCTAAAACCAGAGCTTCTCCCTTTCCTAAAATGTCTAACTCTCCAAATCTTCTAACCCTTGAGCCAAGAGAAGAGGCCTCTCCTTATAGGCAACCAAAACTTACAAGTTAAGGCAAAACAAAGGGTTATCTCTCCATACACGTGTATGGAGGGGAAACAAGTGAAAGAAAGCTGTCTGAAAATATCTCCAAACACAGCTGTAAAGTGGTTGGCAGGGCAAAATGGTCATTTTGCCAAAAGGAGTGCCGACCGGCACAATATAGTGCCGACCGGTACAATATAGTGCCGATGGCAACACCAACCAGCCGGTGGCCTCTAGCCACTGCCGGTGGTGTGTGGGGATGCCTCACAAAGCATTCCCTGCCCCTCCAAGGCAAATCACAAGTGTTTGGTGCAAAACCAGACACAAAACGGTCAAGTTCGGAGGTCCTGAGGCAAGGCGCGTAGCCGAGAACTCCGGGAACTCCAAACAAACACAAACATGGGTAATCCCCGAGTGTTCAAGCGGTGATGTCCAAGTCTTGAGGACGGTCAAAAATGGAGTGTCTACAAGTACCTTACCTGAAATGTGTTCATCCCAGCAAGGTCGAAGCATTCTTGTTCGAGATACACGAAAGCGTATGTGGAAGCCACCAATGGGGAAGATCATTGGCCTACAGAGCAATTTCACAAGGATATTGGTGGCCATACATGCAAGCAGATTCAAAGAAGTATGTCAAAAAGTGCGAAAAATGTCAAAAGTTCGCACACCAAATACATCAACCAGCCAAAGAGCTTCTACCATTAACTAGCCCATGGCCCTTCGCAATGTGGGGCTTGGACATAGTAGGACCACTTCCAACGGCACCCAGCAACAGAAAGTTCTTTCTTGCTACAACAGACTACTTCATAAAATAGGTGGAGGCAGAAGCACTCTCATCAATAAACGAGAAAGATATGAAGAAGTTCGTCTGGTAGAATATCATTACCCGATTCGGCATACCTAAGGCTCTAATATCTGACAACGGCACTCAGTTCGATGGCAAAATTTTTAGAGGTTTTTGTGAGGAATACAAGATAGAATTTTACAACTCTACACCAGCATACCCCCAAGCAAATGGCCAGGCAAAAGCATCAAACAAAGATGACTTAGATGGATTGAAGAAAAGGTTAGAGAAAGCAAAAGGCAAGTGGACTGAGGAGCTTCCTCATGTTTTATGGGCTTACCGTAGTACACCCCAGCGGTCAACTGGAGAAACGTCTTTTTCCTTAGCCTATGGCATGGAGGCAGTAATCCCACTGGAAGTCGGCCTCCCCACAATTAGAAGTGAAAATTTTGACCCAGACTTGAACGGAGAAGCCATAGCCTTGGAACTCGACCTTGCAGAAAAAAGAAGGGAAAAAGCTCTAGTTTACATTGCCTCATTCCAGCAGGAGTTATCCAGAAAATATAATAAAACGGTATATCCAAGGCAATTCAAGATTGGGGATTGGGTATTACGCAAAGTAATGGGCAACACTTTGATACCCGGAGATGGCAAGTTGGGACCTAACTGGGAAGGACCATACAAAGGGATTGGAATAGCAGGAAAAGGGGCATATCACTTGGAAGATGGAGACAGCAAGGCCATTCCTAGGCCATGGAACACTGCCAATCTCAAACTATTTTATTTTTAGCTGTTCTTTAAAGTACTTGTAATTTTTCTTTTTTAAAATAAAACAAGTAGTTTCCTTTGCAGCATAATTCTTTTCTATTGTAAAAGTTATTTTTAGTGAGCTACGGGCAATGGAAGCTCTCTTCAACATTGAGCTCTCTTCAGGAATAACCAACATTGAGCCAAGTGTTGGCAGGAATAACCAACATTGAGCTCTCTTCAGCCGAGATCAGGATCTAGGCTGAAGAAGTTTGGCAGGAACAACCAAACACTTGGCTCTAGGTTAGTAGGAATAACCAATATTGAGCTCTCTTCAGCCGAGATCAGGATCTAGGCTGAAGAAGTTTGGCAGGAATAACCAAACACTTGGCTCTAGATTGGCAGGAATAACCAACATTGAGCTCTCTTCAGCCGAGATCAGGATTTAGGTTGAAGAAGTTTGGTAGGAATAACCAAACACTTGGCTCTAGGTTGGCAAGAATAACCAACATTGAGCTCTCTTCAGCCGAGATCAGGATCTAGGCTGAAGAAGTTTGGCAGGAACAACCAAACACTTGGCTCTAGGTTGGCAGGAATAACCAACATTGAGCTCTCTTCAGCCGAGATCAGGATCTAGGCTGAAGAAGTTTGGCAAGAATAACCAAACACTTGGCTCTAGGTTGGCAGGAATAACCAACGTTGAGCTCTCTTCAACCGAGATAAGGATCTAGGCTGAAGAGGTTGGCAGGAATAACCAATATTTATCTCTCTTCAGCCGAGATAAAGATCTAGGCTGAAAAGGTTGGCAAGAATAACCAACATTTATCTCTCTTCAGCCGAGATAAGGATCTAGGCTGAAGAGGCTGGCAGGAATAACCAACATTTATTTCTCTTCAGCCAAGAGAAGGACCTAGGCTGAAGAAGTTGACAGGGATAACCAACATTTATTTTTCTCCAGCCGAGATAAGGATCTAGGCTGAAGAGGTTGGCAGGACGATCATGTAAAACAGATTACAAGGCTAATATACCAAGGCAAATATCTCGGCAATACAAGGATATAACCGAACAAACAATTGAAGATAAAAAAAGAAGAAGAGCAGATTTCATTCCATTTTCAAAAGTGCATTACAAAAGGTGGGGCTTCAGCCTGGTTACAAATTCTTTCAAAGAGTTAGTGTCAAAAGAAGAAAATAAATGATCAGGCAAATAGATCGTCCAAATCTGCGTCCAGGCCAACCCGAGCTACACCACTCGGTACCTCAGTTCTAGCAGGTAGGCCGGTCAAAGACGCATCTTCAACCGTAATGGATATCGGTGGCTCCACCCGAGTGGACCAAGCAATTTGGAGACCGAGATTATTAGTAGTAGCTGGGGCATTGTCTGGCTCTGGGGAGGCCTCCTCCTCTTCTACTTAGAGCAATTTTTGTTGAATGGCATTGGCGTAGTCCGCCATATAACTAGGAATGAAGTGGGGAGGAGGGTTCTAAAAGACCTCGGTCTCTTCGCCATAACCGAGCTTGGACACAGCTGTCTTCTATCCGCATTTGAAAAATATGTCTTTTGAAGCTTCGCACTGTAGAATGTAGGTGGCTTCTCCTTCCTTGTAGCCGCAGTCTTCAGCATCATCCGTACTCTTCTTTAGTTCGGCGATCTCTGCATCTTTCTTTTTCTCGAGCTTGGCCAGCTCGCGCAGATATTTATCTTTCCACTTGGCCAGAGCCTTCTGCTTATTTGCTTCTGCCAAGTTGACCAGCCCGGTGAGTCAGGCTATTTCAGTTTGCAACCAGGCCGTTCTTTGTTTCAATTCTTCCAGTTCGGCCGACTACGTTGACTTCAGCCACGGCCAGCCGTGTGGTCTTACCCAGCTCCAACACGTGTTTGTGAGCAACATGATTCTTCTTCATGGCCTGCAAAAGGAGAAATAGTAATTATAGGCAAAACCATGCAAACAGCTATACAAATTGGAAAGACAAGCGGAGATATTTACCAACACCATCAACTTTGTGACCGAGCGGATAGCCTTCAGCTCGGTCAAGTGATCATGATGCTCCATGTTGGCTAGCAAGCACACGTTCTTGGCAAGGTTGAAGGCGAGCGAGTGGTCTTTTTCAGCGACCATTGAATCCGTGTTTGTTATGGCTCGGTTCTTATAGGTCACTCTTGACGTCCACTCTGAAGGGCTAGCCCGGTCAGAACGCACTAGTTCTAGGCTCGGTCGTGTGGACTGTGGGAGCACGGTGTCGTCTTCATCAACAAGACGTGGCTCGACTGAGAAGGTACGAGCACGCTTATTGAGCCGAGATGACGAGGCCCGGGCTGTTGGAAGTGCTACCACGGCCTCATGTGTTTGGCCAGCTTGTGGTACCTCGGTTTGGTCTCCGACAGCTGGTGCAGTTGTTTCGGTAATGAGCGCTCTGACTGCTCTTTTCTTAGCCATCTCTTGTTCCTTTGTTAGTGGGATCAGCCTAATTTGAGGAAGAGCGGGATCTGGTTTAAGGGATGGTTCAAGGAGAAAGTCGATTAATCTGGTCTTCCTCCTTCCGCTGTATCTGTAGGTCGGCTCGAAGTTAAGTAGCTTGGCCCAGCCTCGATCGTGGTACCAAAGCGCGGCCTAGAGTGCGTCTAAATTAGGGTATTGGTACTGCGACTTTAGCTGGTCCAAATCTGCGTAAGAAAAAAGGCAACTGTTAGTATGGTGTAAAACTTATAAATAGTAAAGAACGCACAAGCTAAGCTGAGGTATTCATACCAGCTGCTCCTTTATTCCAATTAATACCGTATCTCGGTATTAGGGCTTCTTGGTTTTCGAAATTGCCAGAAATCCAGAAAAATTCGTTGTCGTTTACGTCTTTGTCCGGTGTGTTTTTAATTATTTTCTCTCGGCATCTTCTTATTCTTAAATAATACACTCAGTCGTCTTCATTCTGGCCAAGTGAGTATTGGTGAAATAGCTCGGCTAAACCATGGTTGAGGCCGAGCCGGCGATTTAGCTAGGCAATGTCATTTATTATTCTGTAAGAATTGGTACTAAGTTGGGTTGGGCATAGTCTAGTCTACCTAAGGAATTCTCATAATAGTGGCTGAACGGGGAATCGGAGTCCGGCCTCTACAATGGATATGACGGTGAAGAGAACGAAGCCTGGTTTTTCCTAGGGAGTTGTTTCTAGCTCGGCTAATGAAAGGTGGACGTCGTCAGGGATGTTGTAGTCCTTGCGAAATTCGGCAATGGCCCCTGGTGAGTTTACTAGGAACCGGTATTTGCCCATTTATAACTTAAAATTATGAATAACTTAGCCCGGAGTCCTAGCTCGGTGTTGAAATGACGTAGAGTATCTCAGTTGAGCGTGCAAATGTGTGCCTGGCCAATCTAGTCAAAGTCTGCAAAGTGAAGATAAGAAGTGTTATGCCCAGACAATTGGACCGGACTAAGTGAAGGGTCAATTTACAAGCAAAAAAGAAAATGGAAAAACCTAGCTTGGCCACATTCAGGGAACGTAGTATTTTCAGTTCGGTCAAGCAAAAGGGCTCACTTAGGACCTCTAGCCTGGTTAAAAGGTCTGGCTCCAGTGCTAGTTCGGTCATTGGGTTTTCAGTTCGGTCTAATACACACCAATGGAAAACAAGTTCCTATTCCAGTCATGGTGTGATTCTGGATCAAAAGCGTCCCATTACAGATTGTTTGCGAACCCAGTTGAGTGTGAGTATGGTCTAAAGAGGTTCTCATTCATGTGAAAACTATAGTAATGTGTTTCGAAAAACATGTGAATGTGTTCCTATACTATGTATATTCACAAAGCAGGACGAAGAAAATGAAAGGATTGAGTTACTTACAGCTTCGATCTGGAGGGACAAAAGTCAAGATTGAACGAGCGCCAGCAGGAACACAATCTTTGCAGGTGTTTTGAGCGTGAAAATGGAAGCTCAGAGGCATGAAGAGAAGGAAAAGATGAATAGTGGAATGTTTGATTTGGAAGAATAGGGTTTTTTGTATAAAACGTGAATTTGGGCAGGACTGTTCAAATTTTGTGAGGTACGAAGGCGGCTATGGCAGCTGTATTCAACCAATGACGGCTCGCCACATGTCCAAGAGAATCGTAAGCGATTCAGATGTGCAGCGACTGAAAAGACGTTTTTTGACCAGACAAATTGGTAGCCCGATAACGATTTAGCTCGGTTGAATGCTAACTTTTAGCTCGGCAGGTAACAAGTAATCCCAAGTCATGTTGCGCAGATAGGATTAAAAGGCAATTGAGAGGGTAATTTATAAATAAATTGGGCCGAGCTAAAGACTTCTTTGGAAACTGGGTCGCACGTCGGACCGAGGTATGAGTTACTGTGGCTCGGTCTAAACACTGACGAAGCTTGGCCAAAAAAAAGTTTGGGCTGAGCTATGGGCGGAGGTGTTTGGGCTTCACAAATTGGATCTCACCCTTGTTAGCTCGGTCGGAGCTGCTACGGTTAGCTCGGTCTAAACAACCAAACCGAAGTATAAGGGAGCAGGGACCGAGCTAAGCGTTGTATATGAAAGCACTAGATTGAGTAAGTTAAAGGGCCTAGTGTTAGCTCAGTTATACTGTTATTCAACCATGGTAAAACCATCTCACTTGGTTTAAGCAGTGAGGAGAGTATTGAAGGATAAGCATTATCTTTCAGGAGTGTGATTCTTAGGAGGACTCTACATTGAGGAATAAGAGTCCTAGTAGTATTGTGCTAGGCAAAAACTATAAAAGCTCACAAAAGAACCTATGTACATGTATCACAACTTTGATTCTCGAACACACAAAGCTTTTATCTATTTGTCTATTTTGCTGACTTAGGCATCGAAGAGGTATCCGGCACACATCCGCCGGCTAGCTCACGTTTGTGTTTTCAGGGAGTAAAGCGACGATGCTTGGAGAAGTGCAAACTTGATCAACAAGATTATTTCGTACTTGTACAATACTCTTTTATTTTATAACTCAAATTTGACTTTTTCTTTCTTTCTTTCTTTTTATTTATTTATTTTTTGTTGTGTTGTTATTGCCTATTATTTTTAAAATATAATAGCCCTATATACACATAAAATTTAAGGTATGAAAAATGGATCAGATTCAGACAAGTCCAACCCAACAATAATCGACTCTATCATATTCAAATTTTATCGAATTATTAGATCAAATATTTATTAACAAGCTTAAATTTTTTATATCAAATTCAAATTAAATACGATCCATTTATAAATGTAAGTGTAATGGTTTTTGGGTTAATAGCATAAGGGCCCATGTTTCATCATACTGTGATTGATTTTTGGATATGATATGAAAGTGGTGGAGTTGGGGAAATGCCGTTTGATTTTTGCTTTCAAAAGCAAGTATATTTCTAAAACCAAATGATGCTTTAATGGTTTAAATCATTTTGGGTCAGCTATGATTCGGTTCTATACATAATGTTACAGGGGTGGCCCATTATTGTCCATGACGCCCAATTTTGCTCTTCATATATGTGTTATTAAATTTATAAGAGATTATAAATTTTTATCAGAATCTAAATTTGATTAGTCATATAGAAGGAACAATTCTAAGAGGGTAGTTACATGAGGATAATCTTAATAAATTAAATAAACACGATCTCTTTATCAAAAGAGTGTATACTATGTGTAAGTTATAATATTTATGAATTTAATTATCACAAATGTCATAATTCAATCTTATGAGAGTCATAATTAAAAAAAAAATAGAATTATAACTAGGGCCTAGCTTTGGTCCAGTCCACCATCGGACTGGACCGTACTGTTGAGCCCATGGGGGCCCACCACGGGTCCCGTTTTGAAAATTTGAACCGTTTAATGTGTAGAACTCATCGAGTACTATATGCATGTGAAAAATCACGTTGATCAGATATCGATAGTTATGTGATCAAAATATTTTTTTTTCAACCGTTAATTTATTCACCGTACATTTTTTTAATACAAAACTGGTTTGATCACATAGCTATCGATATCCGATCAATGTGATTTTTTACAGACATATAGTACTCGACAAGTTCTACATATTGAACGGTTCAGATTTTCAAAACGGAACCCGTGATGAACCCCCACGAACCTAACAATACGGTCTAATCCGATGGCAGGTTAAACCAAAGCCAGACCCTATAACTAAATACTACTTAAACATGTGACATAAAGATGAAACTAACTCATTCATGTCAATAAATTTAAATTAACTGCACTAACTCAGTTGGTCACCTTTGTACATTTCTATCTAGAAGGTCAAAGAGTCAATTATTATTAAATAAAAAAATTAATAATTTCTTCCTTGTTATGTGATTCTGTCGTGTTGTTTATTTTTTCTCCAATAGAGGGCTATGTCTTAAGTTGATTGTTGGCTAGGTTGGTTATTTCTTCCCCATTATGGGGCTAATTATTGGATTTATACTCGGGTTATAATGGTCCAACCATAATTCTAATGATGAAAAAAAAAAAAAAAAGCTGAATAAATTTTAAAAAATTTACTAAAGATAAAAAATAAGAAAATGTGTTGGCTTGTTTATTTATTTTGTCAAACATTTTTTAGATTTTTTCACATATACTTTATTTGTGAGGGACAATTACAGAAAAGTGGTAGTATCATAAAATAATTTTAAAGTGATGAAAGTACAAGCACTTTATGCATTAAATTATGCAAGTTAGTCTTGTACATACATCACTTTACACATATTGTGTGTTGTTATCATTTTTTTGCAATTGTCCTTATTTTTTTATGTGTATCTATATTAGGTACATCTATAAAAAAAAAAAATGATTTTTTTTTTTTTTTGTTAAAGATGAAAAATACAAAAATCAAAAAATAATTTTTAAAAATCAAACTAAACAAAGTGAATAATTCATCAAACACATTCAGACATGGCAAATTGTTTACATATAAAAGGAAAATTGAGCTCATCTCATTGATAATTGAACGTGTTTCTTGGGAAGCCGAGCCGACCTCGAGCTCTTAGAAGCAATTTTCAAGGTCATCCCCTGTTGGGTTGCGCAGAGATCCTTGACTTGGGCCTGGAAAAGTATGCCCGTCTTTGTTTTTGATCCAAAATGGTTTAGGCAATGTTTAGTAGAGTTTTAAAATTATGATTTGATAATAGAGTTGTATTTTGAATTTGTGAGTTTGAAATTATGATTTGAAAAGAGAAAATTTGTTTGGTTATGATTTTTGAAAAGAGTTTTGTAAGTTTTGAATTTTTAATGTAACATATGAAATGAGAAAAGTTGTTTAATTATGAATTTTGAAAAGAGTTTTCAAAACTTAATTGAAAAATTTATAACTCATAAACAAACACACAACTTAAAACTCTATTGAAAATTCTATTCAAAACTCATAACCAAATTCTTTTTAAAATTTAATTCAAAAAAATAATGTCATTTTGGTCTAAAAAAATAATTTCTATATTTAAAAAATATCAAAAACAAATATACTCTTTCTTTTCAAATAAAAGGTGGAGAAAAAAAAAGTGTACTGTTTCGGACGACCAGCCAGACATTCGGGAGAATGGATGTCCGGGCAAACGACCAGGTAGACCAAAAATTCAAAAATTGTCTACTTTATCAAACTTGTTTTTCAAATGAATTTTGAAATTGATTTGGAATTATGATTTAAAAACTCAAATCAAACATAATATTAGAATGTATGAGTAAAATTAATTTTACAAAGCCCTACCAAACAAACATAGCTTTGTTTTTCAATCTAACTTTGTTAATACACGCAATTTAAACATTAAGAAACTATATTGAAATAGTTTTTATATATTAAAAATCAAAATGATATAATTTAAACACTTATGACCAAATTAAAACACTTTTATACATTAGTGATTAAAATGATACAAGGCCCATTCTTTAGAGACTAAGGCAGGTCTCGTCTGGGAATAGACTTTTTTAGTAATTTTTTAATTTTTTAATTAAAATATGATGTAAAAAAATTTGTATGTTTAGGATGACTTTTTAATTTTTTACAAAAAAAAAAGTGCAAAAAGTAAAAAAAAAAAAAAAAAAAGAGAGAATCTTTAACTTTTTAATATAAATTGTTAATTTTTTAATTTTTTTAATGACTTTTTAACTTTTCAGCTGAAATCATCACTTGTCAAAAGAAGCCTAAATATGTAATTAGCCATTTTCCATGTCAGAATAGGTTTTCCTTCAACCTACGATGTAGGAGCTCCTAGAGCCCAAGCAATTTGTCACCTTAAGATTTGCTTAGGAGATTAAACATATATTTGGAATTCTAATTATTTTAGTATTTTAGATTACTTGTGTACTTTTTAGTAATTGTATCATTAATAAAAAAATATAAAATTCACTTTTGGTAAATTTGGGTAAACTACTAATAGGTCCTACTTTGGAGACTTATTACCCATTAAGTCTTATTTGATATAATTTATTAAGTGATAAAGATAAATTTATCAATCTTTTTTTTTATGAATAATTTTATAGTGATAAATTTATCAATCTCTTTGTTTTATGAATAAATTTTTAGTGATAAATTTATCACTCTCTTATTTTTATAGTGTTAAATTTATTAGTTAGAACCTGTAGGTAAATAAGTCTAGTTAACAGGACTAATTGGTAAGTACCCCGATAAATTTTGGATGACCCATCACCTGAACTTTTTTCTTTCTGTTTTTTTTTTTTTTTTTTTTTTTCTCCAGGATAAAGTTATTCCACAATTATATTACACAATTTTAATATCCGTTAAAAATCTATATACATTAGGCAACATTGTATTTCATAAAAATATGTACGAAATTCAAAAAAATTAAAATTAAAATGTACCATCTTTTCTTAAGAAAATTGGTGGTAAATCCAATTTAAAGAGGGTATAAGACATTAGATCTAATGATTTTTTTTTATTGGTGAGAGGTATATCCTTTGTGAAATAATTTGCTGAGAAGTCTTTTTGTTACTTTTAAAGAACATTTTGTTTTTAATTTTATCCCTTAATTTAGCTATTGACTTTTCGTTGACAATCTATTCAAATTTATATCTATCTGTTCAAATTCTTGTCCTATTTGTTAAAAATTTTGTTCTAATTTTTTTATTTGCTGAAATTTAAACTTATTTTTCCCTATATGTTGAATTTCACAAGCCTAGTTTTTTTTACCTATTTATTTTTTTATTTGTAAAAAGTAATTTGATATTTTTTTTATTTGTTGAAATTTAAATCTTTGTGATACAAATACACTAAACCCCTATCTATTCAAATTTTGAATAAATGTATCCTATCTGCAATCTGTTTCACCATCTTCACACTACAAGAAAAATCACATTTGGCGACTAAAGTATTAGTCGCCAAAGGTCCAGTTTTTAGTCGCCAAAAGTAGGTTTTATACCTTCGCCGACTGATTTTTTTGGTCACCAGTTTTGTCGGGAATAATTGGTCGCCCAAGGTTTTGGCGACTAAAAACGGTTTAGTCGGGAAAAAGGCAGGTATTCAGCGACCAAACTTTTGGTCGCCAATGCTCAATTCCAGTTTTTCAAATTATACATTTAGCGACAACTATTTTAGTTGCCAATAGGTCATGAATCGCCGACCAAACTCATTAGTCGCCCAAACCAGCACATTTGGCGACGAAATGGTTTAGTCGCCAAAAGCATTTTTTCGAAAAAAAAAAAGAATTCAGCCTCCGCTACTCCCAGGTTTCGAACTGCGAACGTCCAGCCACTGTGCACCTTTACCAACACTCTCCCCACTACGCCACAAGAACATCACATGAAAAGAAATGCAACATATATTATTTATATACTATATTGACCGACATTAATACAAAACAATATTTATAAATAAAATTATTTTTATTAAATATAATTTATGTAAAAAATAAATGATTTATTAAAAAAAATTTTGGCCCACTTTTGGCGACTAAAATTAATTTTTAGTCGCCAATGCTATAAATTTCGGCTACTAATTCTTATTTCGTCGCTAAAAATCGTGACTTAGGCGTATACGGACGCTGTTTTGGCGACTAAACTGAATTTTTGTCGCCAAAACATTGCTTTCAGCTACTTTTTTTTTTTGTAGCCAAAAAAAGCCCACTTTCAGTGACGAAACAGGTTTTAGTCGCCAAAACACCTATAATCGGCGACGAAACTGAAGTTTAGTCGCCAAAACCGTGACTTTTGGCTACTAAATCATTTTAGTCGCCAAAAACCGTGACTTTTGGCTACTAAACAACCATTAGTCGCTAAAAGCCCTACATGTGGCGACTAAATTGCCTTTTAGTCGCTAAAAGCATTATATTTGGCGACCAAAAGAGTTTAGTCGGCGAAAGTGCGCACTTTTGGCAACGAAATCCAATTTAGTCGCCATTTCCCCTACTTTAAGCGATGAAAAACGAAATTTTGGTCGCCGAAAGTGTTTTTTGTTGTAGTGTCATCATCAACAAAACAAAAACAGATAATCTATTGAGAGGAGATCTGGACCTAGCCAAAAAAAAAAAGAAAAGTAATTTGTTGAGTAATCTGTTGGAATCATCATGGCCAACAAGCAACTCATGTCCCTCAATGGTTTTTTTTTTAAGCTTTGGTCTCTCTCTCTTTCTCCCCCTTTCTTACTTCCTTGGATTTGAGGAAAAAAAAAACTCTCTCATCTATTTTTTCCTGAACCAAGCATAGATTCATCACCACCCCACCCCTTACTAAAACCCACTTTTCTTTCTTTCGAGTGCGTCTCTGCCATTTTTATGGTTTTTTAGCGAAGGTCTTTAAGGTTTTGGAGAAAAATGTGGTGAGAAAAAAAGGGGGAGAGAGAGAGATGCAACAATAACAAAAAAATGGAAGGATGACGCAAAGAGATGAAGAAGGCGAAGGAAGTAGATCGGTGGAGGTAAAGCCTTCATAGAAGGTGTAGACGCGCCCGTGGGGTTCTATCTAACAGTTCGGACTCAATTTGTTTGTTGCGGTTCTAAATCTGAACCAAAGAGTCCAAATTCGACAAATCGTTTTGAAGAAAAACAGATTTTGAAAAGTAGTGCCAAACATGGACTGCTTTGCCAGATTACAGAGTCGCCACCTAAATATTTTAAAATGGGAAATTTAGGAAACCCTGACTCGGTGCCGAAGGCCACGTGTCCGTCATCACCAAAGTGGTCTTGGCTCGGAGCTTGGGTACGATCGGGGAAGGTCAGCTATGAGCACCCCCTTTCGCCCGGTCCGAAAACCGGCCTCTACTAACCGTGATATCCAATTTTGAAAACTTTATGCGTTCTTATTCCAATTGTTAGCCTAGAATTACTATGTTATGCGCGCAGCAAACAAGTATAGACTAGATTGCCTAATTTGGAAATAAACATTGCATATCCGTTTTGTCTCGAAAAGCGTGTTAGATTTTGCTACTCGCAAGTAGGCTAAAATACGGATTTTAATGAGTTGTTCCAACCCAGACAATCTAACCTCCACCCACAGGCATTCAAACAGTAATATCACATAAGCATTTAGCCGCATGGTAAGCATACTGTCATGTTAACATTCATACGCATGCGATATGCTAAAGCATAAACACTTACATCGTACTCCGTGCCAAAAACAATAACCCGGTTAGCAAACATGCATGACCTAGTTCATGTTAAGTGGCTAATGCAACACATGCATAGATGCAATCTAGAGTAGGCTCGGCTAACCCTAAACGTGGCATGTGAAATGCGCGAGTAGCACGTATTCAATTTGAATTGAAAATTGCTATGCAGTTTGTATGATGTACCGAGCCCGGTGCATGTAAACAAATGCGTGAATGCACACATGCATTGCATAAAGTATGCTAAAATAAACGTGCCATAATCTACCATCATAAGCGGGTAAATAAAAGGGAGAAAGAAATGGGGATTGGAAGATATACACCCACTCACACACACTTATTACAGATTTGCCCTCGCTCGGACGGACCGAAAGAATATACAAAACCGAATAACTAATTAACTACGCAAGCTAATTAATTATTACAAATTAACTAAATTAATTAAATAAATAATTAATCTAATTAAACAATAAATGCCTCGGGAAGAGGGCTCAAACGCGTCGCGCGCCCGGGACTCGCTCGGAATCGCACTGTCATGCAAGTGTGCCTCTGTTTTCCCTGCTACCCTCCTCTGAAGGCTGCCAAAGTCTCAGAAACACTTCCTTGGGCATTGGAGATTATCACCGGCTGGAGTAGAACACCACCGGCTAAAGGATGTGGCCACCGGCACTGAATGAAGCTATCAGCTGCCAATTTACTGCTGGTCGGCACTAAACAGTGCCGGTCGGCACAAAATGCCTGCAAAACCTGCAACTCACAGCAGCAGAGGGCAACAACTTGCATGGCAATGTAATTCAAAGCATGTATGCACTAAACACAATCCTTATCATGTTGGTGGCTCAAAGGAAGGTGTGCCTTGGTTCTCGGACCACCAATCACGCATTTCCATGCATGATGGCCCAAGGATCAAGAATGCAACTTTGATTTCAAATGCATGCAATGCAAACAAGCAAACAAGGGTGTTAAACCTCTATCATGACTTGGTCAAGAGGCCTAACATGCATGCCAATGTGATGCACTCCTAGACATGGCAACTAGCATGCAATCTGGCAATACAATGCAAACCTAAGTAAGCACACAAGGCAAGCATGCAAACCACATGGAGGATGGACTTATACATGAATTAGGCAACTCTAAAAGGCCCAAAATCAGTAGCCAAATGCTAAGTCAAGAGGGCCAAACACACATGCACACATGCACAAGTTAAGGCACCAACACTTAAGCATAATCAAGCAACTCTTAAACACATCTAAGAGGCTCCAACATGGACTATTAGCATACATGAAAAGCTCTGAAATCCATGCAAAACATGAGGCCAAATCCACTAACAAAGCAAGCCAAACAAGACATACAAATGGTCTAAGGTTCAAAGCAAGTCAATGAGGCATTGAACCACACTTAACGCAACCATATGTGGCAATACTTAAACACTTAAGAACAGAGTTTTAACACATAAAACTGAGCCTAAATAACCACCTAGATGGCATCTAGATGACATGATTCCAAAAGCATGCATTAAAGCCAAAACATGGAGCATTTAGCACATACTCTTAAAGCATTAAAGAGGCATGCAAGGCAATCAAACAAGCACATCATAAGGTCTGAAATGGCATGTTAGATGGTTTCAAATCATTGAAAATGAAGCAAGCAAGTCATGCTACACTCACATGCTCTCAAGGCCAACAAGCCAAATGCAAAGGAGCTATGTAATGCATGATGAGATCGACCCAAATGGCTATGGACAGAGCTAGATCATGGCAAAATGAGCATACAAACTTCATGGATCTAGGCCTAAAACATGCTAGAAATAAAGGCACACCACCTAGACATATTAAGGCAATAAGAGGCATTACAAGGCAACTATGCTAAGCATGCATAAGGGACCTAAACCAACTTGAAATCATGTTATAACATGGCAATATAAGCATGGAAAACAAGTCAAACATGCTCAACACACACTCAAGCATGAAGCTCCATGAAGGAGCAAAACTTGCCCTTTTCAAGGACATCAAGGAGAGGGGGTGGCCCTCTCCTTCTTGAGACTCTATGGCACCATCTCCGCCACTGAAGAGGCCCAAGCACAAGAATCTCGGATCTCCACAAAATAGTACAAAATAAGGCCTTTTCAAGGCCTAAGGGTGGTCAAACCTACCCGAACCACCAAGCACTCTTAATAAACAATAAAGAGGCTTAAAAAACAGAACTTTTATGTGTTATGGACTAAGCACAAAAACTGTTTTAAGCTAGGCAAAAATGGAGTGCAAAAATGGGGTAAATAAAGTAAGTTTCTTACCCTTGATGATCTTCTCCACAAATGTTGAAGTTGTTGGTTCCTTGAGCTCCAAACCAGTCAAGAACAACAAAAACCAGCCCTTAGAACCTCAGTTGCAAGGAGAAGGTGAAACACTAGGTGCTTGTGTGCAATAGTAAGGCACAAAACACCTAGACACACAAGAGAAGGATAGAGATAGAAGGTGTATGCAACTCAAACCCTAGAAAAACCAGAGCTTCTCTCTCTCTTTTTCTCTCTAACTCTCTAAATTTTCTAACCCTTGAGCCAAGAGAAGAGAGCTTCTCCTTATAGGCAACAAAGACTTACAAACTAAGTCATCCAAGGGCTCATCTCTCCATACACGTGTATGGAGGGAAAACAAGAGCTAAACAGCTGTCTAAAAATATCTCAGAAAGCAGCTGTAAAGCAGTCGGCAGGGCAAAATGGTCATTTTGCCATAAAGAGTACCGACCGGCACAAAATAGTGCCGACCGGCACAATATAGTGCCGATGGCAACTACAGACAGCCGGTGGCCTCTAGCCACAGCCGGTGGTGTGTGGGAATGCCTCACAAAGCATTCCCTGCCCCTCTAAGGCAAAACATAGGTGTCTGGTGCCAAACCGGACACAAAACAGTCAAGTTCGGAGGTCCTGAGGCAAGGCGCGCGAGCTGAGAACTCCGGGAACTCCAAACGAACACGAACATGGATGATCACCGAGTGTTCAAGCGGTGACGTCCAAGTCTTGAGGACAGTCAAAAATGGAGTGTCTACAGTTGCCCCTCTTTGACAGAACTCGAGAGTCATAACAATGACGGGAGTGAATGTCAAAGCCCAGAGACGACCCATTTTTGACAAGGCCGAAGACTTGGACAAACATGCAAGCTACAGATAAAGATAGGCGCCCGAAGGCAGGGGCAAAATGCAAATGATAATGCAAGAAGCCGAGCATAACTTATGATCATGCAAAGAAAGCTGTAATGAAGCACGCATGCAACAGTTATAAGCTAGAATATGCTAATCTACACTACAATGCAGAAAGGATGTAAGAGAATTATGCAATTCTCACGGCGTCTTGCGCGGAGAAGGCTAAAAGCGACTACCGAGAATACCCGGAGTCTCAAGCACAAAATCTCTCAGCGTATCGTACACAGGAGAGGAAAGAGCAACACTTCTCAGCGTAGTACACGCGAGAGAAGAAAGATAAAATTTCTCAGCGTAGTATACGCAAGAGAAGAAGGATAAAATTTCTCAGCGTAGTACACGCAAGAGAAGAAAGATAAAATTTCTCAGCGTAGTACACGCAAGAGAAGAAAGATAAAATTTCTCAGCGTAGTACACGCAAGAGAAGAAAGATAAAATTTCTCAGCGTAGTACACGCAAGAGAAGAAGGAAAGGCAAAGAGAGACCTCATCAGCGCAGTACACACGACAGAGGAAAGAGGAAAGCAAAAAGAAACCTCTCAACGTAGTACACGCGAGAAAGGAAAGAGAAAAGCCTCTCAGCGTAGTACACGCGAGAGAGGAAAGAGGAAAGCAAAAGAAACCTCTCAGCGTAGTACACGCGAGAAAGGAAAGAGAAAAGCCTCTCAGCGTAGTACACGCGAGAGAGGAAAGAGGAAAGCAAAAGAAACCTCTCAGCGTAGTACACACGAGAAAGGAAAGAGAAAAGCCTCTCAGCGTAGTACACGTGAGAGAGGAAAGAGGAAAGCAAGAAGAAACCTCTCAACGTAGTACACGCGAGAAAGGAAAGAGAAAAGCCTCTCAGCGTAGTACACACGAGAGAGGAAAGAGGAAAGCAAAAGAAACCTCTCAGCGTAGTACACGCGAGAAAGGAAAGAGAAAAGCCTCTCAGCGTAGTACACGTGAGAGAGGAAAGAGGAAAGCAAGAAGAAACCTCTCAACGTAGTACACGCGAGAGAGGAAAGATGGAAGCAAGTAAAAAGGCACACAATCAATGTAGGCGAAACATGCATGACAACGCAAGTGAAATGAGTGCATAACAATGCAATTGGGATGTGCATCACGATGCAAATGAAGTGGGTGCATAATAATGCAACTGGATCATGCAGCATAATGCAAGTGGGACGAGTGTGTATACACATTCTGTGCACAATAATCAATGCATATTCGATGCAATCTCAACAGTGTGTTTGAAATAAAATGTCAAATAAGGAAATACACGCTTTAACGAGACCAATTCAAACGCAACCTCCGATTTACCTCTCGGAGGAGTCACAATAGATTCCGAAAGGATACGACTCGTGCATGCAAACTGACAATGAGCTACGCATCAAACACATGAGTTGATACTTCCACAGAAACATTTTGAGCTTGAGGTAGAGGCACACCCATACTTCGGAGTATTGACAAGGGTTGAAGGGGTACATCCCACGGAATTTGTTGGAGGTGAAACACACTCAGATGCTTCAATTTTCCCTCTTTTCTTTTGCTTTGCAGTCTGGAACCTATATAGCTTCAGATAGATCCTAATTTTACTGTTCTCACATGACCTGGGTTAAACCTTGCAGTTTTTGAAAGAACAAATTCATTTTTTGCACAAATGTGGAGAATGGCACAGCACTCTGAGCACACAACAAATCATTTTTGAAATTGAGAGAATGAGTTCTTGACCGGATATTGAGCCTACAACTGAACACAGCAAAGACGACCCAACAACGGAAAATAAAGGTAAACAACCTAAACACATCTATTGACACTTGAAACGACTCAAAACAAGACTCGAGACAAACAAAACACAACGAAAGACTCAAATGCGCACAGGGAGCCTGTTTCACCGGGTAGTGTTTCCCGCCCTTTCTCATTTGTGATCCTCACATCACTCGGCCCTCAAGCTCTATTTTTCACGAAAAAGCCCTTTTCTCACTTTTTCTCCCAACGCACATCTCTCTATTCTTTAATCTCTCATTTTTTAATCCCTCCCCGGGGTGATTGATGGGTAGACAAGAAGTTGCGGGCTTTTGTCCCTAGCATTCTGCTAGATTCTCTTTCTTCTGCTCACAACAGTGAACTTCCCCCACAGAGGGGTTATGCTACAACTGGGTGTGCAGCAAATCTGCAATTGACATCAGTTAATTGATGCTCTGCTGGGGAGTTTGGACATGATCTGATCTATCCAGATGATGGAGTGGAATATCTTGATCCATTCCAGTTCGTGCTTCGCACTTGACTTGATACTTCGCTGCTTGGAGGATGTTGAGAGCTTTCAGCCCTTTTGTTGTTAACCTCAGTTGTGCCTTTTCCGGCAGGTAGAGTGCCCTTCTTGGCGAGCGTGTTAACAATGGGGAAAGACAGGAAGCCTGACTCAACTGTGCCCCTAGTTCATCATTTCGACCATTTTTTTGTTTTGGTTTTCTACTAAAATAGTTTTGACCAATGTGAGAGTTAGATTAGTATGCTTATTCGATTTTTGATTTGAAATCATGCAAGTCAGGTTGTAAGCACTGAAAATTTTCCTTTCTGGGTCCAAGAAAATGGTCCAGTTTTGGGAAAATGGAATGATTTTTGAGAGAATAGTCAACCTCAGTAAAAAAAATTCTCAAAAACTGTTTTTGCAAACGGCCACCGCTCAACAAGCAGGGAACCAACTCTTTGAGATGCACAACCTCGGACCCATAGCAATGGAAAATTGCCCCTTGCCTGAAGGACACTGCATGGCAACGGAAAGTTGCCCCTTGTTTGAAATGACACCGCAGTGCATTGAATGGCAACGGAAAGTTGCCCCTTGTCTAAATGGCACCGCAGCGTATTGAAATCAATACTTCAGAGCGACGATCACAACCGAACTCTCGGATACAAAGAAGGCAAGGATGGTCAAAACCATTGCATGGACACAATCGAATTTGAATTGTTTATGGCTGGACTTCAGAATGAAGTTGCCTATGTATCCCAAACATGGGAATCAAGCCTTACGTAGTTCGGGGTTAAGGTACACTCGGGTATTTAACCTCTCCTTTTTATGCTCTAACTTTTGCCAAGGCGCCTGTTGCAGGTTTTCAACCTTGCGAGCTTTGTTCTTTTTCTTTTCTTTTTTTTTTCTATTCTTTTCATTCCTTTTTCTTCTTCTTTTTTTTTTTTTTACATTTTTTGTATCTTTGCATTTTTTCTTTTCTCTTTTTTTTCTTTTTTCATTTTTTTCTTTGCTCTAACTTTTGCCTGGGTCGCCCTTCCGGGTTTTCGGCCCAGCGAGCCTCTCAAAGGGTAAAAGTGTAGCTTTGTCCATGCCAAATGTTTTTGAGATCCCGAAGTCATCTGAATCCAGGAGAATGGGTGTCATTGATTTGCAGAAAGATCCACCTTTGGCTCTTCGAGCACATCGGATATTTTTGCCCCTAGTTCGAGGGGTGTTTCTGATCTAGCTTTGCAAGCTTCTTCTGATGACATCTGATCTTCTTGATTTGACTTTCTTGCCTCTTGTTCGAGGGCTGCTTTGAATCTGGTCTCACAGGCCTCACGTTGTAGTTAACCGTTGAACATTCTGAGTTTGAGTCCAAGGTTTGAAAATGAGGGGTCGAGTCTCGAGGCTGAGAGCGATCCTAGGCGGCACAATCTCAAGAGCGATTCCACACATGTCTTTGCAGGACCGCGCAAAACATTTTTTGAAAGTTTTTAAGAAAGCAACAAATCGCCCGCGCTGAAGACAGTGTAGGACCAATCTGGATCAAAGTTAGGGTCCTTCTCAGTACTCACACTAACAAGCATGATTTCATTCATTAAGGGCTTAGCACGCCTCTCTTTCTCTTAATTGATCAAAATTTTGCAAAACCCGAGGAATTCCTTCCTCTTCGTTTTCACTGCAGTGTTCAAAAAAGTTTTGAAAAACTTAGGTCAATACAATGACTTCAAGGCACAGAAAAGACAGAGTTCTTAGTCAAATACTGCCATCTCATTCAGAACTTCCGGCATAACTGGCACAAGGCAGAAGCGAACACAAGAGTGTGAAAATCACTGCTGTTCCATTCAGATCTGTTGGCATAACTGGCTCCAAGGCAGAAACAGACTCGAAAGGAAGCAAACAGACAAACACAAAACAAGCAAGTGATATCTGAGGTAACACCCCCGAAATCACCCAACTCCTACACAACAGGACTGACCCGATACAACAAGACAGACCCAACTGACTCAGTATGAAAGGACTGACTCAATACAAAAAGACAAGACTGACCCAATACCCAAGTCAGAAAGCAAAATTAACAGCATTTGTACATTTGCTCAAAACAGTGCATGCCGTCCACTGCATCTGAAGTAAACTGAATGCCGCCCGCAGGTGGTCCAACCTCTAATCACATCGCATTATCCCCCACAAGTTCACTGATCAAGTGCCGATAGACTTTGCACGACTGGCATGGCGATGACCTTGTTGTCGATCAGATTTTGTATCTCATGGCGAAGACGAAAGCACATGTCAATGTCATGGCCAGCTCGCTGATGGAAGGCACAGTAATCAGCTGGGTTATGTGAAGGAGGGGGTTTCTTTGGTAATGGTTGTGGCTCCAGTGGCTTCAGATATCCCTTTTTGATCAAGGCCCTCAGGGCCGTTGACAGAGACACGTACAGTGGGGTAAGCACCCTTTGGCCCTGAGGTGGGTATTTGGCCGTTTGTGAACTAGTTTCGGATGCACCGGTGAATGGGGTGATCATTTTTTGTGTGGGGGTGGTGACCATGCCCATGTCTGAAGTTATAGCAGCTGTGTCACCACTGGTGGTCGCATTCGGACTGTGGGTAAATGCCCTCCTGGGCTGCTCCTTTTCCTGGTCAATAAGGCCTTGCTTTATAGCGTCCTCGATTTGTACTCCCATCTCATGTAGATCTGAAAAGGTAGGGAATGGGAGAACGATCATTTTCTGCATGAGCTTGGGTTGGAGGTTGCTCACAACCATCCGTATTTGATCCTTGTCTGTTGGCCTAATGGTCATCATTGAGGCCTTGGCCCTCCACCGAGTTACAAAATCAGAGAAACTTTCCTTCGGCTCCTGCCTAGTCGTCTCGAGATCACGGGTTGTAATCTCAATTTGTGTATTGTAGGAGTATTGATCGACAAAAGCCTCGGCCATCTCATCCCAATTCTTCTTAACATCGTCTTCCAGTTTCGCGTACCAGATGGCCGCTACACCTGATAGGGTTCGGCCAAACAGAGACAGCTTCTATAGTCTGGTCAGGCCCATCGGCCTTAAGATATCTGAAAACAGCCTCAGGTGCACCATGGGGTCCCCGGACCCATCAAATCGGTCGATTTGTGGCATCTTGAACCGATCTGGCAGCGTCACAGCTGTGTCCGTATACTCATCCTCAATGTCGGGAATGGACTTGACTCCTTGGGATTTCTTAAACATCTTTTCCAGCTTACTCAGCTTCAGCGCTGTGGGGTCCGCTTCGAACTGGAAGGGAGAGTCCGGCAGATTGGTAGGTGTTTTGGATTGCTGGGGTAAAATTATGAGCGGAGCCGGCCCTGCCGGAATGTCCGTACCTTCCTGGACATTGGGTGTTTCCCCGGGTGTCTGAACCCCTGGTGGTGGAGGAGCTTGATGCGAAGCAGATGCTCCGGTTTGTTGCTCTAGCCTGGCAATTGTCTTTGCCTGTTGGGCTATGACCACAGCCCGTTGCTTGGTGAATTCAGATTGACGGACAACATCTTGCTGCATGGCTTTCATACTATCCTGGAGTTGGCGCACCATCTCTTCCAAACTCGACATATTGTCTTGATCTAACTGAGTAATCGGTATATCTGTGTCTGCAGTAGGCTCGGTAATCTCAACCCGACTGCTCAAAGATCACTGATCTGGTAGCTGTTGTACTGGTGGTCTGTGCCTGACTAGCCTTTTCTGGCCCTGATTACCCTTGAACTGAGTCTCTGACCTGACAGAGTCTATCAGCACAAATCTGATGAACCTCGGGGGATATCGGAGCCTTCTGAAGCTATAGTTCCAGGATTACCCCCTAGCAAAAGAGAAAACAGACAGCATCTCCGCTCAATTTCATTGGAACGGATATAAGCATAGCGGAACGACTGTACTCATTACTGGTCATTGTTCCCCAAATCACTGCCCCAAAACTGAATCTGATACCCGCAGATATAACTGATTTTCAAAAACTGATACTGGTGCCCTCAGGCCTGATACCCAGACTTGCAAACTGGTATATGCACTCCCTGTAGAGATACACTTTCAAAGCACATAGCAAGTAAAGAGAGCCAAAACACCCCTATGTTGGGGTAGGGTTTCCCTGTCCTATTTTGTCAGGAGCTAGGGTTTCACTACGCACACAGCGGTTTCAAACAACCTATGTCGGGTAAGTAACCTGTCCTAGTTTGGAATGGTCACTATGGATCCGAATATGCACTAGGTCGAATGGTCAAAAAGGGTGCCCCGGTAAAACCAGGGTTTGTGTTCCCATACTGGCAGAGCCCGCAACCGGTCAGCCTTATGGTCATGCCTTGACAAGACAAGCCTCCAGCAAACCGCTCAGGAATAGCAGATGGCCAACACGGTGTCCTAGGCGCACCAATGCACATGCAATGCAAAGAAACACATAAGTGTAGTCAAAAACGGATATCACGAGTTCGAGTCAAACTCTTTAAACATCCCCAGCAGAGTCGCCAGAAACTGTAGACGCGCCCGTGGGCTTCTATCTAACAGTTCGGACTCAATTTGTTTGTTGCGGTTCTAAATCTGAACCAAAGAGTCCAAATCCGGCAAATCGTTTTGAAGAAAAACAGATTTTGAAAAGTAGTGCCAAACATGGACTGCTTTGCCAGATTACAGAGTCGCCACCTAAATATTTTAAAATGGGAAATTTAGGAAACCCTGACTCGGTGCCGAAGGCCACGTGTCCGTCATCACCAAAGTGGTCTTGGCTCGGGAGCTTGGGTACGATCGGGGAAGGTCAGCTATGAGCACCCCCTTTCGCCCGGTCCGAAAACCGGCCTCTACTAACGGTGATATCCAATTTTGAAAACTTTATGCGTTCTTATTCCAATTGTTAGCCTAGAATTACTATGTTATGCGCGCAGCAAACAAGTATAGACTAGATTGCCTAATTTGGAAATAAACATTGCATATCCGTTTTGTCTCGAAAAGCGTGTTAGATTTTGCTACTCGCAAGTAGGCTAAAATACGGATTTTAATGAGTTGTTCCAACCCAGAAAATCTAACCTCCACCCATAGGCATTCAAACAGTAATATCACATAAGCATTTAGCCGCATGGTAAGCATACTGTCATGTTAACATTCATACGCATGCGATATGCTAAAGCATAAACACTTACATCGTACTCCGTGCCAAAAACAATAACCCGGTTAGCAAACATGCATGACCTAGTTCATGTTAAGTGGCTAATGCAACACATGCATAGATGCAATCTAGAGTAGGCTCGGCTAACCCTAAACGTGGCATGTGAAATGCGCGAGTAGCACGTATTCAATTTGAATTGAAAATTGCTATGCAGTTTGTATGATGTACCGAGCCCGGTGCATGTAAACAAATGCGTGAATGCACACATGCATTGCATAAAGTATGCTAAAATAAACGTGCCCTAATCTACCATCATAAGCGGGTAAATAAAAGGGAGAAAGAAATGGGGATTGGAAGATATACACCCACTCACACACACTTATTACAGATTTGCCCTCGCTCGGAAGGACCGAAAGAATATACAAAACCGAATAACTAATTAACTACGCAAGCTAATTAATTATTACAAATTAACTAAATTAATTAAATAAATAATTAATCTAATTAAACAATAAATGCCTCGGGAAGAGGGCTCAAACGCGTCGCGCGCCCGGGACTCGCTCGGAATCGCACTGTCATGCAAGTGTGCCTCTATTTTCCCTGCTACCCTCCTCTGAAGGCTGCCAAAGTCTCAGAAACACTTCCTTGGGCACTGGAGATTATCACCGGCTGGAGTAGAACACCACCGGCTAAAGGATGTGGCCACCGGCACTGAATGAAGCTATCGGCTGCCAATTTACTGCTAGTCGGCACTAAACAGTGCCGGTCGGCACAAAATGCCTGCAAAACCTGCAACTCACAGCAGCAGAGGGCAACAACTTGCATGGCAATGTAATTCAAAGCATGTATGCACTAAACACAATCCTTATCATGTTGGTGGCTCAAAGGAAGGTGTGCCTTGGTTCTCGGACCACCAATCACGCATTTCCATGCATGATGGCCCAAGGATCAAGAATGCAACTTTGATTTCAAATGCATGCAATGCAAACAAGCAAACAAGGGTGTTAAACCTCTATCATGACTTGGTCAAGAGGCCTAACATGCATGCCAATGTGATGCACTCCTAGACATGGCAACTAGCATGCAATCTGGCAATACAATGCAAACCTAAGTAAGCACACAAGGCAAGCATGCAAACCACATGGAGGATGGACTTATACATGAATTAGGCAACTCTAAAAGGCCCAAAATCAGTAGCCAAATGCTAAGTCAAGAGGGCCAAACACACATGCACACATGCACAAGTTAAGGCACCAACACTTAAGCATAATCAAGCAACTCTTAAACACATCTAAGAGGCTCCAACATGGACTATTAGCATACATGAAAAGCTCTGAAATCCATGCAAAACATGAGGCCAAATCCACTAACAAAGCAAGCCAAACAAGACATACAAATGGTCTAAGGTTCAAAGCAAGTCAATGAGGCATTGAACCACACTTAACGCAACCATATGTGGCAATACTTAAACACTTAAGAACAGAGTTTTAACACATAAAACTGAGCCTAAATAACCACCTAGATGGCATCTAGATGACATGATTCCAAAAGCATGCATTAAAGCCAAAACATGGAGCATTTAGCACATACTCTTAAAGCATTAAAGAGGCATGCAAGGCAATCAAACAAGAACATCATAAGGTCTGAAATGGCATGTTAGATGGTTTCAAATCATTGAAAATGAAGCAAGCAAGTCATGCTACACTCACATGCTCTCAAGGCCAACAAGCCAAATGCAAAGGAGCTATGTAATGCATGATGAGATCGACCCAAATGGCTATGGACAGAGCTAGATCATGGCAAAATGAGCATACAAGCTTCATGGATCTAGGCCTAAAACATGCTAGAAATAAAGGCACACCACCTAGACATATTAAGGCAATAAGAGGCATTACAAGGCAACTATGCTAAGCATGCATAAGGGACCTAAACCAACTTGAAATCATGTTATAACATGGCAATATAAGCATGGAAAACAAGTCAAACATGCTCAACACACACTCAAGCATGAAGCTCCATGAAGGAGCAAAACTTGCCCTTTTCAAGGACATCAAGGAGAGGGGGTGGCCCTCTCCTTCTTGAGACTCTATGGCACCATCTCCGCCACTGAAGAGGCCCAAGCACAAGAATCTCAGATCTCCACAAAATAGTACAAAATAAGGCCTTTTCAAGGCCTAAGGGTGGTCAAACCTACCCGAACCACCAAGCACTCTTAATAAACAATAAAGAGGCTTAAAAAACAGAACTTTTATGTGTTATGGACTAAGCACAAAAACTGTTTTAAGCTAGGCAAAAATGGAGTGCAAAAATGGGGTAAATAAAGTAAGTTTCTTACCCTTGATGATCTTCTCCACAAATGTTGAAGTTGTTGGTTCCTTGAGCTCCAAACCAGTCAAGAACAACAAAAACCAGCCCTTAGAACCTCAGTTGCAAGGAGAAGGTGAAACACTAGGTGCTTGTGTGCAATAGTAAGGCACAAAACACCTAGACACACAAGAGAAGGATAGAGATAGAAGGTGTATGCAACTCAAACCCTAGAAAAACCAGAGCTTCTCTCTCTCTTTTTCTCTCTAACTCTCTAAATTTTCTAACCCTTGAGCCAAGAGAAGAGAGCTTCTCCTTATAGGCAACAAAGACTTACAAACTAAGTCATCCAAGGGCTCATCCCTCCATACACGTGTATGGAGGGAAAACAAGAGCTAAACAGCTGTCTAAAAATATCTCAGAAAGCAGCTGTAAAGCAGTCGGCAGGGCAAAATGGTCATTTTGCCATAAAGAGTGCCGACCGGCACAAAATAGTGCCGACCGGCACAATATAGTGCCGATGGCAACTACAGACAGCCGGTGGCCTCTAGCCACAGCCGGTGGTGTGTGGGAATGCCTCACAAAGCATTCCCTGCCCCTCTAAGGCAAAACATAGGTGTCTGGTGCAAAACCGGACACAAAACGGTCAAGTTCGGAGGTCCTGAGGCAAGGCGCGCGAGCCGAGAACTCTGGGAACTCCAAACGAACACGAACATGGATGATCACCGAGTGTTCAAGCGGTGACGTCCAAGTCTTGAGGACAGTCAAAAATGGAGTGTCTACAGAAGGGCATAAGATTTATCGTCGATTGAAGCATCTGAGACCGAGAGGACGATGAAAACCAGCGACTCGAACAACAATCTGGAGAAGACGATGAAGATAATGGTACGAGTGTTAGAGAAGACAGACTAGCAGGCGATGATAAAGGCGTGGTAGAGGTCTTCGACACGAATAGAGGACTGAACGTGACGGAGCAGCGGAGGACCAACGACGTCAGAGTGTTGGGTATGCCTCCTTATTGGAATATGAGACCTAATTGCTTTATTAAAAATATTTAATTTGGTTTGGTGTTGGTTATAATATATTTTTAATATATTATATCTGACTTTTGGAAGCCCAATGGGTATTTAATAATTTGTTTGGTAACAGTTATGGCTTTGATAAAAAAAAGCCCAAAAGGTTTTGTTTATTGTTTGGCGGTTTTATTTTCAATTTGGTGTTTGGTCAATGCTGTGGACTTGATTTGTTGATGCTGCTGCTATTTTTGATTCAAAGCTGATTTGGGTTATTATTTTTGGTCTTTTTCAACTTTGTTTCTAAGACAATTTATTCGTCCATTTGGTGAGATCTTTTCTCTTAATTATTTGAAATTCACTTAAGGGTAGTTTTGTAAGACCATTCGTCTATCGTTTGTAATCGTTTGAAAACTTTTGATTGATAGTGGAATCGGATTTCGATCTTATGGACGTACCTTACATTGAGGGAATCACGTAAAAAGTCTTGTGTTGTTGTTGATTTAATTTTTCCGCATTAGTTTTTATTTCCATCGATTGATTTACTTGTAAAAAATCATATATTTTCTCTAACAACTACTATAAGAGCTTACGGTTTATTTAGGTTTATTTATTTGTATAAATCAATAAAGGGAAATGTGGGTCGTATGTCTAGCTTCAATAAAAACAATTGGGTAACTTGGAAAACAAAAATGGAAGACCTATTATTTTGTAAAGATTTATATGGGAATACTAAGGGTGATAGTGGTAAACCCGAGGGTATGAAAGATAATAAATGGAAGAGGCTTAATTGAAAAGTCTTTGGTGTTATCCTTCAATGGATTGATGACAGTGTGTTTCATCATGTTACTCATGTTACTACTGAAACTTCGGCACATAATTTATGGAAAAAAAAATTAGGCCTTTGTGATAGAAAATCATCCACGAATTAAGTTTTTCTGTTTCGTAAGTTGGTTAATTTAAAATATAAAGATGGCAGCCGCATTCCGAAACATTTGAATAAAATAAAGAGTATTGTTAACCAACTTGCTTCTATGAAAATTGATTTTAATGATAAGTTGCAGACTTTGATGCTACTTAGTTCTTTGCTTGAAAGTTTGGAGACTTTGGGTTGTGACGGTTAGTAATTCGGCGCTCGATGGAGTTGTCACAATGAGCCAAGTCACAAGTAGCTTTGTTAGACTTATTTATTTTGATGATTTATTTAATCATGTTTTAATTTATTTGGAAGAGAAAAATAGAATCCAAAATTTATTTTGATGATTTATTTGAAAGAGAAAAATAGAATCAAAATTTATTTTGATGATTTATTTGAAAAAGAAAAATAAAATCAAAATTTATTTTGTTCCATTATTTCTCACCTAAACCTTTATCCTAAATGTTGTTAGAATGTATTTAATATTTGATTAAATCAGGAGTTCAAATAGCCCAAAACAAATGTTCAAACAGCCTAGCACAGCAGCAAGCCAAAATGTTCAAAAGGTTCAAGTGGAAGAAATTCAAATTAGTAATGATGGAAATACAACGGCTATAAACGGCTATGAACGTTCAAAAGGCCAAAAGGTTCAAAAGGTTTCAAATTTGTAACGATGGAATGGAAGATATTCAAATTGGTAATGATGGAAATACAACAGCTATAAATTCAAATGACTACAACGGCTATAAACGGTTATAAACGGCTATAAATTCAAATGAATACAATAGCTATAAACGACTATAAACGGCTATAATTTTCATTATATATACCAAAGCCTCTAATGTAAACAAGTTGCAAAAACTTGAAAATATTCTTTGATCTATAATCACTCACATCTATTCTCAGAAATTATACACTGAGCCTTATAGTTTTAAGCCCATCTTTTCTGTGTGAGATTTACAGAAAAATCAAAACTTCATTTTATATATCTATCTTTGAGAGATATTTATTGTAAGCTTTCTTTGAAAGCAAAAATGCCATTTCATCTTGTAAAAGTGTTGCAAATACTGTATTCTTGAAATCTTGAGAGTGATTGTGAATCACTTAAAATTTGCAAGGGTTTGGACTTGTGAAGTCTGTGTAAAATCCGTGGAGGATTGCTCCATTTATAAAGAGGTTGCTAGCACCCCTGTGAAGTTAGAATATAGTGGAAAATCTCAAGTGAAACTTGAGGAGTTGACGTAGGCCGAGTTGAAGCCCAACCACTATAAATTTGTTTGCCTCTCTCTCCCTTATCTCTTTATTTTATTTTAAATTGCTATAGCTATATTTCATATTTTTACTGTGCTAAAATCATTAACTGACATAGTTGTTAAGACACTTGTTTTAATTATTTTTATTTCATTAATTATATTTATCTATTGTGCTAGTCATAATTTTTATTATGGTATTATTAATTTTAATTGTAAAAACCTAATTCACCTCCCTCTTAGGTTGTCTTTAGGGTAACAATTGGTATTAGAGTCTAGACTCTTGCTTTAGATTTAACCATCTAAGAGTTTCGATCCATGGCAACCTTAGCTAGCACTAGCACTAGCACTATTGAAGGACAAGCCACTAATAGGCCACCATTATTTGACGGAAACAACTATAGTCATTGGAAAGATAAGATGACCCTATACCTACAAGCCACTAATTATGCTATGTGGATTATTATCACCAAAAGTCCAAAAATTCCTACCAAATTAGTAGACAATATTAGTATACCTAAAACTGAATATGAATGTGATAAGAGAGATCACAAATTATTGCAAGCCAATGTTAAAGCCAAACTCACCCTTGTTTGTGGATTAGACTCTAAGGAGTATAATAGAATTTCAAGTTGTGATTCGGCAAAAGAAATTTGGGACAAACTTAAAGTAACTTATAAAGGTACAAACCAAGTAAAGGAATTTCGTATTGATATGCTTGTTCATAATTATGAACTCTGATAAATCTATTTCAAGTATGTTTACTAGATTTACTGAAATTATAAACTCTTTGAAATATTCTTGACAAAACTTATACTAACAGTGAGTTGGTAAGAAAAATTCTTAAGGTGTTTATCAAAGAATTCGGAAGCAAAGGTCACCGCCATTATAGAAGCCAAAGATCTCTCCACACTTGGATTGGATGAGCTTATGGGTTTGCCTTATGACTCATGAGATCATCATGAAAGGACGTGAGGATGTTGAAAATAAAAAGAAAAGTGGAATTGCATTCAAAGCCTCATCAAATGAAGAAGAACATGAAAACTCCAGTGAGTATGAAAGCTATGCCATGTTTAGTAGAAATCTCAAAAAGCACTTCAAGAAAAACAATTATAGGAGGAAGAAGACCTTTCAAGAAAAAGTACAACAAAAATAACAAGAAAGAACCTATTATTTGCTATGAGTGCAAAAATCCTGGACATATGAAGATGGATTGTCCAAAATTGAAAGAATCATGGAAAAGACTATAAAAGAAACAAAAAGGCCATGGTATTAGTTTGTGAAGAAAGTGAAGATGAAAGCTCAAGTGATGAAATTGAAAATGAAGTAGCCAACTTATGTCTCATGGCTCTTGAAAATAAAGACTCTACTCAAGATGAGGTAACTACTCTTTATGAAGAACTTGAAAGTGCATTCCATGAACTAAACGATGAAGTTAGAAATGTTTGTGCCAAAAATAATGTGTTAAAAAAATCTATTGCATTTTTATCTAGTAATGTAGAAGAATTAAATAAAGAAAAAAAATTGTTTTGAAAAATGATGTTGACGCCATCTCTAATGAGAAAACTGTTTTAAAAAACAATGTTGATGATTTAGCAAAAACACTTGAAAATTTTGTAAAAGGTAGAAATAATCTCAACATGCTTCTTGGAAATCAAAGATGTGTTTTCGATAAAGCGGGCATTGGATATGACCCTATTAAGAAACAAAAGAATCTCAATACAATTTTTGAAAAAGTACCTCTCATGACACACCTTCATATTCCTTGTCATTATTGTAGAAAGAAAAGCCATTATATATCTTATTGTCCATTCAAAAAGAATATGAACATAGGAATTAAAAAGATTTGAATTATTAAGGGATCTAACAAAACTAACCAAGAAGAACCCAAGAAACTATGGGTACCAAAAACCAACACTTGATTGTCATCTTGTAGGTTTGCCTTAAGTCCAAAGCTAAAGAAGGGAAGTGGTACCTTGATAGTGAATGTTCCAGACAGATGACCAGAGATAAATCTTTATTTACTACATTGTCATCCAAAGATGGAGGCCTTGTTATTTTTGGAGACAACAAGAAAGGAAAAATCATCAGTATTGGTAGCATCGGTATTTCTCCTAACCCTTCTATTGAAAATGTTTTACTTGTTGATAGACTTAAGTATAACTTACTTAGTATTAGTAAATTATGTGATAAAGGTAATCGAGTTATTTTTGATAAATCACATTGCACAATTGAAAGCACAAATGATCATAAAGTTTTATTCGTTGGTAATCGCCATGATAATGTTTATGTTTTTCATCTTAATGATCTTTATGCTAGTGATGTTAAATGTTTATATGTTAATAATGAAAATAGTTGGTTATGGCATAGAAGACGTGGTCATGCTCATATGGATTTAATTGCTAAACTTTTGAGAAAGGATTTGGTCATTGAACTTTCAAAAATTAAATTTGAAAAAGATCATCTTTGTAGTGCTTGTCAACAAGAAAAACAAACTAAAACATCGTTTAAATCAAAATCTCATATTTTCACAACTAGACCTTTACAACTATTACATATGGATTTATTTAGTCCTTCAAGGACGTCTAGTCTAGGTGGTAAACGTTATTGTCTTGTTATTGTTGATGATTGTTCAAGATTTACATGAGTAATGTTTTTAGCACACAAAGATGAAACATTTTCTTCTTTCACAAAACTGTCGTAGAATTCAAAATGAAAAGGTTTTCTTATTACTAATATGTTAATTCCTTTTTGAGTCAAATCTTTGTAGAATCAATTTTGATGTCATAGCATGTTTTTGAGATGTATACTATCTATATTTTGAATTGTACATTTATGATCTCAAGAATATGCTCAATATGCAAATTTCATGCTTATATGCTTTACATTGGAATATTTGAATGAGTTATGAAATTCGTTGATTATGATCCATTAACAATGTCTAAATGAAAAGAAGTATCATACATTTGTAGAGATATTGCATTTATCTTATTGAATATCTTTTGAATATGGATTATATTGGTATACATCTCATGAAATACTTTTGATTGATAAGTTGTTGAATTAATTGTTTATAACATTCATGTTGTGCTCCACATTAAGTAAAATGTTTTATCACACTTAAGTATGTAGATTGAATTGATAAAAATGCCTCTTGATAATGTTATGTAATTAAATGAGATTGTTGCATCATTTTTTTAATAAAACAAAGAGAAAACACTATTTTCTTATGCATATTACCTATGTGCTACAACTTGAAAATTTTTAAAAATAGCATTCCAAACCCTTGTTTGATCATTGAATTATTTTTCACTTTTTGAGTTTGTGATAAGGAGTAATTTGTGCTGTATTTTTATTGAGTAATAGTGATTGTTCTATGAATACTATATTTATACAAATCACATTAGAAAGGGTAGCACCAACTTAGGGGGAGAAATCATTTTGCTAACATACTTGTTAAACCCTTTTGAGATGAATTCCCCATGAAAGAAAATTGAAGATTGAAAAGCTTTCATCTCTTGAACCTAACGTATGCCTCATACACTCTCTTAAGCTTTTGAGGATAAAAATTCTATCTTATATCCTCTGAGCTAATACTGTTATTACTTTGATATGAAAAAGATTGATTATGCTTCATATGATTTGCAATGTATACTATTTGATGATGCTCTTGCCTAAAAATCATGTCTATGCTTAAAATGTGTGTTATATATTGAAACTCATGATTTTTCTTGGCATATGGATTGCTATACCTTGAACATGCTTCATTTTTTTGATTTACATTAGCTCCATGAGATTATATTGAGTTTAACCTATTATGAGCAATATTGGCTATTCTACATAATGCTTGAGCTATGATTGTTAAATCTTCTAGATTTCATATTAGTATCTTTGATAGATTGCATGTTGGTATCATTTTGGCATCGTGTTGGATATTATTGATGAGAACATTTCAGTTATGAGTTTTCATTTATCATATCTCCTATTAATTTTTCCAAATGAAACAAGGGGAAGAATTTAAACTTGATTAGTTTTTTTTTTTTTTTAAAAATCCCCTTAGATTTTACTTTATTTTTGATATCACACTTATGAGCTTCCACCTCACATATTATTATTTTTTAATTTCTTTTAACTTTTTATTTTGCTATTAAGCTTAATTTCTTTTATTTTCATTTTTTTCTCATTATTATTTTTGGTTTGGGCTTAATTTTCTTATTTTCTTTCTATTTTTTCATTTCATTTTTCAGTACTTAAACATAAAAACAAAAACAACTCAAAATACAAATATTTATATTAAAAAAAAAAAACAAAAACACCCTTCATTTTTTTTTACGGCCATACGCCGATCAAACTAAACATATTTAAAACAAAAAAAAACAAACAAAACAACTCTTCATTTTTTTTTCTGGTCATACGCTGATCTCACTTACTCGCCTCTTCCACCGCTCTCTTTTTTTTTTTTTATCACCTTGGGCAACCCTTTACGCCCCTATCCCCGTGCTTTCGTCAAGAGCGACGACTCCCTGCTGACTATCAAAGGCCAAGAACGACGTTGCTCTAAATTGGGCCATGGAGGTGGTCTTCCGTTTAAGCTCTTTATTGTCGGCCTTCAATGCGCCTATTTCTGCTTGCACATCCTTGTACATGCGCTGAAGTAAAGAGAGTTGGGCGTTAACCTGATGGAGCTCACTCATCCTGTTCTGCAATTGATGAGCCAATTTTGTGACAGCCATCACCGTCTCCATATAGGACGTCAGTGTAAAATGATTGGCTTCAATGTTTGATTGAGCTGCCATGGTTTGCTCAATCGACATCATAGGAAGGTTAGACAGAGGAATGATAAGAAGAATAGGAGTAGGGACACTCGGTTCAGCAGAGCTTTTGGGATCGTTCAGGTCCAGAAATAGAGTGAGGGGACGAGATGAGGAAGCCATGGTTTAGAGGTGAGAGGTGTAAAAGTAATGAGTTGCACAGAAATATAAGAGAACAGACTGAGGTTTGGCCTCTTCCGTTCAGTTTTTTGTCTCTCGATGAGGAAGGAGAGGAGATAAAAGAGAGTGAGGTGAAGAAGAAGAAGTGGACGAGTGTGATTAAGAGAAGGCTGAAGAGAAGATGCTAAAAAGAAAAAGACAAAGAGAGAGAGATAGCCGAGGCGAGCAGCAATCGAGGAGCGATGCTTTTGTCGGCCAATGAAGCAAAAGCCAGGCCGCATGGCAACCGCGTTTTGCAAAAAAAAAAAGCGAGACCCATGACGCGTTGTATGTGTATGCATATATGTATATATATTCTATAGCTATGTAATATATATATATATATTTTTTGATTGATCGTTGATTGACCCGTCTCGCTTTTGTCGGTCAGCTGACGCAACAGCAAGAACGCGTGTCTGACGCAATTTTCGACGAAAAAAAGAGAGGCGCGCGAATCGTATATATATGTGTATATATATGTTTTGAATTATATAGATGCCATTTATCATTATCATTTTCCTCCTCCTCCTCCTCCTCCTCCTCCAGATTCTAAGCCATAATTTCCTTTTGATAATGTTGCAGGGGAAGAAATTATATGATATTATGTATTATGGTGTTATTTTCAAATTATGGTATTATTTGAGAACTAATCTGATGATTATATATTTATAGTTTGATATCTTAGTCTTATATCACGCCTCTAATTAAAGCTTATTTATTACACATGTACTAATCTATGTATTTAGAAATGAATTCAGGGAGCATGACTTGAGGGGGAGCTTTCTTACTCCCAAATCAAATCAAAACATTATTGTGTGCCATCATCAAAAAGGACGAGATTGTTAGACTTATTTATTTTGATGATTTATTTAATTATGTTTTAATTTATTTGAAAGAGAAAAATAAAATCCAAAATTTATTTTGATAATTTATTTGAAAGAGAAAAATAGAATCAAAATTTATTTTGATGATTTATTTGAAAGAGAAAAATAAAATCAAAATTATTTTTGTCCCATTATTTCTCACCTAAACCTTTATCCTAAATGTTGCTAGAATGTATTTAATATTTGATTAAATCAAAAGTTCAAACAGCCAAAACAAAGGTTCACACAGCTTAGCACAGTAGCAAGCCAAAAGGTTCAAAAGGTTCAAGTGGAAGATATTCAAATTTGTAATAATTGAGTAGAAGATATTCAAATTGGTAATGATGGAAGTACAACGGCTATAAACGTTTATAAATTCAAATGACTACAACGGCTATAAACGGCTATAAATTCAAATGAATACAACGGCTATAAACGGCTATAATTTTCATTATATATACTAAAGCCTCTAATGTAAACAAGTTGCAAAAACTTTAAAGTATTCTTTGATCTATAATCACTCACATCTATTCTCAGAAATTATACACTGAGCCTTATAGCTTTAAGCCCATCTTTTCTGTGTGAGATTTACAGAAAAATCAAAGCTTCATTTTATATATCTATCTTTGAGATATATTTATTGTAAGCTTTCTTTGAAAGCAAAATACCATTTCATCTTGTAAAAGTGTTGCAAACACTGTGTTCTTGAAATCTTGAGAGTGATTGTGAATCACCTAAGATTTGCAAGGGTTTGGACTTGTGAAATCTGTGTAAAATCCGTGGAGGATTGCTCCATTTATAAAGAGGTTGCTAGCACCCCTGTGAAGTTAGAAGATAGTGGAAAATCTCAAGTGAAACTTGAGGAGTGGACGTAGGCCGAGTTGAAGCCCAACCACTATAAATTTGTTTGCCTCTCTCTCCCTTATCTCTTTATTTTATTTTAAATTACCATAGCTATACTTCACATTTTTACTGTGCTAAAATCATTAACTGACATAGTTGTTAAGGTACACTTGTTTTAATTATTTTTATTTCATTAATTATATTTATCTATTGTGCTAGTCATAATTTTTATTAGGATATTATTAATTTTAATTGTAAAAACCTAATTCACTCCCCCATCTTAAGTTGTCTTTAGGGTAACAAGCTTGTTGAATGAAGAAACTAGAAGAAAATTAGTGGGTTCTTCTCATTCGGAGGCATTTGTTGTGAGAGGCCAAAGCAAAATAAGAAAAGAGTAAAACTCCCCGTGGTCGTGATCAAAGCTGTGATAAATCAAGAGATGGTTCTTTTTTAAAGAAATACATTGAGTGTCATTATTACTATGAGAAAGGGCACATGAAGTGGGAATGCCGAAAGCTCAAAAATGAGAAGAAAATGCGTAACAAAAGTGTGGATAAGAAGCAACAAAACACAACGGTGATTACTACCAATGGTAATCTTATTATCATTTGTGAAGATGATTATATAAATTTTGTGGACCAAGAGAGCAATTGGGTGATTGATTTTGGCGCTTCTTTTCATGTGACTTTTCAAGTTGATTTCTTCACTACCTACACCAAAGGAGATTATGGGTGTGTTCGAATGGGTAATGAAGGTTTGTCCAAGATTGTTGGCATGGGTGATGTTTGCTTCGAAATAAATTTGGGCTACAAGTTATACTTAAAGATGTGTGGCATGTTCCAGACATTTGCATCAATTTGATCTCTACCAGAAAGCTATATGATGAAGGCTACAACAACAAATTTGGTGATGGAAAATAGAAGCTCACAAAAGGTTCTTTGGTCGTGACTAAGTCTAAGAAGACTCATACACTTTATTTGATGCTAGGAAAAATATTGTAAAAGTATTATCAATGCATTTGAGGAATGATATTTCTACCGAATTGTGTCACAAATGGCTTGGGTACATGAGTGAAAAAGGGGTGCAAGTTTTGTTCAAGAAAGAGCTTCTAACCGATTTGAAAGGTATGTATCTTAAAACTTGTGTTCATTGCTTAGCATGCAAACAACATATAGTTTCTTTTTATAAAAATGTTACTTCTAAAAAATAAAATAGTTTTGGAGTTGATTCATTCAAATGTTTGTGGTCCTTGAAAAGTTAGAATCACATAGTAGTGCACTTTATTTTGTTACTTTCGTTGATGATTATTCAAGGAAAGTTTGGGCTTTTATACTAAAAACTAAAGATCAAGTTTTAGATATGTTTAAGCATTTTCAGGCCACTGGTTGAAAGAGAAACAAGGCAGAAATTAAAGTGCATCCGAATAGACAGTGGTAAATACATTGGGCTATGTGATGAGTATTATTGTAGCTAAAGTATTCGACACCAAAAGACAGTTAAGAAGACTCCTCAACAAAATGGACGTTACCGAGAGGATGAATCAGCACCATTATGGAAAGAACAAGATGTCTTCTTTCATATGTTAAATTACCAAGATTCTTTTAGGAGTGAGGCAATGAGGATAGCGGTTGACGTGATCAATTTGTCTCCTTCTTATCCTTTGAATGGTGATGTTCCTGAAAAAATTTGGACCGAAAAAGATGTGTCTTATGAGCACTTGAGAGTGTTTGGTTGCCGAGCCTTTGTTCACATTTCAAAAGATGAGAGGTCCAAACTTGATAGCAAATCAAGACAATGCATTTTTCTTGGCTATGGGTGTGATGAATTTGGTTATAGATTGTGGGATTCGGTCGACAAGAAAGTTATTTAAAGCTGTAATGTTATGTTTCTTAAAGACCAAACAATTGAAGACTTTGGCAAAAGTGATCAACTGGAGCCAAAAACTAGTGACCTCATTGACATGAATCCTATTTCCTTCATCTTCAGTTGATGATGAAAATGGGAGAGATATGCAGCCACCTCTTAAAAATGTAGATGATGATGTTACTCCAAATGAAGTTGAGCCAAAAATTGAGGAAGAGCATCCAACTCAAGAACCGCCACCACAACTTGAGTTGAGGAAATCTATAAGGGACTGGCAACTTTTAAGAAAGTATCCTCCCAATGAATTTGCGTTGATTTCCGATCAAGGAGAACTCGAGAGCTATCAAGAAGCAATTGAGCATGCAAAGAAAGATAATTGAAAAAGGTCATGGAAGAGGAAATGAATTCCTTACTTGAAAATCACACTTATGATTTGGTGAAGTTACTTAAGGGGAGAAAAATTTTGAAAAATAAGTGGGCCTTCAAATTGAAAAATGATGGCTAAAATCTAAGGTACAAGGCACACATTGTTGTGAAAGGTTTTAGGATAAAAGAAAGGTGTTGACTTTGATGAAAAAATTTCGCCAGTTGTGAAGATGTTTTCCATTCAAGTTGTACTTGGCATGGCTTCAAGTATAAACCTTGAAGTTGAACAACTTGATGTGAAGACCGTATTTCTTTATAGGTGATCTTGAAGAAGAAATTTACATGGAGCAACCGGAAAGTTTTGTAGAAAAAGAAAAAGAGAAATTTGTTTTCAAATTGAAGAAAGTTTGTATGATCTCAAGCAAGTCCCTGCGACAAGTAAAACAAAAACTTTGACTCTTTCATGATGAATAATGATTTTTCTAAAACCATTTTAGACCATTGTGTGTTTGTGAAAAAAAAATTCGGATAGCAAATTTATTATTCTTTTACTTTATGTTGATGATATGTTAATTGTAGGTCAAGATTATATCATGATTAATAAGTTGAAATTGGAGTTGAGCAAGTCATTTGCTATGAAAGATTTGGGACCTGCAAAGTAAATACTTGATATGAAAATTGTTCGTGATCGTAAAAAGGTGCTGATTTAGTTGTCTTAAGAAAGCTACATTAAGAAAGTTCTTGAGAGGTTCAATATGGATAAAGCAAAGCCAGTTGGTTGTCCACTTGCAGGTCACTTCCAGCTTAGTTCAAATCAATATTCTACAAGTGAGAAAGACAAGGAAGAGATGCTAAAATTCCTTATGCTTCAGTGGTTGGTTCCTTAAAGTACGCCATGGTTTGTACAAGGCCGGATATTGCTTACGCTGTTGGTGTAGTGAGTCATTTTCTCTCTAATCCGGGTAAAAAACATTGGGCAGCGGTAAAATAGATTCTAAGGTATCTTCGAGGAATTTCGAAGGTGTGTTTGTGTTTTGGGAATAATTAGCCGATGCTTGATAGGTTTATAAATTCCAACATGGCTGGTGATGTTGATTATAGAAAATCTACTTCGGAATATTTGATGACATTTGTAGGGGAAGCTGTGGCATGACAATCTAAGTAGGTGTTTAGGATAAACTAAAAAAGTGTACTTTTTTTACTTACATACACTTATTTGGGTTACATCAATCAATATCTATCAACATCTTCTCTTTACTTTTATAACCACTTTCTTTACTTTTTTACATATTTTTTTTTATATAAAGTCAAAAAGTACACTTATTTAGAACATCCCAAACCGCCACTAAATTAAAAAAAAAAAAAATGTGTTGCGCTCTCAACTACCGAAGCTAAATTTATTGCCATTACGAAAGCTTGCAAGGAAGAGTTATAGTTAAAGAAATTTTTGCAAGAGTTGGGTTTGATACAAGGCAAGTGTGTGCTTTATTATGATAGTCAAAGTGCTATTCATTTGAGTAAAAATTTCACTTTTCATTCAAGATCAAAACACATTGATTTGAGATACCATTGGATTTGTGATGTGTTAGATTCAAAATTATTACAACTTGAAAAGGTTCACACAGATGATAATATTTTAGATATGTTGACTAAGACTCTGTCAAGAGACAATTATTTGAAGTGTCGAATTTTGACGGGTATGATTAATGTCTCTACCTAAGTCGGTAGGGGGGAGAATTATTGGGTATACCTCCTTATTGGAGTATGAGACCTAATTGGTTTATTAAAAATATTTAATTTAGTTTGGTGTTGGTTATAATACATTTTTAATATATTATATCTGATTTTTGAAAGCCCAATGGGTATTTAATAATTTGTTTGGTAACAGCTAGGGCTTTGATAAAAAACCCAAAAAGGTTTTGTTTATTATTCCGTATATGTTCGACGGCTATAATGTTTTTCATTTATCCTCGGTGATGATGCTGCGTGATTTTCAATTTGGTGTTTGGTCAATGTTGTGGGTTGGATTAAAAGTTAATTTGGATTATTATTTTGGGTCTTCTTCAACTCTGTGTCGAAGACAATTTATTCGTCTATTGGTAAGGTCTTTCTTCTTGATTATTTGTAATTATTTGAAATTCATCTAAGGGTGATTTTGTGAGACCATTTATGTCTCGTTTGTAATCGTTTGAAAACTTTTGGTTGATAGTAGAATATGATTTTAATCTTGATCTCGTGGACGTACCTCACATTGAGAGAACCACGTAAAAAATTTTATGTCATTTTTTATTTAATTTTTTCGCATTAATTTTTATTTCCATTGATTGATTTACTTGTGAGAAATTATATATTTTCCCTAACACAGAGCAATGGCTTAATGCGGGAAAATAAAGACACGAGAGAGAGAGAGAGAGAGTGAGAGGTCTAGGAACAAGAGAGATTGAGATGTGAGATATGAGAGAGTGAGATAAAATCAAAGTATAGGAGGGACAAACGATATGGAGGGATAGTTTGATCATTTTACAGAGCTTGTCCTTATGAACATTACTGTTTAATGCCTAGACCTTTAGATAAAAGAAATCCAATTTTAGACTTTTGCGTCCTTTTTTGTTTATAATTTTATTTGTTGTTAGCAATTTTTTTCTTCCATATTTCTTTACAAATATTTTAAAATGCATCACATCTAAAAAATTTAAACATTTGACTAATATGAAAAAGTTACTAGACAAAATAAAAATAAAATAAAAACTCAAAATTATTTTTTTTAACTAAAACCAAAACCAAACATACACACAATATTGTCTAATATATGTAAATTTTCAACTGATGCTAATTGTGTAATACAATTGTGGAACAAATTTTTTTTTTTTTTTTTATTTTCCATGTGTCTACCTCGAACCTAACTGCATTGGGAATTGTGGTTAAAATGGGCCCAATCGGCCCAGTTAAACCCAGATCCTCCTTTCTTAGGCCTAGACCAGCCCTTTTTTTTGTTTTAAGAACAAAAAAAAAGCCCTCCTGTAAAGTTTTGTGTTGCGATTAATGCGAAGCCAATCTATCGAGATAATATCGACTTTTGGCCCAGTTTTTCATAATGTTATTTTTAGAAAATTTACATTGATTCACTCGAACTGACTGTAGGAATAGTAATGGAGGTTAATGGGGTAGATATTAATTTTTTATCTCTATTTTTTTATAATAAACTTTTTCTATTCTCCATGGGTACCATCCTCCCCATTTCCTAATGGGTTTGGATTTTTCCTAACCCACTTTAATTCCTATTTTTATTTTATTTTTATTTTTTATATTTAATGTTAAAAATCACTTTTTTTTTTTCTTTTTCTTTTTTTTTCTTTTTCATTTCCTAATGGGTTTGGATTTTCTCCAACCCACTTTAATTTCTATTTTTATTTTTTATATTTAATGTTAACAATCACTTTTTTTTAAAGGTTCACAACAAAAACTAAATATACCTTCAACCTTTTTTCTTTCTTTTTTAATATATTTAATGTTAACAACTTTTTTTTTTTTTTTTTTTTTTTAAGGTTCACAACAAAAGCTAAATATACCTTCAATCTTTTTTCTTTCTTTTTTAATATATTTAATGTTAACAACTTTTTTATTTTTTTTTATTTTTTTAAAGGTTTTAACTAAATATACCTTCAATCTTTTTTCTTTCTTTTTTAATATATTTAATGTTAACAACTTTTTTTTTTAAAAGGTTTTAACTAAATATACCTTCAATCTTTTTTCTTTCTTTTTTAATATATTTAATGTTAACAACTTATTTTTATTTTTATTTTTTTAAGGTTCACAACAAAAGTTAAATATACATTCAATCTTATTTTACTTTACTTGGTTCAACAACAAAATCAAATACACATTAATTAATTAATTAAAAAGTTTGTTTTATAATAATCAAATATATAATTTTGAGACAATCAACTGAATTTTAGTAATTAAAAAAAAATGTGGAAGAACGTGGAAGATTAAAAAAAAAAAATTACAACCATCTCTCTCTCTCTTACTCTCACTCTTACTATCTCCCCTACATGTTATAAGAACCTATTTACAATGTTATAAGAACCTATTTGAAGAAATAAAATATGAAAGAACCTGTTTGAAGAAAGTGTTATAAGACCCATATTAAATTGCATTAGGGCATAAACAAGGCATTATTTGTTGATCTCTTAGCCACGGACATTTTAGACATTAAACCATCTTTCTCTTAGCAAATTGAACCATTCATTTTAATTTATCCAAAATCTAATTATACCTTTTAACAAATCTGAACCACTCATTTTAAGATATCTATGCCTTACCACACCCAATCCATCCTCCATCTTCTTCCTTTAGTCCCCCACGAATTTTGTTGTTTGTTACTTTTAAAAAACAAAAAATGTTTTTTCAATTAAAATTTTACTAATTTCATAACACCATCACCACTATTCTCACCTTCACTATCACACTACCATCACCATAGCCACTACCATCATCACTGCCGCCATCACCCCACCACTATGTCACAATCTCTACTTTCACCTTCGTTCCATCACCACCACCACCAAATATAAAAAAATATATTTTTAATTTTTTTATAAAAAATATTTTTCAATAAAAAATATTTTCTATCTAAATAAATGAAGCATAACATTGAAAAACAAGCTGATTTCAGTTAAATTTGTTCATAATTAAGAAAATTTCTTTTATTTAAAAAAAAATTATTTAGTAAGACTTTGTATCCTCTTTTTGTTTTTCCAGCAAATAAATCTTTGTACCCATCCTTTCTAACCAATCCCGACTCATGCTTGTTTTGATTCTCTACAATTTTCTTATTTTCAAATACATTCATATATATATATATATATATATGTTATATAAATTGTGTGATAACATAAAATAAATAAATTCATACTCGTTAATTGAAATTTCAGAACAAGCAAACCATTCTGAAAATTATAATACATAACAAAATAAAATAACATAGAAAAGCAAACCGAAACCTATACTAGACAGTGTCCTTAATTTTTTTAAATAAATTTAAAAAATTCTAGATATGCATAAAATTTGACAAGAATAATGTGACAATGTTAATTCATGTGTATTTGATTTTATTGTTAAGCCAAATGAAATAAAATAAGATTGAATGTATATTTAGCTTTGGTTGTGAATCTTAAAAAAAAAAAAAAAAAAAATGGTTGTGAACCTTAAAAAATAAAAAAAAATAAAAAAATAAAAAAGATTGAATGTGTATTTAGCTTTGGTTGTGAATCTTAAAAATTAAAAAAAAAAAAACGGTTGTGAACCTTAAAAATAATAAAAAAATAATAAAAAAAAAGATTGGAGTTATATTTAGCTTTGGTTGTGGATCTTTAAAAAAAAAGAAGTTGGTTGTGAACCTGAAAAAAAAAAATAAATAAATAAAAGAAAAAAGATTGAATGTATATTTAGTTTTGATTGTGAATCTTAAAAAAAATAAAAAAAAATAAATATATGGGAAAATTAGTGGGTACCCATCCCCTGTGGATATTTAAATAATATCACTTACCCTACCCAATGGATAAGAAAAAAAAAGAAAAAACCCATGTATTTGGGTTGGGTCTCCATGGATAGCCACAGAGTAGGTTATCCATTGTCATCCCTAATTGACGGTAATATTATATTTTAATTCTTTTTATTTTTGTATCAAAAGGTAAATCACCAATGGTATATATTTTAGAATAGGATTAATTTCATTTTCCTTTTTAACTATTTTATACTTAAATTATTAATTTTGTCTATTTTGTTCCTAAAATTTTTTATTTATGTTAATTTTGTCCAATTGGAGATGATCATAAAAATTAATAAATATTATCATATTATCTAGACGGTTGCTATTGGCACCAACCTAATCTCTTTAGACTCCAATTTCTATTTTTTTTATTACAATTAAACCCTGAAATAAAATTACATTAAAGAACATCCATTAATGGAACACCCACATGTCAAATAAAACCATTATAGTGACACTCTATAATATTATACACCTACCTCCGCCTCCACCTCCGCCTCAACATATTCCATCAACCTAAACTTTAAACCTACTACTCTGAACTTGCTCATCACCGTCACAAACCCTGAACGTATCCTCTTCATCACTGTCATAAACCCTCCTGAACCAAAAGCCTTGAATCAAATCATATCCTTTTCTAGTCCAACGTATTACTCTTCATCAGTTATTTCACTATTCATTGTTACTTATAGAGCAATGAAAGACGATGACAATAATTCTGATGATGTTGGCGTTCCATTGGTAAATTTATCTATCTTGCATTAATATTTTCTATCATTTTCAATCGTTGTTGTTTTGTTAGAGCTGTTCACTACTGGGTTGCTATTGGCACCTACCTAATGTCTTTGGACCCTCCAATTTCTTTTTTTTTTTTTATTACAATTATACCTTGAAGTAAAATTACATTAAAGAACACCCTTTAATGGAACACCCACCTACCAAATAAAACCATTACAGTGACACTTTATAATATTATACACTCACCTCCACCTCTACCTCAACGTATTCCACAAATAAAACCATTACAATGACACTTTATAATATTGTACACCCACCTCTGCCTTCACTTCCATCTCTACCTCAACGTATTCCACCAACGTAAACCTTAAACTTACTACTTTGAACTTACTCATCACAATTACAAACCCTAAATGTATCCTCTTCATCACCATCATAAACCCTCTTGAACCAAAAGCCTTGAATCAAAACGTATCCTTTTCAAGTCCAACGTATTACTCTTCATCAATTATTTCACTATTCATTGATACTTATAGAGCAATGAAGGATGATGACAACAATTCTGATGATATTGGCGTTCTATTGGTAAATTTATCTATCTTACATTAATATTCTCGATCGTTTTCAATCGTTGTTGTTTTGTTAAAGCTGTTCACTACTGGTTTGTCGACTGTTAAGATTATGTTCAGTAACACAGTACTAAACACTAATAATTTGTTCAATACATGGATTCTAAACAGTAATGCAGCTAGTCGACATTGTTTAACTAAACATGACCTTTATTTTTTATACTGGTTTGACGAATGGTTCTATTTTGTAGAGATTTGCCCCACTTGTGTTTTTTGTGAGGTTTGCTCTCTCTAAAATCTCCTTTTATTTTTACGCCGAAATAAACAAAAAAAAAATAAAACGTGATGGCAAGAAGAGAAGCAATAGTGTTGATAAAATTGGAGTTAGAGGTTACCTAAGAAGATGGTGCACTAATTTCACTGATTTGGACACCATCGTTCACTGATGGACCGTCATCGTTCACTAATGGACCGTCATCGTTCATTGATGCAGAGAGAGGGACCGTCTTCAATAGCAGAGAGAAAGTCGATGTACTTCAACAGTAAAGAGAGAGTCGTGAAGATGGACCTTCTTCAACCATGAAGGATCGAGGGTGCAAAATTAGGTGGGTATGTGTACTTAGGGTGTGATGATATTATGAATAAGAATAAAAATTTGGTATTAAGTGGGGTGTTAAAAGAAATCTTATTTAAGTTTAGGGTTTAGGGCGGGGGTTCAAAGAAATAGAAAGTCCAAAGACATTAGGTAGGTACTCATAGCAACTCTCATAATTTAAGTTGTTGAAATTATAAAATTATCTTTTTACCTATCAAGTTAGGCTTCAATGGTTATTAATTTATACAGGGGTGTTTTGGGAAGTTGGTAAAAAGCTGGCTTTTAGCTTTTTATCAAGCTTTTTGGCTTTTTTTAAAGTGATTTGGGAAGTTGGTAAAAAGCTGACTTTTTTACTTTTTGGTTTAATATTTTTTTAAAGTGTCACATCACTCCAAAATGACTAAAATATCCTTACTTTTTGATTTTTAAATTAATTAATCAAAATTTTCTAGAGGGTAATTTGGTAAATTTGGGGGTGGCATTTTTGGTCTTCCCAAATGAGAATTTGGGGCGTTTTTGACAACTTGATTTTTTAGCAACACACCAAAAACGTTGGCTTTTTGCCAACTTCCCAAAATGGCACACAATCTTTTACAATTGGACCTAATGAATATAAATAAAAAAAAATTAAAAAAATAGAGACTAAACAGACAAAAATTAATAGATTAAGAATGAAATAAAAAAATGATAATGATTTAGAGGATAAAAGTAAAATTAATTCTTTAAAATAAAAGTTTAGTGGAGAGGTATCCCCGTCTATCTTCTTCTTTTTTTTTTTGTTTTTTTTTTTTTTTTTTTATGTATTCCTAATATGCGATTTTGTAAATTTTTAAAAACCCTTACAAATCTCTTATAAATCCATCATTTATAATAGAGTCGAAAAATCGAAATATGCGGTCTATTTTAATTCCTCAACTAAAAAAACTCAAAGATTCAGTTCAATATTATTGTTTTTTTTTCCAAATCCTGATCAAACCGAATCACTTGCACGCATAAGGTTGAAAATGGTTCGTTTGTCCCACTACATACATCATAGTTGGCTAAAAAATATTTTCTGAATTTTTAAATATTTTTTATGTGTTTTAATAAATTTTTGAATTATATGTTTGGTTATGAATTATAAATTTTTGTATCAAATATCATATGTTATATCAAAAATTCTTCACTCAATTCAAAACTCTTTTTAAAACTCTTCACCAAACAAATTTTTCACACTCAAATCATAATTTTAAAACTCACAAACTCAAAATACAACTCATATTCTTAAATCATATTTACAAAACTCTAACAGGCGCAACCATAATTTTTTCAATCCTTCAAATATTCCAATCGGCAAACAACTTCAACTGATTACCCACCAAACAATGGAATTCTACTTTTGGGGGCACCCTTTCCGAAAGGATAATACTTGGGACCCCCTTTTGGGGCACCCCCTCACCCCCTTTTGCCATGTGTCAGGGGGTGATTGGATGTGCAGGAAAGTGGACCAATGAGAGAAGAGAGGGGGTCAAAAGGGGGTCTAAAAAAGGGGGTCTCTATCACCACCCTATCCTTACTTGGGACCCCCTTTTGGGGGCACCCCTCACCCCCTTTTGCCATGTGTCAGGGGGTGATTGGATGTGCAGGAAAGTGGACCAATGAGAGAAGAGAGGGGGTCAAAAGGGGGTCTAAAAAAGGGGGTCTCTATCACCACCCTTTCCGAAATCATCAAGGGAAATGGATTCTGGGGTTTGCCCAACACATCGGAATAACAACTGGTATGATGGCTCAAGTATGGGCAATACGCACTGGTCTTCAATTAGCTTGGACCCATGGATACAGATACATTGCTCTAGAGATTGACTCTAAAGCCGCTTGGTTATTATTATCTCCAGATCACCTTGGATCCAACCACTTGTTCACGATTGCAGGTCTCTTCTTGGGCGTGATTGGACGGTGTTGTTTTTGATCAACAAGGATCCCTTATAATATATCATCCATCAACCTCGTCGTTTTGTAAACTCTTTTGTCAACAGGGATATAATAATAATATTATAAATAATAATACTTGCCTTGCCTCTTTATCAAACAAAAAAAAAAAAAAAAAAACCCATTCAAACCTATGCTTGCTAACAATCTTCAGAGTTTGAAGCTTTGGTCAGTATAGAATTTCCTTTATTTCTTACCTAATTATTCCAACTAAAAAGATGAAGAAAATCCATGAACAGAAGAGAACAAAAACAAAAGTGGGGGAACATCTCACGTTTTTTCCTCAATTCTGGTGAATTGTAGTCTCTGGTGGCCTCAATCTTCTGATCTGATTGATCCACTGATCTTCAGGAACTCGATTCGCCCAATCGGGAGCAAATCCACCGAACGACACTCCACGCATCGCCTCCATCACTCTCGTCGCCGTCTCCGCCGTCAACGGAGCATTCCGACGACTCTCATCTTCTCTGAACGCTCTCTGTATCGCCGAATCAGTAACCTCTCTCATCCTCTCATCATCATCTTCTTCGTTGCTTTTTGTATCTTCGTCATCGCTGAGATCGATCGAAGATACTCCAATTTCTACGAGATTTGCATAACCGTTTGCAAGATGAGGAAAAACAGAATCATCGTCTGAATCGCCATCAGAATTCGCTGGATCGGAAACATCGGAGATTGGCTGATAGTATTGAGGCGAATCGTCGGTGTTGGTGTTGGTGTTGGTGTTGATGTCGGTGTCGGAATCGCTTCCCTCAGAGTTGTCTGCAAAACAATATACACAAATCAAGATTGCAACAAAGTACATGAAATCGACGGAGTAAATCTGAATTAGAAACAAGTGAATTGAAAAAATGTTTGATAGTAGTATCAATAATCTGTGGGATCGAATCGTTTGCCTTGGATGAAATCGTTGGCGGAGTCGTTGGATACAGCGTTCATCGTCTGAGATAACAGAGATCGAATGTGGATAACTGAGGGTTTTGTTTGGGGATTGAAAATGAATGGCAAATTAAAAGGTAAATTACACTTTGCTCCTCTTTTTTTTATTTTTACTTTTTATATTTCAATTTTTTCCTAATTTATTTTTGAAGTTAGTTTTTTTTCTAAAATTAGACGTAAAATATTACATTAATTATTATATAATATAAAATATATATTATTATATCAGAATTTAGATTTGTGTTAAAAGTATGAATTATATTAAAATATTTTCATATCATATGTTTGTTAATGTGTAATTTTTTGTTTAATTTTAAATGTACATTAATTTTAAAAATAAATTGAAAAAAAATTAAAAAGTTAAAGTATAAAAATAAATAAATTTTAAAGGTGAAATGACAAAGGAGCAAGTATACCCATAAAAATAAAATAAGATAACAATTGCACCAGCCGGGAATCAAACCCGGGTCTGTACCGTGGCAGGGTACTATTCTACCACTAGACCACTGGTGCTACAATGTCCTGCTGTTTTACATAAATATTTTTAAATCTAAAAACGAAAATGGTGATTACCATGTTAAAGTTTTCTTCCATCTCAGTTAGTCCATTTCTAACTCTCAATTCCATTAATTATGACTCTTAGACAGTGTTTGGTTAGAGAATTTGATGAAGGAAAGGAATTATAAAGAAAATGAAAAATAATTGATAGGATTTGAAATCCAAGCTATGTTTGGTCGAGTTGGGAAATGGAGAAAGAAAGGAGCCTAGTGAACCTAAAACACAAAAAGTGAGATTGCATTTCCCTCTCATTTTATTTTTCCTTGTGTTTTCTACTATAACCAAACAAAGACTGGGATTGCATTTCCTTTTCTCTTTCCATTTCTCACACCAAATCTTTCAACCAAACATAGCTTTCAGGTAAGTTTGATTGGAGCGATAAGGATGGACTATTTACTGTTCGAATTGTTATCCATTAGAAGTATCCAATTTGACGTTTGTTTTTTTTTTTTTTTTTTTTTTTTTCAGTCTACTGGGCATGGAATCCGGCCAGACTCCATATCCCATATGAGGAACTATTGTATTCTAAGGGGGGTGTGAGATTATTTCCATAGAACTATTTACTATTGAGATTAGGTGGTAAGATGACCATTTTGACCATCTACTATTTAACTATGTATTATATTTAGTAAAATTTAATAAAATTTAAATGTCTCAATTTAAAAATAAAATTATTTTATTTAACTTTTTATTTATGTTTTATTTATTTAATTTTTTAATAATTTTTTATAGATATTTTTATTGATGTTTATTTTAAAATTTTGTTTATATTTTATTTAATTTCATTATTTAAATTTTAATAGATGTTTTATTTAATTTCATTATTATTATTTTTTTAAATAAATTTATTTAAAATTTTAATTAAAAAAATAACATATATTTTTATTGATATTTTATTTATTTAATTTTTTAAAAATAAATTTATTTAATTGTGTAAAATAAAATAAATAATTTTTTTATTTAATCTAGCTAAAAATAATTAAAATATTAAAGATATGTTTAATATTGCTATTACTTAGTAAATAATTGAAAAAGGGTAAAATAGTCTTTTACTCATTTATCTTATCCAATCCGTCCAACTAAACATTAGATTCACTAAAAATAGTCATTTCCAGATATCTAATCCCATAAGAAACAAACACAGGATACACATCCAATGCAACAAAATAATCCGGGGGATTCACAGTCCTAGGATTCAAGTCTGATGGATTCTAATCCCTCCTTATCCAGCCCATCCAATCAAACACACCCTTAGAGCATCTCCAACCATTGTTTCTATAATGTCATTGCTATAGTTATTGCTATTGCTATTGCTATAATTTGACAATAAATAGTGTCATTTTGCCAAATTAAAGCAATGGTGCTCTAATGGTCATTTGCTATTTTAGTAAATCTCAACCAACTTTCCCTCCAAGTTTGTAGGTGTTGTTTGGATATATGTTTTTTTGTGATTTTATTTTTGTTTATTTTTTGTCTTTTGTGACATTTTTTTACCTGTTTGTAAAAAAAAATTATATATTTATATTATTCTCAACTAGACAAATATAAAAAATTAAATTAAATTAAAAAATTGGGAAAAAAAATTAAATATACAGAAGGAGATTTGTGATAATATAATAATATAAAAATTAAATATACAGAAGGAGATTTGTGATAATGCGATAATTAAAAATTAAACATACAAAATTTAAAAAAAATTGAAATATTTTATTTTATTATTATTATTTTTTTAAAACCAAACAGAGCACAATGGCTCTTTTTATACAGAAGGAGACCATCTCCGCCGTCCACGTATAAAACATCAATTGTTGAGATGATTTCTCTAGAATCATCCAACCTCTCTTTGACTAATGTACACCATCTTCCTCTCCCTCTCACTCTGTCTTGTCTCTCTTCAAATCACTCTCCCTCCTCTTCTTCCTCCATGATCGAAACCTCTCTCTATTTTCACTCTGTCTTGCTTCTCACTCTCTCACTCTGTCTTTTCTCTCTCTCTGTTTTCACTCTTTCTCTCTCTTTCTCTGTCTTCTCTCTCATCAAACCAGTCCCTTCTCTTCCTCCATGATTGAAACGTCTCTCTCTTTCTCTTTACCTATGAAGTTGTTTTCACACTCCTTCACACCCCTCTCACTCTTCTCCATCATTCAAAGCCCCTCATTTCCTCTCTCTATCTCTATCTCTAGTATGATCTCCATCTATATATATATATATATATATGTTGGAAAAAAATGATTTTTGGGGACTTTAATTTAATATTAAAGTGTGGTGACTTTAATTAAATATTAAAGTGGGTCCTAACCATTTTTTGTGTTGGGTCCAAGTGAGCCAAAAATCATTGGGTTTTGAATAAGAAATTGCCAAGAAATTGCTTCATGATGTTAGATTCATGAATAGGATTTTAAAGAGTATTTAAATCTTTTTCCTTGGCTAAAGGGTGTGAATTCTTTGGGCATCCATACTTTTCATTTTGTGGAAAGGGGCTATGGATGCTTGGTGTTTTAATGACTAGCCTTAAAGGCTAGAGGCTCTTCCTCTCTCCCCTATACATGTATAAATTAAGACCCTCCTGTCAAGTTTCAATATAGAAATTTTTGCTTCCATTTTACAAGTCAGTTTGCAAGATAGTTCCTATTGTGAAAGAGTGCTGCCATTGTTTTGTTCGCTAAGCTAGATAGATAGTGCTTCTGCCGTAGCTGGTTTTGACCGTCGTATCCTGGGAGACAGACGCCAGGTTTCCTCAAGCACTCGACCCGTGAGGCGGCGAAATCTGTTTTAAGGAAACTGCTTCCGTGCAGGCTTCGGTTTTGTCTCTTTACCCTTTATTGTTTTTTGTGTATTTCTGTTGAAATTTAGTTGTAATTATCAGCATATGTTCTTGGTATATAATTTGTTTTCTTCATAAATCTATTTATTTAATTTCACAATTTTAAACAACAAGCTTAAAACAGATTTTATATATATTTTCTATGAAATTGATCGAATAGATTTATATAGAAAATTAGGTTAGCTTTGTATAATGTTACTAGGAACTGTTGCGGAATTGCTCACTATTTCAATGATTGTAAATCATGCATTGTTATTCTCTAAATTGCTTAGTTTAATTAGAATGGTCTATTATAATTTGCATACTTAATTGTATTAGTATGATCTTATTTTATGCATATGGTTCATCATTCCTCTACCATGTTTTGCATGAATTTTAAGGTTATAAAATATAATTTATGGAGTTATAGAGTTTTTATGAATTGTGTACATGATTAATGTGAATTATCTAATTGGGAACATTAATCTGAATTATTTAATTGGGTGCATTAACTTTAAATTTAACTTATTTATTTGGAGTTAATAGTTTAAATGTTTATTATGAATTAATTTCATTCATAACCCATGAGTATAGATCTTTATTTTAAAGTTTTAATTTAATTGGCATTTTAATACATTGGTTTCTTATATAATTAATAGTTGGCTAGATGGTTTCAATTATTTATTATAATTAAATGTTTTAGATTATTTGTTTGTATTTTGTTGTGGTTTACTACTAACTTTCTTTGTAGGGATACCAATGCGAAAAACAAATATAAAACCAAATGAATAAAATTTGGGATGTAAAAACAAAAATGTTTGGACTACTAACGTTTATGTTGAATAGGAATACCTAAGCGTGGAAAAGGCTTTTGGAGTAAATAGAATCCTTATGGATTGGCTATTTTATTTAAATGTTTGAAGCATGTTTTGCTTGAGATTTAGTTGGTTTGTTTACCAATTTGTAGTAGCAAGTTTTATTTGTTTGTTTTGTTAGAAGCATTTTACATGCGTGCAATTGTTATAACAAATTTTTTTTTTAATTGCTTGTAAGTTTGGAACTTGATTTGGTTTTCTGTGATAAAAACCAAAGTGTTTAGCTTTAGCTAAAAAGTAGTTCTTATTTGTTCAGAAATGACAACTAAGATGAATTTGGTTTCAAACTTTTGGAGTTTGAAGAAGTCTTTGGGTTTAATCATTTTATTCCTAAAGTGTTGGAAAACCAAGTTTGGAGAAAGTCTTTGGTTATAATCTGATTATGTCCAAAGTGTTTTGGTTTTGAGAAAGGAAACCAAATTTTAGCATTAGCTAAAATATTTCTGATTTTATTCAGAAATAATGGGCTTAGTTCCGGGAGTATCGGTTAACTATTATGAGTGGTGTAATTCTGGTAGCAAATTTTATTTGCTTGGGAATCGATTTCTTATAACCTGGTTTATTCCCTGAAAATCTTAATTTTCAAATTGTTTCCTATGAACCAGGAGTCAACATGCTCTTGGATGTTTTGTCAAAAGGTTAACTGGGTTTTAAGTGGGACCGATGTGACCCTTCTAGTCTTCCTAGGAACATTCCTGACCATGTTCGATTCTAGGTTAAATGGTGAGACTAGTTTTGAATTAAATTTCCATTTGAGAGATTTTCTAAGGGTTAAGTTTAATTTCTGAAATCACAGAAATGAAATTCTGTTGTGATGTTTCATAAATGACTTCTAAAGGTGCCAAACAAAAATGTTGCTCCACCTGACAACCTTAGCCTTGCGAGATTCTTAAAGGAAATCATAAGATTGCTTTAAAATATCCCTGAATTGATCAGAGGTAATTAGTATGGTATCCTTGTGTTATTTATAGCATTTATGATTGCTATGTGACTTTGCTTGAAAGTAAAGTTGAGACAACCTGTTATAGTGGGTGAATATTTTTTGAATTTTTAAATTCCAAATATATTCTTAAATTGGTGGCTCCTAGTGAGTTCAAGATCACTGATCACAGAGATAGAAAACTGGTGGTTCTTAAGTGGTGTTAGACCACTGGCTACACAGTTATGAGATTGTGGTTCCTAGTAATAAACAGATTACTGATCATATGTCAAGACATCATGGTTCCTAGTAGTGGAGAGGCTACTAGTCATATGTCTAGACATGATGATTCCTAGTAAATTGATCCTATATCAGGACGTTGTGATTTCTAGTAGTAAAGTGACTACTGATCACAAGTTAAGACATTGTGATGCCTAGTAGTAGAAAGTCTACTGACCACATGCTGAGAAATTAGTGATTCCTAGTGATAAGATTACTGGCCATGTTATGAAGTTCCAAATAGTAGGCTATTGAACACTGGATTTGTGTTTCCTAATAGTAAGACTATTGGCTTCAGAGTGATAGGTCGGACCTAATATATTTAGGTGCCTAATTCGGTTGATTACATTCTGGGAATGCATTTACTGTGATATGATTTTGAGAGTTTCATAATCATTGTGACACAAGGATTTGTTCAAAAAACTTTGTATAAATTCTACAAAGAAGACTTAATTATCTGACTCCAAAATTGAGGAGGATAATAGAAAGAAATGAGGGAGTACCTCCTTAGTGAAGGCCAATGTCATTGAGCATGGCAAATTTTCTGGGATAAGGAAGAAGCCTCCCGTGAACAAGGGCTCTATGCTGGAGCTAAGGGGTGGTGTTGCAAAGAAGCTGGAGGTTTCGCCGGAGAGTGCGAATGATGAGCGGTGGATTGTTCATGCTACGGCCGGGGCGGTGGCGGCGTTTGTGACTACGCCGCTTGATGTGGTGAAGACCCAGCTGCAGTGTCAGGTAATGCACTCAAATTTACTTTTCATATAGTGCTATGTGAAAATATGCTGGAGATATTGAAATTTTGAAGTTGATCTTTTTAGACTCAACTTTATCAAAATCCATATGTAGTCTCTTTGTTTAAATTCATTTACTTGAAGAAGATAGTTATCTAAGGTTCAGTAACATGAATGAAGAATCTAATTAATTGCCTGACTTGCACTTTGTTTGGGAATAGAAAATAAAAGATTGTGTTGCGTCTCGCTTTTATAGAGTTTGGATAGATAAGATAGAAATTATCTCATTTATATTATCAAAGAAACTTTTCATAAGTGGGCAATTTTGATGTTATAAAGAAAGAGTAATTTGTTATTTCTTTTTTCTATCAATCTCTCTACTTTTGGAGAGATTCAAAATGAAGGTTACAAGAGAAATGTGTTTTTTTTTTTTTTTTTTTTTTTTTTCTAACAGATGATGTTAATTTTTGTCATTAATTGGACTAGAAATTTTATGACCTGACTAGCTCAAGGAGGTGGTGTACCAAATTCATGAGGCATGAGACAGATTACAAATTGTGTTAGCCTAAATTAATTTTCTTTTATTTTGAGAAGTATAAGATATTCTAAGTCATGTATAGACTGTTAATATTTCTCACATAGCTTTAGAGCATAATTGTAACTAACATAAATGCAACAACAATTAAAATCAGATTCTTCTTAGAGTAACAAGAAAATAACATGATACTAAAATCAAATTTCAACAATTAAATAGGCAAGTAAACTTGCGTACAACACGTTAACATGTAACACTTTTAGATGCAAAAGGGAAAACCACAAGGTCAATATAAACAATTTAGACATGATGTTGAAATAAATTTTCATAGGAGCTATTAAAAATATTAAACTGACTATTGACTCTTAAACTAAAACAATAATAAGAATTACATTTTTTTTTATGAACATACCCTAAGCGTACCCATTTTTTATTTTTATTTTTGCTTTTTAATAGTTTTATCATACCGCTATATTCGTATTGTATCATATCGATATCTCATATCTATATCCATACTTCATAGTGCTCTACATAAGCCTATTGGGATCTCTAATTCATTTGATGAGATAATCTTACCTTCTGCAATTATAACAACAGCATCATTGTGAAGTTACGGCCTTACAACTAAATTAGACATGAACTTGGGAGAGCATTTGCGCTTGATAGATTCATTTTATAGCTAATTTTGATAATCCGAACCATTCACCTTTTAGGACTCATTGAGTATAATTCATGTAAAAAATCAAGATAATCGAATAACGGTAACTATATGTTTGAATCACATTTGTTTTAAAAAAAATAGATGACAAATATAATTTCAAAAATTACTATTCATTTTTTGTAATATAAATGTGATTCAAATATATAGTTATTGATATTCTATCATCTTGATTTTTTTTTTTAATATTCTATTCAGCGAATCCTAAAAAGTGAATTGTTCGGATTACCGAGGGTGGTCCCAAAATGGGATCACAAAGCCTAAATGCTCTCTCAAGTTAAGATGACTAACTTGAGACAATCTAAACCCTATATTAGTCAATGCCGATATTACTATGGCAACATTTTTAAAATAAGAATTTATTGGCCATGCAGGGTGTCTGTGGATGCGACAGATTTATAAGTGGTTCCATTAGGGATGTAATTCGAACTGTAGTGAAAAAAGATGGACATAGAGAGCTTATGAGGGGATGGCTGCCAAGGATGCTCTTCCATGCTCCTGCAGCTGCAATCTGCTGGTCTACATATGAAGCTGTGAAATCCTTCTTCCAAGAACTAAACAGCCATAGCAACAATAACAGAGTCACCTGAATGATCAAAAGAAGAAGAGTCATCATTTTTCTGCCATTGTATATTTGATGCCTCTATTATTGACGAAGAGAACTTCATAGGTAAGGAATCGGCAAGATGAACAAGCATCTTTCAGGTCATGACCCCAGTTTGTGTGATTGGCATTAGCAAACGAGCTTGTTGGTTAGATTATAATTCAGTTTTAATAATTTTATTGTAAATGTTTGAGGTGTTTTTATAGTCCCCAGCCCCCCCCCCCCCCCCCAAAAAAAAAAAAAAAAAAAAAACAACATTGCCTTCCATGAAGCTGCCTTTAAATCAACCCTTGCACATAGACTTCTTGTTTTGGGGTTTCAAAATAATACAGGGTTTAATCTGGCCAAAAAAAAAAGGGGGATGCACCAATAAATCCCAAATTAATAACTTATGCACTGTTTAGTCCTAAAAGTTTTTTTATAGACTGAAAAGTCCCATTACAATGTTAATAACATCAGATACAATGTTAATAACATTATATTTCAAATATCTAATGTTCATCAAATTTCAATAATGTTTGAAAATATAAGATGAAAAATATCTAATGTTCATCAGATTTCAATAAATTTTAAAATTATAGAATGAAACATCAGATCATTTACATCATTTACATCATGCTGATGTAAAAATAGGACTAAATGGAGCATAAGAAAACTTTTAGGACTAAATGGTTCAACGTTTCAAAAACTAGGACTTATGGGTAAATTTTCCAAAAAAAAAATTTATTGGTTTACTTACGTTTGGTAACGTTTACGTTTTTGGTTTATGTTCACAAAAATTTTATAGATTGATTTTTGTTTATTTTTAGAAAAACATAAATTACAAACGCGTTTGGTTTGAACAAAATGTTTAAAAAAATTTAAAAATATAAACTAAAAAATATGTTCAGGCCTAAAATATTTATATTTATATTTATTATTTATGATAATGGAATCACACACATTATAATTGAAAAAAAAATTAATTTTAAAAAATAACTGAAAAAAAATTAAATAAAAAAATATTTGAAAAAAAAATTAATTGAGAAAAAAATATTTGAAAAAAAATAATTATTTGAAAAAAAATTAATTGCAAAAAAAAATTATTTGGAAAAAAATTATTTGAAAAAAAATTAATTAAAAAAAATAATTGAAAAAAAAAATTATTTTGAAAAAAAGTATTTGAAAAAAAAATTATTTGAAAAAAAAAATTGAAAATTGAAAACTGAAAACGTAAATTCATTTTTTGAGTTTACGTTTTTTCCTCAAATTTATAAACTGAGAGAACCATTTATAAATCAAAAAAAATTATCAAACAAGTTTTTATGACAGTTTTATAAATTTTTGTAAATACAAACTGAAAACGGAATGGTTACCAAACAGTCCGTTTTTGAGAACCAGAATTAGATTCAATTGTTATTATCAAAAGTTTTAATAGTCAAATTTGATAATATTATGGGATGCTTTGGCAACCAAATAAAAAGTCAATTTTTAACTTTTTACTCATTTGGATCACATCACCTCTCATATTTTTTACCCACAAAAAGATAAAATAAACTAAAAAAGTCAAAAAAATTAACTTTTTACCAACTTTTTAAAAGGCAAAGCACCAATAAATTCCAAATTTGAAAATGTTAACCCATTTTGTCCCAAAAGTTTTTTGTTGGACTAATAGGTCCTATTTCTCAAGAAGCTTACTATAAGCATTTTTTAGATCTCCCTTCTTTTCAAACATCAAACATTATTCATTCAACATCAAACATTAGATTTCAAACATCGTTGAAAATTACAATAATGTTTCAAACATTAGATTTCAAACATAATGTTCATCAGATTTCAAGAATGTTTGAAATTATAGAATGAAACATCAGATTCATTTATCATCATGAACATCAGATTTCAATAATCTAATGTTTACCATCATGAACATCAATGTCAGAACATCATGAACAAACATCATGAAAAATTAGATTTCAAACATCAAAAATTAGATATCAAACATCAGATTCCAAACATCAAAAATTACAATAACGTGAAAAATTACAATGTTTGAAATTAGATTTCAAACATCAGATTTCAAACACCGTGAAAAATTACAATAATTTTTCAAACATTAGATTTCAAACATCTAATGTTCATCAGATTTCAATAATGTTTGAAATTGTAGAATGAAACATCAGATTCATTTACCATCATGAACATCAGATTTCGATAATCTAATGTTTACCATCATGAACATCAACGTCAGAACATCATGAACAAAACATCATCGAATCTGGGTTTTTGAATCCCACCGGCGATACAATAAAAATTACAATGTTTGAAATCAGATTTCAAACATCGTGAAAAATTACAATAATGTTTCAAACATTAGATTTATAACACAGATCATGAGAGGTCGACAAAGCCGAATCGGAACAGATCCGATCTCTGCGACGTGTGAAGGTTCTGTGCTCTGTTGTTGTTTTTCTTTTGGTTTTTGTTTGGTGACAAATTGCCCTACAGGGGATCTCAACTCAATTGAGAACTTCAAGTATGGTGTGGGTTAGTTTTTGATTTCTCAACTACCTTTCAATAACGGAGCGAATTTGATATCTCAGCAAACCTATCTATGGCAGTAATTCTTTATTGCAATCACAGATCTCCTTTTTCTTTTCTTTTCTTTTCTTTTCTTTTTTAAACCAATTTTCCTAGAAATATTTGAAATAATCTTAATGTTGTTTTGATGATGACGTTTAATGTTGTTTGATGATGATGTTGTGAGGTTTGATGTTGTTTTGATGATGATATTTGATGTTGTTTTGATGATGATGTTGTGATATAAAAAAAAGGACTAAATGGTTTATAAAAAAACACTCAGGACTAGATGGAGTAACATTTTCCCATATGGGACTTATGAGTAATTTCTCCTTTGATTCATCTTATTTTGAGCTTGCACTTTTCATGAAATTTGTTGCAAACATTACGACAATCTTAGAACAACAATCTGAACAATGAGAACAAAATGCATAACATAATCTAATGATCATTGAAAAATCTAAAATTTTTTGAGATATTGATTTGTGATTATTTATCAATTTTAACCAGTAAATAGCAATCTCAATCAAATAATTAAAGACAAATCGATACAACAATTTTAACGTGAAAAAATCACAATTGAAGCGTCTCCAATTGTGATTAAAAAAAATTACTGGTCAAAGTCACAAAATAATACGGCAAGAGCTTGTTTGTTTTGAGGGATTATTTCATGGGATTGAACCATTAGTCCATTTGGATTAATAGTCCATTGTTTGGTTCAATTTTTTTGCTCCGGATTAATAGTCCTTTCAAACTATTAGTTCCTCATATGAGGGATTATTGTATCTTGTGGGGAGGTGGGATTATTTTCATGAGATTGATATCCCATGGGACTAACGTGTGAAATGTCCATTTTACCCTTATGCTATTACTTAATAAACAATTGAAAAGGGTAAAATAGTCTTTTGAACATTTATAAATTATTTTTTTAGTGTTGTTAATTTAAAATTATATATTAAATAAAAAATACAAATTATAAATTATAAATTTAATTTAATTAAAATAATAAATTATAAATTATGGCCTTAAAAATTAAATTTTTTTAGTGTTGTTAATTTAAAATTATATATTAAATAAAAAATATAAATTATAAATTATAAATTATAAATTTAATTTAATTAAAAATAATAAATTAAAAATTATGGCCTTATAAATTAAATTTTTTTAGTGTTGTTAAAAAATTAAATTTCTATATTAAATAAAATTATTTTTTTAGCGTTGTTAATTTAAAATTATATATTAAATTAAAAAATATAAATTATAAATTTAATTTAATTGAAAATAATAAATCAAAAATTATGGCCTTATAAATTAAATTTTTTTAGTGTTGTTAAATTATAAAATATAAATTATAGATTAAATTTAAAATTATATATTAAATAAAAATTATATATTACAAGGGTAAAATAGTCTTTTAAACATTTGTCCTTATCCAGACCATCCAACAAAACATTGGATTTACTAAAAATAGTTCAATCCAGACATCTAACTCCATAACTAAACAAACATAGGATACAAATCCAATCCAACCAAATAGTCTGGGGACAATGTATCTTAAGATTAACAGTTCGATGGATTACAATCCTCCTTCTCCAATCCGTCCAAATAAACACACCCTAAGAAAATAAAAAAGAATTGCATAAGTGTACTTTCAATTACTTAACGAATCTACGCCCAAATTGAACCGACACCAAATGGGCCTCTTCCACCATCGTCGTCATCTCGGAATTGTCTTGTCTAACGTTGAATCCACAACGCTGATATCGAATCCAAGACAATGAGCCACTCCAGAATCCACCAAAACTTCAAGCTCAAGTTCCACATAATCCACCGAAGAATAACTCTCTCTTTTGTAAATAAAACAAACTAAAAAAACCCTTTAATATAATCTACTCAATTCATGATTAAACTCTCACAAATATCAAAGGAAGCAAGTAAAGAAGCTCTAGAAGAAAATCATAATACCCAAGAAGAAGATCTGGAAGTCGTAACCCTAAATTCAGTCTAAAACGCAGCTTTATAGCAAATAGGGCAGCGATGGTTGGTCGAGCGAAGAGACAGATCTGCGTGTAATCCTTAAGTGCCTTCGCTTGAGCCACCAAAGTGTCGCTCAAGCAAGAAATGCATTTTTTGAATATTTTTATAGTCAATGAAAACTTCTGGGACCAAAAATTCTTCGCTCGAGTGCACATTCCTTCGTTCGAGCAAACAAACAACTTCAACTGCATTTTTGCTTCTTGCTTCGGGATTGCCGCTCGACACTGCTTAGGCGCTGCCCTGGACCCGCCAAGGAGCGCTGCCTCCTGGACCCCCGCGAACTAACTGGACAGCTTGATCCCCGATATAGTTAGCGAAGTGACAAACATAATATGATTAACATCACAAACTCCTTTGCTCTGCATAGTCACAATTCAAGTTAGATTCGCATCTAAATACTCATAGCATCACTGAAATAAAAGAACGAATAAAAATACAATTGAAAAGAGTTTTGTCAAACAGGATTGTCAATTACAAAAACGAGTTTTGTCAAACGGGATTGCTAATTATAAAAACCTTACAATCTTGATTTATCAAGAAAAAAAAAAAAAAACCATAATCTAATGATCATGGGATTGTGAAGAAAAATAGTTAAAAGTACTAAAAGTGGTACTCTAATAGCATCACTAATGATGTGGCAGTGAGCCCCGTTCATTCTCTATGACTTTTTATTTTTATTTTTTTATTTCTAATGTATTAATGCTATTAATAATATTTTTTTTTAATGGTATGTAGGGATGACAATGGATAACCTACCCTGTGGGTATTCATAGAGACCCAACCAAAATACATGGGTTTTCCCCTATTTTTCTTATCCATTGGGTAGGGTAAGTGATATTCTTTAAATATCCACAGGGGATGGGTTAGGGATGGGTACCCACTAATTTCCCAATATGTTTTCTTCTTCTTCTTCTTCTTTTTTTTTTTTTTAAGATTCACAACCAAAACTAAAATAAATATACATTCAATCTTTTTTCTTTTATTTATTTATTTTTTTTTTCAGGTTCACAACCAACGTCTTTTTCTTTTTTTTTTAAGATCCACAACCAAAGCTAAATATATATCCAATCTTTTTTTATTATTATTATTTTTATTATTTTTAAGGTTCACAACCATTTTTTTAAAAAATTTTAAGATTCACAACCAAAGCTAAATATATATTCAATCTTTTTTCTTTTGTTTCTTTTTTTTTTTAAGGTTCACAACCATTTTTTTTTAAGATTCATAACCAAAACTAAATATACATTCAATCTTATTTTATTTTATTTGGCTCAACAATAAAATCAAATACACATTAATTAACATTGTCACATTATTTTTGTCAAATTTTATGCATATCTAGAATTTTTAAATTTATTTAAAAAAATTAAGGATACTGTCCAGTGCAGGTTTCGGTTTGCTTTTCTATGTTATTTTATTTGTTATGTATTGTAATTTTCAGAATGGTTTGCTTGTTTTGAAATTTCAATTACCGATTATAAATCTATTTGTTTTATGTTATCACACAATTTATACAATATATATTTATATATATATATATATATAAATGTATTTGAAAATAAGAAAATTGTAGAGAATCGAAACAAGCATGAGTCATGATTGGTTAGAAAGCATGGGTACAAAGATTTATTTGCTGGAAAAACAAAAAGGGGATACAAAGTCTTACTAAATAATTTTTTTTTAAATAAAAGAATTTTTCTTAGTTATGAACAAATTTAACTGAAATCAGCTTGTTTCCCAATGTTATGCTTCATTTATTTAGATAGAAAATATTTTTTAATGAAAAATATTTTTTATAAAAAAAATTAAAAATATATTTTTTTATATTTGGTGGTGGTGGTGATGGAACGAAGATGAAAGTAGAGATTGTGACATAGTGGTGGGGTGATGGCGGCAGTGATGATGGTAGTGGCTATGGTGATAGTAGTGTGATAGTGAAGGTAAGAATAGTGGTAATGGTGTTGTGAAATTAGTAAAAATTTAATTGAAAAAATATTTTTTGTTTTTTAAAAGTAACAAACAACAAAATTCATAGGGGACTAAAGGAAGAAGATAGAGGATGGATTGGGTGTGGTAAGACATAAATATCTTAAAATGAGTGGTTCAGATTTGTTAAAAGGTATAATTAGATTTTGGATAAATTAAAATAAATGGTTCAAATTTGCTAAGAGAAAGATGGTTTAATGTCTAAAATGTCCGCGGCTAAGAGATCAACAAATAATTCCTTATTTATGTCATGATGTAATTTAATATGGGTCTTATAACAGTTTCTTCAAATAGGTTCTTTCACATTTTATTTCTTCAAACATGCTCTTATAACATTATAAACAGGTTCTTATAACATGTAGGGGAGAGAGTGAGAGAGAGAGAGATGGTTGTAATTTTTTTTTAATCTTCCACGTTCTTCCACATTTTTTGTTTTCAATTACTAAAACTTATTTGATTGTCTCAAAATTATATATTTGATTATTATAAAACAAACTTTTAATTAATTAATTAATGTGTATTTGATTTTGTTGTTGAATCAAATAAAATAAAATAAGATTGAATGTATATTTAGCTTTTGTTGTGAACCTTAAAAAAAATAAAAAAATAAGTTGTTAACATTAAATATATTAAAAAATAAAGAAAAAAAATTGAAGGTATATTTAGCTAAAACCTTTAAAAAAAAAAATGTTAACATTAAATATATTAAAAAAGAAAGAAAAAAGATTAAAGGTATATTTGGCTTTTGTTGTGAATTTTAAAAATAAAAAAAAATAAAAAAAAGTTGTTAATATTAAATATATTAAAAAAGGGAAAAAAAAAGATCGAAGGTATATTTAGTTTTTGTTGTGAACCTTTAAAAAAAAAAAAAAAAAAATTGTTGTTAAACATTAAATATAAAAAAATAAAAATAGGGATTAAAGTGGATTGGAAAAAATCCAAACCCATTAAGAAATGAGAAGGATGGTACCCATGGGGAATGGGGAATGGGGAATGGAGAATAGGAAAAATTTATTATAGAGGAATGAAGATGGAGAATTAATATCCACTTCATTAACTCCTACTGTCATCCCTAATGATATGAATCATTTGCAAAATCAACTCCGATTCGTAGCTCGAATATAGGGGCTCGAATTTATCTCGAAATTAGGGGGAAGAAGAAGGAGGAGGAGAAGGAGAAGAAGAACTCCACTGGAGGGGCCAACAAAATCGGGCGGAGGTGGAGGTGGAGGTGGAGGTGGAGGTGGAGGTGGAGGTGGAGGCAGAGGCGGCGGCGGGCGGAGGCAGAGGTGGAGGCGGGGCTGCGATGGCGACGAGCGACGAGGGATGAACTGCGAGATCGGTCGACGAGCTGGGACGCCGACGAGCTACGACGACAACGACCTGCGTTCTCACTCTCGCCTCTGTGTTCTGTCTCTTGCCTCTGATCAACTCAATGAAAAAGAAGAAGAAAGAAAAAGAACAAAAGAAAAGAAAAAAAAAACAAAAAAAAATTAAAACCCAAAACAACGTCATTTTAAATTTTGAACCAATTTCGAGTCCTCAACCATTATTCTTGCAAAATGCCTTGAATGAAAGCGTCAATGTTAGCGTCAACAGACCCGCCTTCCGAAGTTGCTTGCTGACAAATCTCTCGGAGTTCTGCTGCCCTTCTTCTCATTTCCTTTCCTTCATCAGTCTCTAAATTCGTGAACCTTTGAGCAAGTCCAGCAATTTCTTCTCTCCTCATCAAATGCATTTCATCACCCATTTTGGACGAGGAGATCAAAGTGATGGTACACCGAGAACACCGACGTTGGCATTGGCCAAAGCGAAGCCACCGGAATATTCCTCCGATTTCTGCCAACTGCCCACGTCAGGTAAGTGTCGGAGATGATGACTCTCGGCCTTGGTGGCTCAAGCCGATCCAGAAGTCGCTCGAAGGGTTCTTCCAGCTTGGTAAGAGCAGCTTCCAAGAAACCGGGGAAGTCGGCTCCGCGATCTATCTCCGATGGGTTGACATTGGGGATGGTGGCGAAGCGAATTTGAGCCGGCGTGGTCTCGGAGCTGAGCCGAGCCACTCCTCTATCAAGACGAAGCTGATAAGAATGTCATCCTTCCTTGAAGCTAGCAATTTGCAGAGGTTCATCATCGGGTTGATGTGGCCTTTACCTGTACAAGGACTTGCCACCACGTGGCATCCCATTTTGATAAAATATGTGTTTGTGTGTGTGTGTATATCCATAATCTATATATACTGGAGTACGGAAAGTGGAGGTGAAGTAAGAAGAAGAAACTGTTCAATAAGCAAAAATTTAGGGTGTTTGATAATTGATTTTTGGATAAATTATATAAATGATTCTTATAGTTTACATGATATGTCAATTTGATTTATATTGATTTAATTTGTGCGATTTTGACAAAATTAAATTGATACATCGTGTAAATTACAAATAACTAAATTGACATATCCTGTAAATTATAAGGACCAAATTAATATATCGTTTGAGTTTTCGTCCACCAAACTTAGCAGTCGTTACTTATTGGACTAATATGACACAACCCGTCAAATTAAAGGACAAAATCAAGCAAATTAAAACAATATAAACTAAATTGATATATCGTGTAAACTATAGGGATTATTTCATAATTTACCCTTAATTTTTTTAATAATTTTTTATTAAAAAAAATATAGAGAATGATTAATAATTTATAATTATTTTTTTGGGCTAAAAATCAAAGTTCTCAAAGTAGCCCTAATATGTATCAAAATGGAATCTAAATTGACACACTTTTTAAAATATACTTCATAAATATTGCAAATTAGTATAATCTAAATATTAATACATTAGAAATAAATTGACATAATTTAAATATTGAGAATCAAATCAAGGCTTTTAGTTTAGTGGTTGTGTAGCACCTTTTCTGGTATAGTTCAACTCTATAAAGAGGAGTTTGAAGTCTAGTATTGGTTGTGTAGCACCTTTTTGGTGTGAGGTTTTGAGTTCAACTCCCATAAAGAGGAGTTTAATATCCATTGTGGTGGTGTTTATTTCTACCTTGTCATGGTGTACCAATTTGAAAATTCTTTTGGTACCAGATTGATTCAGAAAAAAGACTTACACTAAGGCCCCGTTTGGGGAGTGGCTAAAATAGCCAATTAGCCAAAAAGTTACCTTTTTAGCCAAAAAGCCAACAACCCATACCAAAAAGTCAAAGATTATTTTTTCTCTCTACTTTTTGCACAACTTTTCGTAATTAGCCAAAAAGTCATCCCAAACATACAAGTTTTTTTTACCTACCTTTTTAGCCAATTAGCCAAAAAGTTACTAAATTAGCCTGTTCCCAAACGAGGCCTAAATATAAAAAAGATTTACACCACCATAAAAATGAAATTATTTTTTCATTATCCAACTGAAATGCAATTGCTGCTCTAGTTTTGAAAAGTATCAGACACATATCACACACTTTTGTTCAAGTGTTGAGTGTAAGTTTCGGCCATCATCCATTCACTACAAGAAATTAGTCTTTTAGAGACTAATATTTAGGGACTAGTTGAATTTGGTTGCTAAAAATAATCTTTTAGGGACAAATTTAAATATATAATAATTTACTTATAAGATTATAGAAATAACTGTTAATATTCTCACTTAATATTTACATAACTTTTTGAGACCAATAAATTTAGTTGCTAATACATTATTAACATCTTTAGGGACCAAAAATAATGAAGAATTTGCAAAACCACCGGATCAAATACACACTTTGTTCACGCTCCATTCACTTTTACAAATCCACGATGTGAAACAGCTTCTTTCTCTGTCTCAAGCTCCATTGCAGATCTTCACTCTCTCTATCGCAGATCTTCACTCCAAGTCAAATTTGAGATCTACAGCTTCAATCCACAGTAAATCTCTCTTTGTCAAATTTGTTGCAGATTTGGTGAGTCTCTCTCTTAATCCCTCTCTGCTTATACATACATGCATATATATATATATATATATATTTGTAGATCTATGAAGAACACAATAAGTAGTTCACGTATTGTTCGTATGGATAGATTAAAATTTCTATATACTACATATTATTATCGATGGAGCTCTCATTATCATCTTGTATAAAATCTAGGGATTCTTTCGCATTCTACATCTCAATCTCTTGTTCTTCATCTCTGTTTATTCAATCTAATCATCTCTCTTCATTTGAGTGATTTGAGAATTTGAAGAGCACAAAATACCTATTTGACTAATCGAACGCCAAATCCAAGGCCCTTGTTCTGCATTTTTTTTTTTTTTTTATGCTTTGAGACTGGAAATTTATGTGTCAATTTTTTTTTAAAAAATTTTTTTTCAAATAATCTAGGTAAGGTGTTTTTTTTTTTTTTCTTAGCTAAACTGGAGCAATTTGGATTTGAATTTGTTTTCAATAGTTTGTGTTTTAATTCAACTTCAGAATAGATTTGATTTATATTTGATTGTTTTGTATTCAAGTTCACTCCAGAAATGATTGGATTTTGATGTTTATCAATCTACGGGCTTTTAGATTTCTTTTAATTCAATTTGGATTTGATTGATTTGAATATGAAGGTAAAGTTTATTTCACTCTTCCATGGTTTCTATCAATCCATACTTTGTTATTGCTTGCTACTTCATATCACGTAATTAAGAGTGATTGAGTAATTAGGTACAAACTGTATAAGTGAGAGGCATACTACATTAGGCAAAATAATTTTGTTATGAAATTAATTTTGTAGAGTGTTTAAGCTTTTGGATCTGTGGTTTAATTTTTATCAATGGAAGACACAAGTTTAAGCTCATATACACCCACACTCATCATTCCCTCTTGCTTCCTTGTTGATTGTTTGATGTTTGAGGATTAAAACTGTTAACTTTTATTATTGGCAATCCCGTTTGACAATGATTTCTTTAAGAAGTTGGTTTTCTTCTAAAACTAGGATTACTTTTGGATTTCTATAAGTAATTAGATTTCTTCTAAAACTATGATTATTTTTGGATTTTCTATAAATAGTTGGTTTTCTTCCAAAACTATTTAATTCCTCTAGATCTTCTTTTTGGTTCATAAGGTTTATATCTGGGGATATTTTGTTAGTTTTCTTTGATATTTTATTGAGTATTCAACTCATGGTTTAAAAAGAGTACATCAAAGGTTTTGTTTGTTATATACAAGAGAGAGAGAGTTGTTCTTCGGTGGATTCTGAAGAATTCGAGCCTGAAGCTTCGGTGGATTCTGGAGTGGCTCATCGTAAAGACAATTCCGAGATGAAGATGGGGTTGGAAGAGGCACATAGAGGTTGGTTCAATTAGGCGTGGATTCGCTAGGTAATTGAGAGTATATCTGTGTAATTCCTTTAAATTTCTTAGTGGATTGTTTTGTGGCTGTTGCCCGTGGTTTTTTTAATCACAATTGGAGGTGTCCAATTATGGTTTTTCTACGTAAAATCGTTGTGTCAATTTATCTTTTATTGTTTGATTGGGATTGTTATATTCTGCTTAAAATTGTTTCATAATCACAAATCAACATCTAGGGTTTCTAGATTTTTCAATTGGTATCAGAGCAGGTCGTTCTATTTTTTTTTCAAAAAAATTCTTTTAGAACGAGATCTTGTTTGATTTGTGATAATGGATTCAATTCGTGAGGGAAATTCTATGGTTCAACCACCACTACTTGACGAATCCTCGGGGAGTGAAGATGAAGAATTTCAGCAAGCATATCAAAAGTTGTATAAGGAGTCTCTTAACTTATTCAAATTGAATGACAAACTCACAAAGAAACTCAAAACATGTGAAAGTGAGAATGTCAAGTTAAAAAAAGAAATTTCCGAGGCTAGGAATGATGCCCTTAAGATTTCTAATGGTCGACAAGCTCTTTGTGCAAAACTTTTGACTTGTGAGACAGAGAGGAATGAGCTACGGCAAATTTATGCAACATATGAAGAAAAGATTGAAAATCTCGAGATGTCTCAAGTTGCTTTGGAAGAACTAATGATCAAGAAAGAGGAAGAACTCAAGTGTGCTATGGCTACCATTGGTCTTTGGAACAGAGGATCAAAGACTTTGGATAATATCATTGGGTCTCAACAAATTTGTTCTGACAAGAGTGGCATTGGCTTTGGTAATAAGAAAGAGCAAAAACAAAAGGCTTCCACATCTTGTGATACAAGAACTCAAGGAAAGGAAGAACAAAAAATTCAACATGAGGATAGACTTCTCAAACTTCCTAGAGTTGGTAAGGCCAAAGAAAAGAAGGTACACTCTGTTTTTATTTGTCATCATTGTGGTATGTATGGTCATATTCGCCCTTATTGTTATAAGTTGCATGGGAGAGTGTCTCAAAAGGGTCGAAATTCGAATACTTTTTGGGTTAGGAGACAACCTTACATGTTTAGGAATATTAAGATTCATGAGGATGTTCACAACGCCACGACTCTTACCAAGTCCGCTAGACCTGATTTTGTTAAGACTAAAAAGATTTGGGTGAGAAAACTTGACTTGTGTTAATATGTTTACTCTGTTTAGTTTTTTGGGTCTCTGTGTGTTTTTTTTTTAATGAGAAAAAAATGTGTGCATGTTTGTTTTTTATCTTACTTTGGTTAAAGAAAAAAAAAAATCCAAAAAGATTTTCTTAGTATGGTTTTGCAAGCTTGAAATTTTTGAGTGGTCCTTGGTACATATTGGAATTGATGAGAATATCCATTACATGTTAATATGTGTGTGCTTTCTGTGGTCATTACTCATTTTGGAGTGTGTATTCTTTGATTAGTATGTCTCATTCTGTACACACTCTTGGATTAGCAAATTTCGAAGTCTTCCGCCTTAGTGATTATTTTTATGCAAAAAGATTATTTTTTTTTTATGGACTTCTGGCATTGTATCTTTTGCTTTTCTAGAGGAATTGACCTATACTAGCATATTATGGGTGATGTTGAGTCTCTTAACCATCTTCCATCTTTTTGCATCTCCACGGCTTTCCCTTCTGTTCTTTGTAGTCCAGGCATGAGGAAAAGGCTACTTCAGAGTCACCAACCAGACCATCTTTATTATATCCATGCTTCTCTGGTTCGATTTCCATACTCTTGAGCGTGTCAGCCGCCAATGAGTGTGCAAAAGAAAGGAAAAAATGTGCAAAAGAAAGAAAAAAAAAAAGGATGTGTAAAAGAAAGAAAAGAAAAAGCTGAAAAAAAAAAAAACAGAAAGAGAAAAAGAAAAAAAATAAAGGATTCATTGATTGAGGGGGAGCCTCCGCTTTTACTCACCAAATACCCCTTGATTCCTAGTGGTTTGACTTTCCGTAGTTATGCTTAGATTCTCTTATTGGAGGTCCAGCTTTTATATCACTACTAGGATTTGAATCTAGTGTTTGTCGAATCCCAAGAGTCACACACACACTTTTATCATGGGATTTATGCTTTTCACATAATGCATCACTTTCTTTTATGAGGAATTTTCTAGACGCTGTGCACATTGTGTTTTCAAGTAATTGTACTTCTTAGATAGTCTTGTGTGTATTAAGGTACTAATCTGAAATTCCTTGTCTGCTCCACCATATTATTTTTTGTATTTTTCTTCTTGTTCATTGTTTTCAGTGTGTGTGGTTGTTTTTAGTGAGGGGGAGTTTGGTTTATTGTTACAAAAGTTTGTTCGCATGATCACTTTGATATGTTTGGTAAGGAAGATTGGCTTTAGTTGTTTTGTATGTTGCTTTGCATTCTTGCATGCTCCTAATATTTACATCATCATATCATTACTTGTGTGGTTTATGATCATGCTTTGGTTGATTGAGCTTCCTTTGTCAATTCGTAACAAAAAGGTGTTGTTCATGTTCTCATGCTACATGTTCTTAATATCCCCAAGTCGCATCTATTCATGTTTTCCATCTCATGCTTCAAGATAATCTTGTCATATGTTTATTATTTTTTCATATACTCTTGTGGCACTAATAGTTGTTTTGGAGATTGTAACACTAATAACTGTTTTGCAGATCATGACCTTGAGATAGAAGTTGGCTTTTGTTGGCTGTTATGGGTTGGGGTGATTAGGATTTTATTTGTTAGGTGTGTTTTGTCACGGCATTGCCAAAGGAGGAGATTGTTAAGTTTTATTATTGGCAATCCCGTTTGATAAGGATTTCTTTAAGAAGTTGGTTTTCTTTCAAAACTAGGATTACTTTTGGATTTCTATAAGTAATTGGATTTCTTCCAAAACTAGGATTACTTTTGGATTTTCTATAAATAGTTGGTTTTCTCCCAAAACTATTTAATTCCTCCAGTTCTTCTTTTTGGTTCATAAGGTTTATATCTGGGGATATTTTGTTAGTTTTCTTTGATGTTTTATTGAGTATTCAACTCATGGTTTAAAAAGAGTACATCAAAGGTTTTGTTTGTTATATACAAGAGCGAGAGAGTTGTTCTTCAATGGATTCTGACGAATTCGAGCCTGAAGCTTCGGTGGATTCTGGAGTGGCTCATCGTAAAGACAATTCCGAGGTGAAGACGGGGTTGGAAGAGGCACATAGAGGTTGGTTCAATTAGGCGTGGATTCGCTAGGTAATTGAGAGTATATCTGTGTAATTCCTTTAAATCTTCTTAGTGGATTGTTTTGTGGCTGTTGCCCGTGATTTTTTTAATCACAGTTGGAGGTGTCCAATTGTGATTTTTCCACATAAAATCGTTGTGTCGATTTGTCTTTTATTGTTTGATTGAGATTGTTATATTCTGCTTAAAATTGTTTCATAATCACAAATCAACATCTAAGGTTTCTAGATTTTTCAAAAACAAAGGTTAAAAGCCCTCCTAAAACAGCCTCTACTACTGCAAAATTCCATATTTCCCTCTGTAGACACCCCATTTTTGACCGTCCTCAAGACTTGGGCATTACTGATGGTTTGCTCGGTGTTGAGAGATGTGCAGGGCACAGGTTCAGTTTCTTCGGCAAGAAGAGAGGCAAATCTTCCCAAACACTTTGTTTAAGGGTTTGGAGTTGAAGAAAAGAGGAGAGGAGGGGAGAAAATAGGTTGGAGAGGAAGTTCGCCATGAATCCGGGTAGAAGAAAGTCGAGCGGCCCTCGCTGAATCAGGCTTATTCAATTGCACACTTGGAATTTAGCTATGAGGCCTCCATCGTTGGAAAGAAGACTTCCGGGGCTTCACTTTGTACTCAAGAATCTCCCAAAGCCAAGTCCGGGTGGAGGAGATATGTTGGGTTGAAGCAGGGGATCATCCCGGTTGGATCGAGTCTGCGCGACTTCACGGAAAAGGGCATAACTTTTTTCATAGGAGGAATTTTGATGCAAGGTTTGCGCCATTGGAAAGCTAACTTCCGGGGCTTCGATTTGCATACCCACCGGCCATGTTTTGACCAAGGAATCATCCATCGGCACTCTATTTAGCCGACCGGCAGAAAAGAGTGCCGACCGGCACTTTATTTTGGACAATGATCGAATCTTCTGGCCGGTTTGAACCCTTTGCACCCCCCAAGCTTGGTGCATGCCAGCTGTGCCAGCTGGGATGCACAGAACTCGACCCACGTGCATACATGTGCCCATTTTGCACCCTTTAACCACCTTTGGCCCCTCTTTTGTGCACCCTTTGCTCATGGCTTCTTGAGGAAGCCTTGAGCCCTTTGTCTTGGCTTCCTCAAGAAGCCTACCAGCTGTCTTGGCTTCTTGGATAAGCCCCTTGCTTTAGCTTCTCTTGTAAGCCATTTGCTTGCTCTATATAAGAGCTCTTCCTCTCCATTGCTTAGGGTTGGAGATTTCTAAGCAAAAACCAGATAATAGATATATATATCTAACATATATATCTATAACCATATATCTCTCCCATCCAACCTCCAAACTCCATAGTTCTTGGGCCATTCCTTCATCAACCCATAGCACAACTCATACACACTCCACACCAGCGACTTGGGGGACATTTGCAAAGGTTAGGAGCTCATTTTCTTCAATCAAAACCTGCTGGTTCATTGGTCTTCAAGGGTAAGTGTCTATTTCCCTCAAACTAGCATTTTCTTGGTTCATATCTAAGCCATAGTTGCATGTCTTTTTGAGCTTCGATGTAAACTACAAAGTTGCTTGTTTTGAGCCCTTCTTCAACATTGAAGAAGGGCTCAATGCTGTTGGGGGTCTCCATGTAGTACTTACCATTATACCCCCTCTTTGGCCCCCATTTTTGCATGCTTTATTAGCCTACCATGCTTCTGTTTTTGGGTCTTCGACAGGCCTGAAAAAGGTCTTAGTTTGCCCCCCTCTACATGTCTCATGAAGGGTATTTGGCTGTTTGGTGCGTCCTTTTGGTACTTCATGTTGTACCCCCTTGTATGCCATGATTCTTGCATAGTATATTCGGCTGGTGTATAATCTGTTTTTGAGCATGTAATAAACTGTAAGTAGGCTCATTTTAATCCCTTCTTCAACATTGAAGAAGGGCTCAACCATGTTTGGTAACTCTATCATGCACTTGCTTTGTAATCTCTTCTATTTACCGTAAGTTTGCATGCTTTGTTAGACTATCTTGCTTTTGTTTTTGTGGATGGTCATAAACTGGAAATGTGCTTGTTTTTCCATGTATAAGATCTGTTTCTAGTTTTTTAGGCCATCCATGACATTCCTTATATAGTCACCTTGCATTTTGGCTTGCTAGCCTTAGGTGTGTGAGTGTGTAGCACGCACTACTTGTCTTGTTTACTTGGTTTGGCACCTTTTATAACATGATTTCAGAGCCTTATAATGCATGCTAGTTGTTCATGTTTAGCTTCCTTTATGTGTGCTTAAAGCTTGCTTCATTATGCCTAAGTGTTGGTACCTTTGCATGTGTGCTTTGCCCTCATACTTAGCATTATGGCCACTGTTTTGGGCCTACTTAGGGTTGCCCAAGTCATGTTTAAGTCCATCCCTTTTGCTTAGTTTGCATGCTTGCCTTGTATGGTTGTTTGCATACTAGCATTTGCACATTGCATGCCATGTTGCATACTAGCTAACATGTTTAGGTTGCATTGAACATGCATGCTTTGCCTCTTGAAATCAAGTGATAGAGGTTGGGCCCTTTATGTGCTTATTTGGTTTGCATTGCATTTGACATGAAAATGCACAAATTGGTTCTTTGGGCCATCATGCATGAAAATGCGTGATTGGTGGTCCAAGAACCAAGGGTCGTACCCCTTTGAGTCAAAAAACATGATAAGGAGTATGGTTGGTGCAAACATTGCTTGAAAATCCATGCCTTGCACTGCTGTTTTTGCTGCTGCTGTCAAACTGTCCTCTGCAGGAACTTTCTGCCGACCGGTAGTATAATGTGCCGATCGGCACTTTGTTTGTGCCGATAACCACCACAAGCAGCCGATGGCCAATCCAAGCAGCCGATGAGCTTTTCCCCCAGCCGGTGGGGTATTTCAGATCATTTGGGAGGTATTCTGAAACTTTGGGAATTTTTGGAGAGGCAGGGCAATGAAAACAGAACCAGCAGTGGCACGGTACGGGTTTTCCGGGCAAGGCGGACATCGAGCATGCATCATTCGCGCATCCCGAGGCGAGGGGCTGTGGCCCCCTTTTATTTCACATTTATTTATTCAGTAATTAGAATTTGTAATATTTATTCATTTATTTTGGGACTGTATTATTATTTTGGTCCCTCCGAGCGAGGGCGAATGTGTAATAAGTGTGGGTGTGTGTGTGCATGTCTTCCAACCCCCACTTCTTTCTCCCTTTTATTTACCTGCTTATGGTGGTAGATTAGGGCATATTTAATTAGCATACCTTATGCAATGCATGCGTGCATCCATGCATTTGTTTACACGCATCGGGCTCGGCACATCATACAAACTGCATTGTATTTCAATTCCAAATTGAATACGTGTTATTTGTAGCATTCCACATGCCATGTCTAGGATAGCCGAGTCTGTCTAGATCGCATCTTTGCCTGTGTTGCATTAGCCATTTAACATGAACTAGGTCATGCATGTTTGCTAACTAGTTTCTTGTTTTGGCGCGGAGTACGATGTAAGTATTTATGCTTTAGCATATCGCATGCGTGTGAATGTTAACATGACAGTATGCTTACCACGCGGCTAAATGCTTATGCGATATTACTGTTTGAATGCCTGTGGGTGGAGGTTGGATTGCTTGAGTTGGGACAACTCGTTGAAATCCGTATTTTAGCCTACTTGCGAGTAGCAAAATCTAACACGTTTTTCGAGACAAAACGGATATGCAATGTTTATTCCCAAATTAGGCGATCTAGTCTATACTTGTTTGCTGTGTGCACAACATAGTAATTCTAGGCTAATAACCAGAATAAGAACGCATAAAGTTTTCAAAATTGGATATCACGGTTAGTAGAGGCCGGTCTTCGGACCGGGCGAAAGGGGGTGCTCATAGCTGACCTTCCCCGATCGTACCCAAGCTCCCGAGCCAAGACCACTTTGGTGATGACGGACATGTGGCCTTCGGCACCGAGTCAAGGTTTCCTAAATTTCCCATTTTAAAATATTTAGGTGGCGACTCTGTAATCTGGCAAAGCAGTCCATGTTTGGCACTACTTTTCAAAAAATCTGTTTTTCTTCAAAACGATTTGCCGGATTTGGACTCTTTGGTTCAGATTTAGAACCGTGACACAAAGGGAGTCCGAACTGTAGCCGAGGTCCCCCGCGGACGTGCTACACCCTCCATTCTCTTGGTTTGCTTCATTACTAGGAATAGTTAATGATGTTGCAGGTTGTGGCTAGAAAGCAATGATTTGATGAGGTAATCTATCTCCACTGTGTTCTTGTTGTCATTATCTTTTTTTCCCCCAATTGTTGGGGTTGGGTAATGTCTGAATTCAATGTTTTAGAGTGATTTGGAGTATCAATTTTACTTTGTGATTACGAAGACAATATGAAACGGGTAGGCAGTAGATGGTAAGATATTGTTCACTTTTTTTATTTTTTATTTTTTGTCTTTATATTAAGCATAAGTAATTTGTTGTAAGCTAAATGTCTTTAAATTAATGAGCAGATGACAAACCTGACCAAAGAGGAATTTGTGCACATTCTTCGTCGCCAAAGCACCAGATTCTCTCGGGGGAGCTCAAAATATAAAGGAGTGACCTTGCACAAATATGGTCTATGGGGGGCTCAAGTGGGACAGTTCCTTGGGAAGAAGTGAGTGCCCTTAAACTCAAAACTATCACTAATTAATTAGATGATCCTATTGTTAGATGTAAATATTAGAAGTTACAAACCTGGTAGTTGGTGTTAGGAACTCTGATTTGGTTTTGAGAACTTGCCATTATGTTTTTACTCATGCTAGATAAAAATCTAGGATAGTAATTTCAAAGTAGAAATGCTTAGGGACCCCTTTTATTTATGAGATTATGATGTTTGCTTGCAGGTATATGTATCTTGGGTTATTTAACGGTGAAGTAGAAGTTGCAAGGTCCTTGTGTTTTCTACTGCAGCATCATCAGGATTCGTTATTTTGAATCTGGTTAGCTCGGTAATAGCTTGTTAGATTTGTATTCTCTAGACTGATAATCAGATCATGTAAATGAACCAAACAACTCCTAAAACAACTATTTTTTCTCTCTCTGTTTCCTGCTTTTGGAAACACACTGTTTAGCACAATCTAAATCTGCTAATATGTCATACCGTCATGACCCAAACCCGCCCCTATGGGTTTAGCACCGTAACCGGCCAGTAATCCGTGATTACCGAAGGCCTGCTTAACAGTAAAGACAGTAATACAGAGTACAGGGGCAGGCGGAAGCCAAAACAGTAAATGAAAGATGTCCAATGAGCTGTGATAGTCTGTATGCAAAAAGACTTTTATACATATTTACATTCAGAACCAAAACAGTATACACATACATATCCAATCATCCAGGACAAGGACCTAATCCCTATTAGAACAGTACAGTACATGTATAGTCAGTCTATACAAAAACAGAGACAGAAAGGATGAATCTAAAACACCCCAAAAAACCCTAGCTAAAAGGACTTGGAACCTCTCAGTGAGGTACAGTGGTTGGCTTGACAAAAAGGGTGTTAAACCCAACGCTCCTAGCTCCGATCCGGTGCCTAAGCACCTACATATATATATATAATCAGTGAGCTAAAGCCCAGTGAATAACATATGCATAAAGAGGTTAAGAATGAATGTCCTTTCAGTATTTAAAACAGTCAGTTATAATAGTATATCAGTCATTCAATCATAGCAGTCATATGTGGTACATCCCATAGCAAAACAGTACAGTAGGTCTTAACAGACCGAACAGTCAGTTGATGGCCATCATATCAGTAAACAGTAGTGGTTCCAACATGGGAACCAACAGAGATCTCTGTAACAGTAGTAGTAACAGTACAATAACAGTAAATTGCTATGGATGCCACGAATACAGTTCGCAAATAGGACAAACATTCATTCAGTAAGAAATATCATTTCAGAAAGCAATACAATTGGTCATTCAGAAAATATTCATGATTGAATATATCTTTAAAACATTGTTACTCACAGAGTTCTGCTCTACAGATAGGCTAGTGAGCGTCCTCGGATGCCAACCCTACACAATTACAGGATGAACACATGCTAAGTTGCACGTTTGGGAAACAATAACTTAGTCCTTATCTTGACTCGGTGTGGTTCTATAGCATTATCCTCATTAAGATGCCTTAAACTAGGCTTAGGAATGCCTAGAATGGAATGAGGACGCAAAGATGCACTTTAAAACACTTTTCAAATTTTTGCTAAAACAGGGGTCCCGCTCGAGCGTGGTTTTATCCGCTCAAGCGAACATGCAGACAAAAGATCTACGCTCGAGCGTGACTTTCCTCGCTCGAGCGGACTGCAAAAGTACTGGATGCATGAAATTCACGCTCGACTCGATCCCCGCTCAAGCGTGAGACACAAGTCCTCGCTCCAGCGTGCATTCCCTCGCTCGAGCGGACTGTAAACACATGCAAAGTACTGGATACACGCATTTCACGCTCGAGCGTTACTTTCCTCGCTCGAGCGGACTGCATGAACTCAGAGTGTACGCTCGAGCGTGGATCCAAAATCTAGAATTTCCAGATTTGTCTCCGAGTATGAAACTCAACATTTAAAGCATCAAATTCGATCCTTTTGGGCTAATTTTCTGGAAAACACTTTAAAACTCATAATATGACATGTTTCAAAGATCAATTTGCAAAATCAAAGCCCAAAGGTAGTTCAATTAAACCCATTTCCAAACAAAACTTCAAGAACATGATGTACATGCAACATGCATGAATTTAATCAACTTCAAAAGCTTCTAATACAAGAACAAACGAGTCAATCCCTCAAAAAACATGCTGTATTCATGGGCCAAAGCTAGAATATGGACATGCATGTGAGGATTTCCATGAAATCAACCTCAAAACTCAACAATGTATATACGCATGCATGAATTCCTACTCAATTCAACATCTTAAACTAATTCATGCCTTAAATCACTAACTTTACCATGAATCATGCAAGAACAACTAGAATTCAAGTTCAAGAATGTAATGACCCAGAAATTTTTTTTTTTTTTTTTAAATAGCCAGTGCATAATTTAATTGAGCAAAATTTCGAATTTAAGTGCTGTGTAAATTCTGTGCGAAAATAGTTCGGTTTTGTATTTTTTAAAAATAGTTACGGATCTCAGAAAATTGTGAAATTTTTGTATGTTGTTCACATACGAGTCTAGCACGTCGCGTAAAAATTTCAGAATTTATTGGTGAGTATTTAATTTATGAAAATTCACGGACTGATTGGTGTTCAGTTTAATTTATATCTGAATTTGAAAGTGAGTTTTGGGTGTTTGGTCCTTTTTAATTATATGATTGGTAGTAACCACTTTGGGAGTTGTTGTTATTTATTATATAGGATTATATTAAATATTTGATAGTTGATTTTATGGTGTGTCCCATATGGTGAAAAATTATATATTTTTATAGTGAATGAAATGAGTGTATATTTCATAATGAGCAAAATATTATATTTTGTGGTGTACAAAAATGTTATATTTTTGTAGTGAGAAAAATTATATCATTTTATAATTTATATTATAAAATTATGAGTTATTATTACAAAAATTAAATTATATTTTTTTTTTGAAAAAACCCATCATAAAAAAAAACAAACCCACATGGGGTTGTTCCCCACTCCCTTCTCTTTTGCCCCTTCCTTTCCTTTTTCATCATTTTTGATTCTTTTCTTGGTGGAATTGAGCAGAGACTTGGTCTCTCTCTCTCGGCTCTCTCTTCTCTCTCTCTTCCTTTCTTTTTCTCCATTTTTGCATAAGCTTTGAGCTTAGAGTGGGAGTCCTTAGAGTGAGATTTTACAAGAGTGTTGTAAATGAAAGTTGTAGAGCTCGTCGTAATCTTTGCAATGGTGTTCATGGATTCATGATCGGACGACATTTGCATTTTCAGATTTGTTTTTCTTCATATTTGAGGTAGGGACTTTCTTCATATTTTTACATTAATGCTATGTTGGGATTATTTTGAGAAAATATATCATTATAAGAGATATTGCATATATGTATATTTTCAGAATTTTGTTTGGAAATTTTTGGAAGAAAAATTATGTTGAAATGTTAAGAAAATTGGTATTTTGAGAATGATTTTGAAAAAAATCATTTTTGTATTGTTAATTTTATAAAAGAAATCTGAAAATAGAATTTAATAGTTGTATGAATTATATCTACATCATATTATGGTTAGGTAATTTATTTTGAGAAATTAAGGTTGAAATATTTATATCATCCTTGAGTTTTGGAATTTATTTTTGAGAAAAATAAATTGATATTGAGAAATATAGTGCAAATTGTTAAGAAGAGATTCTTGAGCTTCTTTTCAATATCTCTCTATAGATAGACTTGTGGTAATTTTTATAGCATTTAAAATTACTATCTTGTTGATTTTGGAGAAAAAATCACGTTTTGGTTTTAGGGACGGGTTGGGGATTATGATCGAGTTTGTAATTTATTTTTGGGCTCCTAAATCATGTTAGGAGGTAGTCTTGATGGCTTGGTATTTTATACGGGATTTTTCATACACTATGTATGTGGTTTAATATATTTTTGGTATCTTGGGGTTGATTGATGAGTTTAGTATTAAATTTGGGATTTTAGGAATGTTTCGGAAATTTCGTTAAAAGCATTTGGAATTTGTTTTGATTTTGGGGGCTGATATTGTTGACTTTAATGGGTTGTAAGTGTTGTTTAAAATTAGTTTTGGGTTGTATAAGCATGTTAGAGTGTGATGTTGATGACTTGGTTTTGGGTTGAAATCGTTGAATTTATTTAATTAAATATGCTTTAATGGTTGTTTTTTTTTAAATAAATAAAAAGTTGATGTCCAAATTGCAAAAGTGTAAACTTGGAATATGTTTGTAAGGTTATGAATGAGTTATGTTTTTAATTTGAATAAAAACGGACTTCGATTCGATTAGTTTTGAAATTTTTACCGGTTTGTGACCAAAAGAATATTTTTAAAGAAAACAAAGGAATTACGTTTAACTTTTGAGATTTTCTTTAAGTTATATATATATATTTGCAAGATCTAAATGATTTTAGAAATCATCCTTTGATTTGTTTTGAAAAATAGATCATGGATTCAAGAAGGTGAATGATTTTGAAAGTGGGTTTACTTTCTTTTCCCTTCTAAAAAATAGAAGTTTATATTTTTGAATTATGTTGATGAAAGAACAATGTTTGGGTGAGATCTTGTCAAATATTTGAAGATGGATGGTTTTGGTGAGAAACCTAGAAATTTGGAATTTTTAAAAGAGAAGTTAAAAATCCATAGTTGATATTGCTATATTTATTTTAAATGCTAAAATAAATGATGTTTGAAAAATTTCTTGTTTATATTTTATAAATGTTAAATTTTGAAGAAGTATGAGAATTGTTACTCACTTTGGAATTTGTTATTTGAAAGTATTGTTATAGTCTTGAAGTGACTAAGTTGTGAGAAATGTTTGAAAGGTGGGAATTATGCTATCCCTTGGATTAATTGAAATAAATGTATATTTATTCATCTTGTGAAATTGCATAGAAAGGAGAAATGAGAATTTTGATCACAATGGTAGTATTGTGTGGAAGAATTGGAAATGGAAGAATTGTTGCATTGTATTGTTATGGTTGCATTGTCATATCAAATCATTTGATTACATTGAACTTTGAAAGTTGATTTGAAAACTTGCATTGAGAAAGAATGTTGAGAAATGAGTTTTCATGAAACGGTTTTTGGGTAAATACGGTGGTAAGTCTTGACAGTTAGTGTGGATTATGGGGGTCGAGCCTTCCAGCTTGTGACTGGTAAAAATGACGGAATGGGTGTCGAGCCTTCCAGCTTGTGACTGGTAAAAATGACGGAATGGGTATCGAGCCTTCCAGCTTGTGACTGGTAAAAATGACGGAATAGGTGTCGAGCCTTCCAGCTTGTGACTGGTAAAAATGACAAAGAATGGGTGTCAAGCCCTCCAGATGATACTGGTAAAAATGACAAATTGGTAGTATTTGTACAGTCTACTTGCAGACACTGACCTAGGGATTACCATAGTTGTATTTACCGCCCCTTGAAATAAATTGTTAAGTTTTGAACAATTGAAATTGCATGACATCATTGAGCATGATGGTTTTCAAAGAATGAAAATATGATTTATCTTCAAAAAGGACATAGTATGGCATATGCATTCATCTCTTAAGATTGTATAAAAATGGATTTGATGAATTGTTAATTACTTGATTCAATTCATAATGAGATAATTGAATAGATTAAAAAGAATGTCATGTTACTATTGAAGCATGTTTATTTATTTAAGTTAACCGGTTGTGGTTAATTAAATAAAATGGTTTTAAGAGATTATGTGATAAAACCTTATGATTTTGACATGATATGATTTTCACGAATATATATGAGTATCTTTGTACTCTCACATCCTTTAATGTTTTAATATGAGATTGCTCGGTGAGTTTTGCTCACCCCCTGCCTGTACATGTGTACAGGGAATGCTTTTTGGAATTGAAGATCAAACAATGGATTTTACCATTTCATTAGTGTAATGTAGAGATGGATTGTACTACTTCATTTGTTGTTTGGCTGGGTGCTATCTTTTTGTAAAGAGTAGTGTCCTCCCTTTTATTGTAAGCCTCAGGGCATTTCTTTTATTTGTATGTAAATGTCATTGTTGTATAACGAGAGGGAACATGTATATTTAATTATTCACCATTTCATTCAATGATGAAATGTTATTTGTAAATGGACTTAATTAATGAATATTGGTAAGGTTATCCGAGTAATAAAATATGGGGCGTGACAAAGAAGATGATTCTCCTACCTTAGGTCTTCAATTCCAAGTCTAGAAGCTCAATTATGCAATCTACTCTTCAATTCTTCTAATTCTCAAGCAAATATTGATGAACACAAGCTTACTTCCAACTCTCTAGCTCTCTCTCATGTTTTGGTCTCTAAAGGAAATGAATGGCATATTGTAACAACCCTCGTATTGACTACCGTTTAACCACTGAATTATATACTGATTAATGCTAAACTGAACTGATAATGACTGATAAGTGAACTGGATGAACTACTGAACAGACTGAATGGAACTGAAACTGAAATTGAATAAGTTTGTCTGTTATATTGCATATCATATCTGTTTGCTTGAATGATTATCTGTTGAGTTATGTGTTTAAACTGTTAATTGAAGGCCTTATCGGCGGCCGATTTAGAAACCGTTTGAAGTTTTAGACTCAGTGGAATATTTCTGATTTTATGGTATATTTATCTGAAAATTGATTAGGAATGATTAAAGTAGATTAAATATTGATTAATGGCCAAGGTTGACCTATTTACTAAAATGCCACTTAGTGGCCACTAACACACACACACTTAGAGACCTTATACATGTTGAATCAAAGCTTCTTCCTCAGCTCATTTGTGCCTTAGCCGACCAAAGAGTTAGAGAAAGGGAGAGTTAAGAGAAATTGGGTCCAATTGTTGAATTTGCTAAAGAACTTGTTGAATTGTTAGAGACTTGGTATAATTGAGCTTGCTAGACTTGAATTTACACTCTAGGTAAGGGAATCATCTTCTTATTTTAGTGTTTGGGCTTAGTCTTGCATGATTCATGCCCATTTAGAGAGTTAAGTCATAATTTGCTCATATGTGTTGAATTGAAGATCAATTGTTGCATGCATGGTTGAATTAGTGAAATTGGAGTTGAATTCATGCTTGAATCATACATGCATGCCCATGTTTTTATCATAGTCCATGTTTTCACTTCATTTTCCAACTATTGAGCTCATTAGAGCAAGATTTGAAGATTGAATTGGGTTTGAAGCTCATGCATTGCATGTTTTAAACTTGTTCTTGAAAATGGGTTTGAAAATGGATTTAATTGACTCACCTTTGGGGCTTGAATTCATAAATTGGCTTTTGAAACTTGTTATACATTGTTTTGGGATGTATTCTCCAGAATTTGAGCCCAAGAGGTCGAGAATTGAGTTGAGAATGCTTGGTTTGAGCTAGGAAGGCAAATCTGGAAATTCCAGATTTGGCTTCTTCGCTCGAGCGAAGGATTCCTCGCTCGAGCGACCAACGTTTTCCTCTGAGCCCCGCTCAAGCGAAAGATTGGTGGCTCGAGCGTAAAAATCGAACATCCAGTACTTTCACTGTTTCATCAGACCGCTCGAGCGAAGGGAGGCTCGCTCGAGCGAACCCTTTGATTTTGGAAGCTCGCTCGAGCGAGCATCGCGCGTAAAAATTGAGCATCCAGTATTTTTACTGTTTCATCAGACCGCTCGAGCGAAGGATTTCTCGCTCGAGCGAAGACTTTGATTTTGCAACCTCGCTCGAGCGAAGGAATGCTCGCTCGAGCGAGACCCCTGTTTTCAGCAACTTTTGAAAAATGCCTTCCAACTGTATTTTTGCATCCTCATCCCATTCTAGGCATCCTTAGGCCTAGTTTAAGGCATCTTAATGAGGATTTAGATATAGAACCACACCGAGGGATTTAGGGATTTAATTATCATCCTTTCCAACTGTAAACTTAGTGTGTGTTCTATTTGTTAACTGTTTAGGGTTGGCTCTCGGGGACGCGCTCTAGCTACTGATAGCCCAATCTCTGTGAGTAACAGATTGTGTAAAGATATGTTCAAATGGTTTTATTTTGAATACTGAACTGAACTGGTTATTGAACTGATATTGTTTATTGAATGAATGTATGTCCTGTATTTCGAACTGTATTGTGGCATCCTTAGCACCCACTGTTATTGACTGTTACAGAGCTCTGTCGGTTTCCTTGCGGAACCATACTGATTGATGGCCATCGTTATTGTTGGGTCTGTTAAGGCCCGGTCCTGTTGGACCTACTGTTTATAGGCTAATGGATGTACCACATATGACTGATTGATTGAAATACTGATTGACTGAAATACTGAAAGATTGAAATACTGTATAATGAATTGATTTCATTACTGTAAGGACATTCATTCATAACCTCTTTACATGTTATGTTATTCACTGGGCTTTAGCTCACTGTTTATATATATATGTAGGTTCTCAGCAACCAGACCGGAGCTAGGAGCGTGGGATTGGTCCCCAGTTTTGTCAAGCCAGCCTATGTGCCTCATTGCGAGGTTCCGAGACGCCATGCCATGGCTTGGGGTGTTTTTGTTTCCCCCACCTGTCTCCCTACTGTATTGTACCTTTTGTATAGACTGTTTGACTGTACTGTTATCGAGGGATTGAGTCCCCGTACTGAATGTCTGTAAATGATTGTATAGAGTGTACTGTTTTGGACTGTATGAATGCATAAAATGTTTTTGACATACAGATTTTCACAGCTCAGTGGACACTAGTTACTTACTGTTTTGGCTTCCGCCAGGCCCTGTACTCTGATTGACTGTATTGCTGATCTGTAGGCCTTCGGTAATCTCGGATTACTGGCCAGTTACGGTGCTAAACCCATAGGGCCGGGTTTGGGTCGTGACACATATCAAACATGAGGGAAGTAGACAAAGAATGGTCTAGGATTGTCCACTAAGTGGCAATTTGGTAAATAAGTCAAACTAATGTAATTTAACATTATTTAATCCAATTTAATCGCTCCAAATCACATTTTAATTAAACATACCATAAAATCACATAAATTCTAATTAGCATGAAACACTAATCAATTTCTGATTTGGCCGCCGATAAGGCCTTCAATTTGCAGTTCAAAACATAAAGCATGAACAGATCAATTAACAGTCAAACAGATAGAAATGCGTTTAAACTAATACACTCAATCAATCAGTTAGAATTTCAATCAATTAGTCACTTAACATGCTTAATCATAGATTAGCACTAATCAGTGGTGAGGGTTGTCACAGTCTCCCCTCCTTACAAAGAGTTTGGTCCTCCAAACTCGAATTACCTTCATTTTGGAAGAACACTGGATCCAGAGGGAATAGTTCAGGATATCTTTTGATCACATCGTCTTCCCTTTCCCAAGTGGCATATACGCCTCCATGGTTTTGCCAATCAACTTTCACTAACAGAATCTCTTTGTTCCTTAACTTCTTGATCCGTCTGTTTATAATCTGAATAGGCCGTTCTTCATAAGTGTAGTCATCACTTAACACTACACGGGTAAGCTCAATAACATGAAAGGGATCCCAAAGATAATCCCTCAACATTAAAATATGGAAGACATTATGCATATGCTCCATTTCAGGAGGAAGCGCTACTTGATACGCCACCGGATTAATCTTCTCAATGATTTCATACGGTCCGACATATCTCGGTGCTAGCTTACCCTTGACTCCAAAACGAGTCTGGCCTTTGATCGGTGTCACTTTAACAAAAACATGATCACCTACTTCATATTCTCTATCTCGCCTTCGGACATCCGCATAACTTTTCTGCCGGCTCTGTGCGGTTTTCAATCTCTGTTGAATCAGTTTCACTTTTTCAGTAGTTTCATGTACAATCTCGGGCCCAAGCAAAGGCCCATCTCCAACTTCTGCCCAGCAAATTGGAGATCGACATTTCCTGCCATACAAAGCCTCGAAAGGCGCCATACCAATGCTTGAATGAAAACTGTTGTTGTAGGCGAATTCAGCCAACGGTAAGTAGCTTTCCCAATTTCCCTGAAAATCAAGGACACACATTCTCAGTAAATCCTCCAGAGTCTGGATGGTTCTTTCTGACTGGCTATCTATCTGAGGATGGTATGCACTACTCAGTCTCAATTCAGTACCCAATGTTATCTGTAGGCTTTGCCAAAATCTCGATGTAAACTTCGAGTCCCTATTAGAAACAATGGACACAGGCACTTCATGCAATCTAACAATCTCATCGATATAGAGTATAGCCAATTTGTCCGCATTATAAATTGTTTTGACAGATAAGAAGTGAGCAGATTTAGTCAGTTTATCAACAATAACCCAAATTGAGTCCATACTTTTACTTGAGCGAGGTAAACCAACAATAAAATCCATAGTGATATGTTCTCATTTCCACTCCGGTATCGGTAAAGGTTGCAGTAAGCCTGCGGGTCGTTGATGTTCAGCTTTAACTTGTTGGCAATGAAGACATTTCGACACAAAGTCAGCAATCTCTTTCTTCATTCCCGACTACCATAAATTCAGTTTCAAGTCTTGGTACATTTTCGTATTTCCTGGATGGATAGACAATTTTGAATTGTGGCCCTCTTGCAGAATTCTTCTTTTCAGTTCAGAATCACTCGGTACACACAACCTTCCCTGGAATTTCAACACATTGTTCTCAAATTTGAAATTCAATCTCGGTTTAGATTCTCGTTCATCAATGATCTTTTTCAAAAAGTCATCCTGTTGTTGTTTCTCTTTAATTTCCTCAATCAGTGCCGGTTGAGCAGAAATAGAGGCTAAGGTTCCACCTTGTTCACGCAAAACAATTTCAACCTCAAATTTTTCAAGGTCACATAGCAATTCTTTCTGCTCGGTGAGTAAACAGGCTAAATTTCTAATCGATTTCCGACTCAGTGCATCGGCAATGGTGTTAGGTTTCCCCGGATGGTACAAAATTTTGCAAATCATAATCCTTTATCAGTTCTAACCATCTCCGCTGCCTCATGTTCAGTTCTTTCTGTATGAAGAAGTACTTCAAACTCTTGTGGTCTGTATACACCTCACATGTTGCCCCATAAAGGTAGTGACGCCAGATTTTCAATGCAAACACTACTGCAGCAAGTTCCAAATCATGGGTCGGGTAGTTCTTTTCATGCGGTCTCAGTTGTCGGGAAGCATACGCAATCACTTTACCGTTCTGCATTAAAACACATCCCAAACCCTTATAAGAAGCATCACTAAATATGGTAAAACCATCCGTACCTGAGGGTAGAGTAAGAATCGATGCAGTCACAAATCGAGTCTTTAACTCTTGAAAAGCTTATTCTCTCTGATCGGTCCAGTCAAATGATATCCATTTTTGAGTCAACTCAGTCAATAGTAGAGCAATTTTGGAGAAGTCTTTGACAAACCTTCTGTAATACCCGGCTAAGCATAGAAAACTTCGGACTTCGGTAACATTTGTCGGTCTAGGCCAATTCACTACTACTTCAATTTTCTGTGGATCAACTGAAATTCCATCCTTACTGATTACATGTCCCAAAAACATAACATTGTCAAGCCAAAATTCACATTTTGTCAGTTTAGCATACAGTTTCTGTTCTCTTAGGGTCTGTAGGGCAGTTCTCAAATGATGTTCATGTTCTTCCATGCTTTTGGAATAAATTAAAATGTCATCTATGAAAACAACTACAAATTCATCAAGGTATGGTTTGAAAATTTTGTTCATAAGGTCCATAAATGCAGCAGGTGCATTAGTAACTCCGAAAGGCATAACAAGGAATTCGTAATGTCCATACCTCGTTCGAAAGGCAGTCTTTTCAATGTCCTTTGGTTTGACTTTCAACTGGTGGTATCCGGATCTAAGGTCAATTTTAGAGAAAACCTAGGCAGCCTGTAACTGGTCAAACAAATCATCAATTCGAGGCAATGGATATTTGTTTTTCACTGTTACCTTATTCAATTCACGGTAGTCAATGCAGAGTCTCAATGAGCCGTCTTTCTTTTTCACAAACAAAACTGAAGCTCCCCACGGTGAAGTACTAGGCCTGATGAACTTCTTATCTAACAGTTCCTGCAGCTAAATTTTCAATTCTTTCAGTTCGGTAGGTGCCATTCTGTAAAGAGCTTTAAATACTGGTTGTGTACTCGGAATTACATCAATGGTGAACTCAATCTCCCTATCAATCAAATCCCCTGGAAAATCATCTGGAAAAACATCTGGGAATTCTCTAACTATAGGAATACTATTCACATCAATTTTAGCATCAGTAGGTACAGTCAATATACAACACAGATACCCTTTACATCCCTTTTTAATCAACTTAAAAGCTTTCATGGATGAAATCAGATATGGGGGAGATACTACTCTAACTCCGTTAAACACAAATTCAGGCAGTCCAGGTGGATGGAAAATAACTTGTTTTATTACACAGTCTATGGTAGCATGATATTTTGTTAACCAGTCCATGCCCAATATCACATCAAAGTGATCAATATTCAGAGGCAGTAAATCAATATACAAATGAACATCCCCAACAATAATTTCACATGCAGGGTACATATAAGCATAAGTCATAGATCCTCCAACAGGTGAAGATACAGCTAACAGATAGTTCATAGGTTCCAGTGGTCTATTTAATTTTCGCGAAAAAGCATGCGATACATATGAATGTGTAGACCTCGAATCAATCAGAACATAAGCATTTTGAGTACAGATTGAGAGTATACCTGACACAACGGTCTTGGTATTCTGTACATCTCCCGGTACGAGTGCGAACACTTGGCCTTGCCTCATAGGCTCTTTTCCAGTAGCTTTGGGATTAGGTTTTGGTGCAACAGTTGATGCTGCGGCGCTGGCTGTAGCTTTACTATTGCCCTGAGGAGTAGAAGGGCAATCTTTGACCATGTGGCCCACCTTGCCACACCTGTAACAAGCACCAGATATTTTATAGCAAACCCCTTTATGTTTCTTACCACATTCAGAACAGGGCGGTATGGAACCACTTCCCTGACTGGAACTGATTGTTGACCCTGTATTTTGCTTTTTATTCAATGAACTATTCCGGCCTTTCTTAAACTTGAGGCCTCGTCTCTTACCACGCCACTCGGTCACTGATGTTTCAGTCTGTTTCAGTGCCTTGATGTTCGACTCAGCCATTATTGCTCGGTCAAGAACATCTACATATTTCAGTAGTTTCAGAACATTGATTCTATCAAGGATTTCAACATTAAGGCCGCCTTCAAACTTCCTGGCCTTTTTGTAATCGGTATCCACCATGTGTGGTGCATATCTGGCGAGTTCAATGAATTTCGATTCATACTCAGCTCCGGACATAGTGCCTTGTTTCAGTTGTTCAAATTCAGTCACTTTTCGATCCCTGACACACTGTGGAAAGTATTTCTCAAAGAAGGCTCCCTTAAACTGAGCCCAAGTCATAGCAATATTGGTGTCACGGACAAGCATCCACCACTTTCTAGCCTCTTCTTGTAAGGTGAAGGTAGCCAGTAGCACTTTGTGTGCTTTAAAACACGGAAAGACTTCAAACAATTTCTCAGTCTCTAGGACCCATGCTTCGGTCTTTAGCGATTCGAGGCCTCCTTGGAGTGACGGTGGTTTCATTTTACTGAACTTTTACGTTAGAACAATTATATCATCATTCATATTCGGTTCCGACTCTACCGGAGGAGGTGGGGGCTATTGGTTCTGTTGTTGCCTTAAGGCCTCAGTTAGCAGTTCAACTGTTCTTTCTAGCCTTGCCATTTTGGCCTCAGATGATTCAGATGATTCAACACTTCTTGCGTTATCCATTTCACTATAGACAATTATGGCAATTATAAACATAGACAGTTGCATACTTAACATATTAACATATTAGCACATATATTCATGTCATGACCACACACACTTTTTCAATGCTCATGCAATGCCCTATTCACTTTTCTAGGACATCCTATAGCTTATTTAGACACGTATGTGCGGTATAACTCGTGATTTGATATCGCTCTGATACCACTCTATCACAACCCAAACCCGCATCTATGGGTTTAGCACTGTAACCGGCCAGTAATCCGTGATTACCGAAGGCTTGCTTAACAGTAAAGACAGTAATACAGAGTATAGGGGCTGGCGGAAACCAAAACAGTAAATGAAAGATGTCCAATGAGCTATGACAGTCTGTATGCAAAAAGACTTTTCATACATATTCACATTCAGAACCAAACCAGTATATACATACATATCCAATCATCCAGGACAGGGACCTAATCCCTATTAGAACAGTACAGTACAGGTGCAGTCAGTCTATACAAAAATAGAGACAGAAAGGATGAATCTAAAACACCTCAAAAAGCCCTAGCTAGAAGGACTTGGAACCTCTCAGTGAGGTACAGTGGTTGGCTTGACAAAAAATGAGCTAAACCCAACGCTCCTAGCTCCGATCCAGTGCCTGGGCACCTACATATATATATAAACAGTGAGTTAAAGCCCAGTGAATAACATATGCGTCAAGAGGTTAAGAATGAATGTCCTTTCAGTATTTAAAACAGTCAGTTATAACAGTATATCAGTCATTCAGTCATAACAGTCATATGTTGTACATCCCATAGCAAAACAGTACAGTAGTGTGACAACCCTTACCACTGTTTACTGATAATACCACTGATTAGTGCTAATCTATGATTAAGCATGTTAAGTGACTGATTGAATGAAATTTTGACTGATTGATTGAAGTGTATTAGTTTTAATGCATTCCTATCTGTTTGACTGTTAATTGATCTGTTCATGTTTTATGTTTTGAACTGCAAATTGAAGGCCTTATCAGTGGTCGAACCAGAAATTGATTAGTGTTTTATCCTAATTAGAATTTATGTGATTTTATAGTATGTTTAATTGAAATACGATTTGGAGCGATTAAATTAGATTAAATAATATTGAATAACATTAGTTTGGCTTTATTACCAAAATGCCATTAAGTGGACTTTGCTAGGCCAATTGTATAGTCTAGATTTACATGTGTTGCATCATTTTGCTCATCCTTGAGAGACCAAAACCAACTAGAGAGAGAGAGAGTTAGGAGAACTTTGGTTTCAACAAGAATTGTTTGGAAAATTAGAAGAATTGAAGAGAGGATTGCATAATTGGACTTCTAGACTTGGAATTGGAAACTTGAGGTAGGAGACTCACCCTTTTAATTGTGAGTTTGAGTTGTTCTTGCATGATTCATGGTAAGGTTAGTGATTTAAGGCATGAATTAGCTTAATATGTTGAATTGGAGCTTAAATCATGCATGCATGTTTACATTGTTGAGTTTTGAAGTCATTTTCATGAGAATTTCTTCATACATGTTCATATTTTTGGCCTTGATCCATGAACTCACTATGTTTTAAAGTTAAACATTGCATTTGATCTTGTTTTGTAGCATAAGAGTTCTTGGGAACTCATGTATGTAAGAGTTTTGCATTGTTCTTCATGTTCTTGAATTTTGAGTTGAAGTTTGTGTTTAATTGACTTACCTTTGGGCTTGATTTTACAAAATTGATCTTTGAAACATGTCATATTATGGGTTTGTAAATGTTTTCCAAAAAATTAGCCCAAAAGAATCGAATTTGATGCTTTAAAAGTTGATTTTGAGCTTGGAGGTTCAATCTGGAAATTCCAGATTTTGGACTCACGCTCGAGCGTAGGATTTCACACTTGAGCGTACACCCTGTGTTCATGCATTCCGCTCGAGCGAGAAAAGTAATGCTCGAGCGTGAAATGCGTGTATCCAGTACTTTGCATGTTTTTACAGTCCGCTCGAGCGGGGGCAATGCACGCTTGAGCGAGGACTTGTGTCTTACGCTCGAGCGGGGGGTCGAGCGCCCGTCGAGCGTGAATTTCTTGCATCCAGTACTTTTGCAGTCCGCTCGAGTGAGGAAAGTCATGCTCGAGCGAGGCTCTTTTGTCTGCATGTCCGCTCGAGCGTAGAAAGCCATGCTCGAGCGGGACCCCTGTTTCAGCAAAAATTTGAAAAGTGTTTTAAAGTGCATTTTTGCATCCTTATTCCATCCTAGGCATTCCTAGGCCTAGTTTAAGGCATCTTAATGAGAATAATGCTATAGAACCACACCGAGTCAAGATAGGGACTAAGTTATTGTTTCCCAAACGTACAACTTAGTGTGTGTTCATCTTGTAACTGTGTAGGGTTGGCATCCGAGGAAGCTCACTAGCCTATCTGTAGCCCAGAACTCTGTGAGGAACAATGTTGTAAAGATATATTCAATCATGAATATTTTCTGAATGATCAACTGTACTGCTTTCTGAAATGATATTTCTTACTGAATGAATGCTTGTCCTATTTACGAACTGTATTTGTGACATCCATAGCAATTTACTGTTACTGTACTGTACTGCTACTGTCATAGAGATCTCTGTCGGTTCCCATGTTGGAACCACTACTGTTTACTGATATGATGGCCATCAACTGACTATTCACTCTGTTAAGACCTACTGTACTGTTTGCTATTGGATGTACCACTTATGACTGCTATGATCGAATAACTGATATACTGTTCAAATGACTGTTTTAAATACTGAAAGGACATTCATTCTTAACCTCTTTACGTATATGTTATTCACTGGGCTTTAGCTCACTGTTTATATATATATATGTAGGTGTCCAGGCACCAGACCGGAGCTAGGAGCGTCGGGTTAGCTCTTGTTTTGTCAAGCTAACCTTTGTGCCTCACTGCGAGGTTCCAAGTGCTGCCAAGCCAAGGCTGCTTTGGGGTGTTTTAGATTCACCCTTTCTGTAGTTGTTTTGTATCGACTGTATAGACTGTTACTGTATTGTTATGTAGGGATTTGGTCCCTAACCTGAACGCCTGTATATGATGTATGTACATATTGTTTTTGTTTCGAATGTGATTGTGGATAGGAACTCAGCTGTCCTTCAGTGATAGCTTCTTCTTTCTTCCCTTTTAGAATTTGGCATTCTTGCCAGTCTTTATCTTTGACTCTTTGAACACAATCTGACATTTTTTTTTTTTTGCCCCTAGTTCGAGGGGCGATCCTGATCTAGCTTCACAAGCTTCTTGATCTGACTTTCCTTGCCCTTAGTTCGCGGGCTGCTTCAAATCTGGCCACACAGGCCTCACATGATGATTGGCCTCGGAACATTTTGAATCCAAGTTCAAGGTTTGAAATCAAGAGGGGTCGAGTCTCGAGACTGAGAGCGATCCTAAGCTGCACAATCTCAAGAGCGATTCCACACAGGTCTTCGCAGGACGGCGCAAAACATTTTTTTGAAATCTTTTAAGAAAGCGACTAATCGCTCGCTCGAAAGATAGTGTGGAGCCAATCTGGATCAAGCCAGGATCCTTCTCAGTACTCACATTAACAAACATGATTTCATTCATTAAGGGCTCAGTATGCCTCTCTTTCTCTCACTTGATCAAATTTTTGCAAATCCCGAGGAATTCTTTCCTCTTCGTTTTTACCACAGTGTTCAAAAAGAGTTTTTGAAAAACTTAGGTCGATGTAATGAATTCAATGCACAAAAGAGCAGGTGAAATGCACTGCCGTTTCATTCAAGTTTGCTGGCACAACAGGCTCAAAGCAAAAACAAGCACAAAAACATGACAGCCACAACTGTTTGGATTAGATCTCCTGGTGTAACTGGCTCCCCGGCAGAAACAGACTCAAAAGAAAACGAAAAGACAAACACAAAACAAGGAAGTGATATCTGAGGTAACACCCCTGAAATCACCCGACTCCAACAAAACAGGACTGACTCGGTACAACAAAATAGACCTAACTGACTCAATAAGAAAAGACTGACTCTGTACAAAAAGACTGTCTCAATACAACGCAAGAAGACTGACTCAATACCCAAGTTAGAAAATACAAATGCTCAAAACAGTGCGTGTCATACACCATATCCGGAGTAAACTGAGTCCCGCCCGCAGGTGGTTCATCCCCCGATCACATCACATTATCCCCTCAAGTTCACCGATCCAGTGCCGATAGACTTTGCTGAGCTCGGCGGGAGGATGAGCCTGTTGTCAAATAGATCCTGTACTTCATGGCGAAGACGGAAGCAGTTGTCGGTAGTATGGCCAGTTTGCTGATGGTACGCGCAGTACTGGGTAGCATCATGCGTAGCCGGCAGAGGGTTCGGGAGAGGCCGAGGCTCGAGGGGTTTGAGATGGCCTTGTCCAACAAGGATTTGGAAAGCTTTGGACAAAGGCATGTAAAGGGCGTGGAAGACTCTGCGCCCTCGGGGCAAATACTTTGAAGTTTGCTGACTTTTGCCGGACGCACTGGCAAAAGGATCGACAAGTGCCGCCTTGGCTTTCTGATCTTTTTCTGGTGCAGGGTTAGAATTGGAGGGAACTGTTCTGGCATGACGGGGCCTATCCCGATTTTCTGTCTGGCTGGCACTCCCCTCGGTTGGAGTGGGGAAAGCATCATCCACAGTCTTAGCCACGACTGCGAATATTTGCTGTTTACTCAATCCTCCGGCTTTCAAAGCCTTGACTACCCACAGCAGTTGTTCAACGGGATCAGCACCTGTTCCCACTTTGTTCTTGCCTCTAGCCTCAGCTTGGTCGAGGGTTTGGGTTGCTATATCAGAGTGGAACTCGGTTGTTGTTGCCATGTCATGGCCATAACCTGAGATAGCCTCAGGTTGGCTGAGCTCGATCACAATTCGCCCTAATAGCGGGGGCTTCTGCGGTACGAAATTCCCGGCGTAGGATGTGGTTGGTGGCGAAGCTGACATTCCGTAGGCGAGGTCAGCCACAGATCGCTAAAGATCGCCAATCATTCCCATCAATTCAAACATGGTGGGCTCATGAGCTTGACACAACTGTGGCGTCCAGACCGGGCGCGCGGCAGGCGACCTGGACGGATGCGATACATCAACATTGGTCTCATCCTGCAAGATGATTCCTTGGTCTAATGTGGCTGCCATAACCACAATTTCCTCTGAACTTTGCGTCATCATAAGTCGGCTGAACTGAATGGTGACTGACGGATCAGATGTCTATCGTGCCTCAGCAAAGGAGAACACTGGCTATTCTGTACTAAATCTCTGAAACCCCCCTCCTGAAAGAGAAAACACGCAGCATTTTGGCCTAATCAGAACAGACACAAGCATAGTTGAATAACTGTACTCTACTACTGATCACTATTCCCCAAATCACTGCCCCCAAAACTGAACCTGATACCCGCAGATAACTGATTTCCAAAATACTGAACTAGTGCCCGTAGGCTTGATGCCCGAACTCGTAAACTGATACATGCATTTCCCTGTAGAGACACACTCTAAAAGCACATAACAGATAAGTGAGAGCCAAAACACCCCTATGTTGGGGTAGGGTTTCCCTGTCCTATTTTGTCAGGAGCTAGGGTTTCACTACGCACGCAGTGGTTTCAAACAACCTATATCGGGTAAGCAACCTGTCCTAGCTTAGAATGGACACTATGGATTCCGAATATGCACTAGGTCGAATGGTCAAAAGGGTGCCCCGGTAAAACCAGGGTTTGTGTTCCCATACTGGCAGAGCCCGTAACCGGTAAGCCTTATGGCACGCAGCCTCTGGCAAACCGCTCAGGAATAGCAGATGGCAAACATGGTGTCCTAGGCGCACCAATGCAAATGCAATGCAAAGAAACATATAAGTGTAATCAAAGCAAGATATCATGAGTTCGAGTCAAGTTCTCTAAATCCCCAGCGGAGTCGCCAGAAACTGTAGACGTCCCCGAACGCCCCGGGAGGATGAGTCCCGTTCTGTCCATTTTGGGCTCACTACAGTTCAGGACCCCAATTGTCACGGTTCTCAATCTGAACCAAAGAGTCCAAATCCGGCAAATCGTTTTGAGAAAACAAATTGTTTTTGAAAAAAATGCCAAACATGGACTGCTTTGCCAGATACAGAGTCGCCACCTAAATATTTTATTTTTGGGGAAATTTAGGAAACCCTGACTCATTTGCCTAAGGTCACGTGTTCGTCATCACCAAAGTTGCCTCGGCTCAGGAACTTGGGTATGATTGGGAAAGGTCACTTTGTGAGCACCCCTGTTCGCCCGATCGAAGATCGGCCTCTACTAACCATGATATCTAGTTTTGAAAACATTATGCGTTCTTATTCCAGTTATTAGCCTAGGTTTACTATGTGATGCGCACAGCATACAAGTATAGACCGGGTCGCCTGAATTGGAACAAAACATTTCATGTTTGTTTTTGAAAGATGGTTTGCTACTCGTAAGTAGGCTTAAAATGTAGATTTTGCCACCCTCAGGTGGGCTTAGAAAACATGGTTTTGCCACTATCTAGTGGGCTTAAAATTCACAGTCAATGCGTTGTTCCAATCCAAATAACCCAACCTTCACCTACAGGCATTCAGGCATTTATATTACATAAGCAAATAGCCTCATAGTAAGCATGCTATCATGGCAGTCACTCACACACATGCAAGGATGCTAAAGCATAAAAACTTATCGAGTACTCCAAGCCAAAACAGAAACTATGTTAGAAATCCATGCATGATCCTAACTATACAGAAATGCCTAATGCAACACATGCAAAATGCAACTAAGATAGGCCCGGCTATTCTAAACATGGCGTATGGAATGCTACAGCTAACAAGTATTCAACTTGGAATTGAAATACAATGCAGTGAGTTATGATGCGTTGAGCCCGATGCATGCAAAACAGATGAATGAATGCAAACATGCTATCATACTGTATGCTAATTGAAACATGCCCTAATCTAACTATCATAAGCTGGTAAATAAAAGAGAGAAAGACGTGGGGTTGGAAGACATACATCACACGCACACACACTTATTACAATTGTGCCCTCGCTCGGAAGGTCCAAATAAATAATACAATCCCGAATAAATAATACAGTCCAAATGAGTACAAAACCCTAATTAATTAACAAATTAATCTAGGAAAGCAGTAAATTAGCATGCAAGCTAGGGACTGCCTCGACTTTGCTCCGGATGATGAATGATGCATGCACGGGTTGCCTTGCGCGGAAATCCATTGCGATACCCCAATTAGCCTCTGTTTACAATTAAGCCCGGAATATTGTGCAAAGCTCTAAAAGGCTGTTGATTCTTGATTTGCTGTAACAGAGAGCAAAAAAAGAGCATGGCAAAGTATTTTCACATATGTATGCATGATTACTCTTTAGGGAGGTAGTCCTCGATCCTCGTGCCACCAATCGCGCATCTCGATGCATGATAGCCGAGGAGTCGATTTGCACGACTCAATATGGAATGAATGCACATATAAACACAACAAGACCGAGACTCCATCATGGATAATCCGGAGTGCCAGTGACTAGAAATTGCGATACGCTCTCCTTTCCCGTGCTTAGGCTAACTCCTATCCCAAACATAATGCAATATGTATGACATGCATGAATGCAATCCTAACATGTAACCTAGCATACACAATGCTATGAAATGGCATACACAATGTACGATGTAGCAAGACATACGCAATGCTCTAACATACAGCCTAGCATACGCAATGCTATGAATGGAATGGCATACGCAATGCATGATGGACTTACACCAACATGAGTGGACCTCAGCCACACTCACATCAGTGGCCATGAGATGAAAATGAGACTATCGAAATGCATGCACACATACACGCAAACCGAGGACCGAACCTAAGTCACCAAATGCCACTCTAACAAGGCATGGCAAGGCATGAAACATGGCATTCAAATATACAAATTCCAGCACTGAAATGTGATTCAAAATGATCCCGAAACATGGGTAAATGGCACCCGATGCATGAGATGAGTCCCAAAACTCAAAACTAGGCACATATATTGACTTGTAGCTATACAAAGCATGCATTATTTGACTATGAAGCACTAAGACAGAGCCAAGGCAGTCCCAAAACATGAACATTTCTAGTTCAAATCATGGCCAAGAGATGCTAGCAAGATGGACTAAAATAGCATGCAACTTTGACTAGCAAACATGGTTTATATGGCATGTATATGAAGCATATGAAATATCACCAAACCAGAAAAAATCAGTGAACAAAACATATGAAAATATGCCCAAATAAACATGGAAATGCAGCCAATGCATGTAAAAATGAGGGGCTCCTTTGGAAGAGCATACAAGGGGTTATTAAGCACATGCATCAAGGATACTTAGCATGGAAAAATTAACTCTGGAAATAAAATATGATAGCCCTAAAACTCATCAAATTGGCCCTAAAATCAGTCAACAAAGCATGCAAGATAGGGCCTCTTTGAAAGGCCAAAAAGACCATCAAGCAAAACAAGGAGAGAGGGGGTCACCCCCCCTCTGATTTTGGCCTTCAAGAACACACCTAAGCCACTAAAAATCCACTGGATTTCAGTGGCTAAGAGGCCAAACCATGGCCAATGCAAGTGCTCTAATGCATAGCCCTAATCATGAAAGAATGAAGCATGCATAGGGGAAGATGACTCCAAACAAAGAATAGACCTTAATCAAACATGAAGATAATATCAAAAAAAGACTTTTTCAGTTTAGGTCGAGGTCCAAAAAGGCTCACAAATAAAGCTAATGTATCATGCAAAAACAGCCCTAAAAGAGAGATTGAACAAACAGGGCAGCAAAAGGCCTCAAACAATAAAGAGCCCTTCAACAAAGTTGAATAAGGGCTCAAATCAAGATACTTTACACTTTATGAAAAATCTCGAATATGGTCACAAGTAAGGCTAAAATATGATGCAAAGATAGCCCTAAAAGAGAGATAAAGGGAAAGGGGTAGTAGATGGCCTCAAACAAAAAAGATCCCTTCAACAAAGTTGAAGAGGGGCTCAAAATAAGGTACTTTACAATTTATCTCGAAGCCCAAAAATGCTCGCAAGCAAGGCTAATATATTATGCAAGATAAGCCTTAAAAGAGGGATAGAGCACAAAGGGTGAGTAGAAGACCTCAAACAGAAAAAAGTCCTTGATCAAACATGAAGATGATCTCAAAATAAGACTATTTCTAGTTCAGGTCAAAGTCCAAAAATGTAAGCAAAAGGAGCTAATATATCATGCAAAATGAAGCAAGAAAAGGGAAAATAGGGACTCACCCTTGAAGAGCCGACCTCCAGCAGCTTCTGGACCAATTTGGTGAGCTTTCAACCTCTGAAAATCAAGTCCAAGGGGCTGGAATGGATGATGGAGGTAGTAGGCTATGCGTTGGTGTGTAAATGGTGCAAGAACAAGGATGTTTTAAAGCTTGGATGAGGGAGATATGGAGGTTTGTATGCAAAGGCTCCAGCTGGTTTTTCTAACCCTTAGAAATGGAGGTGGGGTACTGGTTATATAGAGGAGAGAGGCCAAGGAAAAAGGGGGAAAAACCAATTCAAATTTCCCCCCCAAAAGGGCAGTCCCTCGGGTAGGGGTCTGGTGCAAAACAGCTGGCACAGCTGGAATGCACCAGGAGAGAGAAGTTTGGCCGGCTAGGTTCAAGAGGTTCAGGTGGCCGGCCGACCAGGTGCAAAAGGTTCAAGCAAAATTGTTGGTCGGCCACCCCAAAAAGGTGGCCTCCCAGGTGAGTGCAACACAGCTATGTGGAGAAAAACCAGAAAATATAACCCACGAGAGAAAAACCAACTTTTTAGAGGGTTTCAAAAGGGTCAAGAAGAATTGCTGGCCGGCCTACCCATATTGGTGGCCTCCCAGGTGTGTACAACACAATGGTGTGGTGGAAAGTCAGAAAAAAGTGGCCCGGGAATGGCAAAAATCAGCTTTCTAGTGAAGAAAACGGGCGATGAAGAGCGATGAAGGAATAAAGCTGATTTTCCAAAAAAAATGCTAGCCTCCCACCCTCCTACAACCTTCCTAACAATGAAAATAAGGTCTCCGCCAAAAATGAACCCAAATCGATGCAAAACGCAGGTTCGAGGGCTAAAACGTGCTGCTTGGGGCCCCGAAAACTGACTATTAAGCATCGGAGGTGGCGTTCGACCACGAAGTTGGTCTCTCAGGCCACAGTGTCCCTCGAAAGGGAGGAAACAAGGTACATGCCAAAAACCGGAGCAATCGGAGGTAGTTAGGCGGTCCCGAATCGAGGCACACGGCCGACGGCTCCGAAAACCGAGAACCGGGCTCCAAACGGGAAAAATGACCTACGACCACGAAATGTAGCCTACGGCCACTGAGAGATGATCTACGAGACCTCTCCCTCCCATCGGGAAGAGAAAACAAAGAAAACAGGGCCTGGTTCACAAACCGAGGCAAGGCTCGCGGCCGAGACTCTGCAACTTCAGAACGAGCACAATATGCAACATCACCAAGCACTCAATCGGTGACGTCTGAGTCTTAAGGTCGGTCAAAAATGGGGTGTCTACACACGCATGCATGAATTCCTACTCAATTCAATATATTAAGCTAATTCATGCCTTAAATCACTAACCTTACCATGAATCATGCAAGAACAACTAGAATTCAAGTTCAAGAAGATGATTCTCCTACCTTAGGTCTTCAATTCCAAGTCTAGAAGCTCAATTATACAATCTACTCTTCAATTCTTCTAATTCTCAAGCAAATATTGATGAACACAAGCTTACTTCCAACTCTCTAGCTCTCTCTCACGTTTTGGTCTCCAGAGGAAATGAATGGCATATCAAACATGAGGAAAGTAGACAAAGAATGGTCTAGGATTGTCCACTAAGTGGCAATTTGGTAAAAAAGCCAAACTAATGTAATTTAACATTATTTAATCCAATTTAATCGCTCCAAATCACATTTTAATTAAACATACCATAAAATCACATAAATTCTAATTAGCATGAAACACTAATCAATTTCTGATTTGGCCGCCGATAAGGCCTTCAATTTGCAATTCAAAACATAAAGCATGAACAAATCAATTAACAGTCAAACAGATAGAAATGCGTTTAAACTAATACACTCAATCAATCAGTCAGAATTTCAGTCAATCATTCACTTAACATGCTTAATCATAGATTAGCACTAATCAGTGGTGAGAGTTGTCACACATACACCCTCTGATACTTTGTGAGATTTTACTATTTTTTTGTGTTTTTGATTTGATGTTTCTTGTTTTAGGATGGAGATTGTTTGCTTGAAATTTATTCTATAATTGCTCTGTTTTGTTTTATTAAGAAATTCCTTATTTTGCTAAATTGTTCTATTCATAATTATGTATAATTAATAACCTAATTTGGGCTCTGTTTGTTTTGGAAAATTCTAATTCAGTAATTAAGAAGAATCTTTGTCTTGATTGATTCAGAATGATTTGCTTTGATTAGACAAACCATAAATCATAAACTGTATGGAACATTATACAAATGAAAAATAAATTTTATTGGTTATGGCTTGTTGGGAAATTTTTATATCTATATCTATATATATATATATGTATAACACCATGTTTAGTGAGAATTTACACTTTGTTATGTGGTGGCACTTGTTGGAACAATCTTCTGTGTAAATAAAATAAATTCAAACAATTCAAACAAAATAAAATAAAACTTACAGCATTTATTTTGTAGAACCGAATTAATAATTCAAAGACCAAGTCGAGTGTGTGACACTCTGTCCTTAAGACAGATTCGCCCCGCTATGGTATTTACGGTTGAGTGGCGTCTATCTCCCAGGATGAAATGATCTTAACCAATTTGTAGTAGCACTCCAAAACAAATTGTTCGGCGAACCAAACCTGTGTTCTAATACTCTCTTTAATTTATTCTAAATCTAAAATGAAGAATAATGCAAACGTAGAAAATTCTAGACAGTAATGAGACAAAACTTAGACTGATTTTCGGATTAAAAAAAAACTGCTGGAAATGTGGTATGTATTTATAACCCAGTTGGTGACCTTTCAAACTTACCCGAACATGTATTTTTTGAAAAGAAAAGGTGCACCACTATTCAAACATGGTTTGACCGTTGCAAAATTTCAAACAAATTTTCAACCAAAAGAAAAGTGATCCGTTGGATAAACTGTTGGACCTCTATTCTTTAAACCATTTGAACTATATATATATTAAACTATTTGAATATATATATACATTAAACTATTTGAATAGTTTAATAAATAAATGAAGAGGTACAAACCACTAAAATTTGAAATTAGAATTTAAATTAAATTTCCATAATTACAAATTTTAGGAAATCACTCAAAAACTCAAAATTTAAATTTAGAATTAAATTAAATTTCCACAATAATTTTTACTGAAAAAATTCAAATGAATTTTATCTAAAAAATTAATGTTAGATCTGAAAACGACGTCAACTTTCCATTCACTCATAAATGGTTTTGACATTCCGTCTTCACCGTGTGACTTGCTACGCGGCAAGGAACACGTCACCTCTTCGGACCCACCCCAAAAGACGTTTGGGGCCCACTTAATTTTTGGCCTTAAAGTTGGCCTAAAATAAGCCATATAAAACACCATTTTTTCCAACAATCCCCCACATGAATGGAATTTGACGAAGAGAAAATGCAACAACATGATCTAATTACAGAGAGTACAGAAATTGAAAATATTCTGCAAATGATAGGTAGCTTTTGGCTTTGAACCTTCCCTTGTGAGATACTATTGGATTTACTAGCTAACCAGTGAACATGATGTCTTAAACTGTTCAGCCGTTTGTGTAAACCAAGACAATAGAACTCACACAGTATATCCCCAGGCACAGTTTAGTTCTCACTATTGTGTTCATTTTGGCCCTGAACAACCTGGTTTTTCATGAGTGCTCTAGAGAATTGTAGCCCTTCACAAATCTCATAGAACCAGCCCAGTTCACACTCACATAGGTGATTCTTATGAAGAGTATCCTGTCATGCTCCACTAGGTATACCTAGATATAAGAATCATTAAAAGTATTACTTAACCTAAAACTCTGCAATCATCACTATTTCATCATAGAAATTGGTAGGAGTTTAACTCCCGAGTGATCCTTCTGAGTCATACGCAACTCGGTTGTCCCTTTGAACCTAGATCTTGGGATCTCCAGTCAACTAGGTTGGGTTGCCGTTGTGGTAACTCTTATTTAATAGGCTTTAGTCATATTCCCCTCGATGAATTCTCAACTAATTCTCTTGCTAACCCTTTGGTTATTGGATCCGCTATGTTGTCTTTAGACTTCACATAATCAATGGAAATAATTCCATTAGAGAGTAGTTGTCTTACAGTATTATGTCGATGACGAATATGTCGAGACTTACCGTTATACATATGACTCTGTGCTCTACCTATTGCAGATTGACTATCGCAATGTATGCATATAGCAGGCACCGGTTTTGGCCATATTGGAATATCTTCAAGGAAGTGGCGAAGCCATTCTGCTTCTTCTTCAGCTTTGTCTAAAGTTATGAATTCTGATTCCATAGTAGACCTAGAAATACAAGTCTGTTTGGAAGATTTCCAAGATACAACCGCCCTACCAAGAGTAAAGACATACCCACTACTGGACTTTGAGTCTCCAGTATCTAATATCCAATTTGCATCATAGTATCCTTCAAGTACTGCTGGATATCTAGTATAATTAAGCCCAATGTTACGAGTAAATCGGAGATATCTTAGAACCCTTATAATTGCTTTCTAGTATTCTACTCCCGGATTACTCGTATATCTACTTAATTTACTTACTGCATAAGCTATATCTAGGCAAGTGCAGTTCATCAAGTACATTAAGCTTCCAATAATTTGGGCATACTCTAATTGAGAAATACTTTCCTGTACATTCTTAGAAAGATACAAATTAACATCTACAGGAGTTCTAGCAAGATGATCATCATCTTTGTTGAATTTGTCAAGTATTTTCTCCATGTAATGAGATTGTGACAAAGCATATCCTTCTGATGTTTTGGTAATTTTCATACCAAAAATTACATCAGCAATGCCCATGTCTTTCATGTCAAAATGTTTATTCAACATTTTCTTGGTAGTTTTAATCATGTCATTATTACTACCTATGATGAGCATATCATCTACATAAAGACATACAATGACATAACCTTTGTCTGTGTTTTTAATATAAACACATTTGTCACACTCATTAATTTTAAATCCATTTGACATCATTGCCTTGTCAAATTTCTCATACCATTGCTTTGGCGCTTGTTTTAAACCATATAATGATTTAACCAATTTACACACTTTCTTTTCTTTTCCTGGAACAGAAAAACCTTCTGGTTGTTCCATGTAAATTTCTTTATTTAACTCACCATTTAAGAAAACGGTTTTCACATCCATTTGATGAATTTCTAGATTGTATAGAGATGCAATGGCAATTAACATTCTGATGGATGTTATTCTAGTAACCGGTGAGTATGTGTCAAAGTAATCAAGACCTTCTTTTTGTCTAAATCCTTTGACCACAAGTCTTGCCTTGTACTTGTCAATTGATCCATTTGCTTTCATTTTCCTTTTGAAAATTCACTTGTACCCAAGAGGTTTACAACCTGGTGGCAAGTCCACCAATTCCCAAGTGTGATTTTGCAAGATGGATTCAACTTCACTGTTGACAGCTTCTTTCCATAAAGGAGCTTCAGGACTGGACATAGCCTCTTTAAAAGTTAAAGGCTCATTTTCCAACAAATACGTTAGAAAATCTGGACCAAAAGATTTTGAGGTTCTAGCACGTTTACTACGCCTAAGTTCCTCTTCCTCATTTTGATCTAACTCTTGTTCTTGATCATGTTCTTGATCTTGACTAGTAATAGCATTATGAGATCTTTTATTGTTACTAGTCCCTTGTTCAGTCTTATTTGGAAATACATGTTCAAAGAAAGATGCATTCCGAGATTCAATAATAGTATTTACTTGCATTTCGGAATGTTCTGATTTATGAATCAAAAACCGATATGAACTACTATTCTTGGCATAACTAATGAATATGCAATCAATGGTCTTAGGATCTATCTTAGTCTTTTTAGGACTAGGAATAGCCACTTTAGCCAAACACCCCCACACTTTTAAGTATTTGTAGGATGGTACTCTTCCATGCCACAATTCATAAGGTGTTTGATTTACTTTCTTTCGGGGTACTTTATTAAGTATATAATTAGCAGAAAGTATTGCTTCCCCCCACAAGTTCTGAGGTAATCCAGAACTTATTAACATGGCATTCATCATTTCTTTTAAAGTCCTATTTTTTCTTTCAGCAATTCCATTTTGCTGAGGTGAGTAAGGAGCAGTGGTTTGATGAATTATTCTATGTTCTTTACAAAATTCACCAAAAGGTGATTCATATTCACCACCTCTATCACTTCTAAGTTTCTTGATTTTCTTACCAAGTTGATTTTTAACTTCATTCTTATATTGAATGAAAGTTTCCAAAGCTTCATCCTTGGTTCGAATTAAATAAACATACCTATATCTAGTATAGTCATATATAAAAGTGATACAATATTTTTTCCCACCTCTAGTTTGAATTGATTTAAAATCACAAATGCCACTATGAATTAATTCAAGTGGTTCCGTACTTCTTTCAATTGAATGAAAAGGAGTTTTAGATAATTTTGCCTCAACACAAATTTCACATTTATGATTTGAATCAATGTCAAATTTAGGTAAACATTCCATATTAATTAATCTACGTAAAGATCCATAATTAACATGTCCTAGTCTACCATGCCATAAATTTGAAGACTCAAGCAAGTAAGAAGAAGATGTATTATTATTAATAACTGAAGGTATAACGGTCATTACATTTAACTTGAAAAGGCCATCAGACATGTAACATTTTCCTACATACATCCCATTCTTAGTAAGTACAAATTTATCACTCTCAAATACTAGCCTAAACCCATTCTTACTCAACAAAGATCCGGAAACAAGATTCTTGCAAATGTCCGGTACATGCAGCACATTGTTGAGAGTGAGTTCCTTTCCTGATGTCATCTTGAGAACAATCTTTCCTTGTCCTTCAACTTTGGAAGTTGAGGAGTTGCCCATAAAAAGTTGTTCACCATTGTCCACTGTATTGTCCACTGTAGAATAAGATGTGAACATCTTTTTGTTGGCACAAATATGACGAGTAGCACCAGTGTCCACCCACCATTCTTTAGGATTTCCGATAAGATTTTTCTCGGAAACAACTGCAGAAAGATTGATGTCATCGACACCATTGGAAATATTGTTCACTTCGGTCATATGGGCTTGAGCAGGCTTCTTGCTTGTTCTCCTTTTGCTTTTGTCTTTGCTACGGCAATCTTTGGCCCGATGTCCCTCTTTGTCACAAATGTAACATTTGCCATTAAACTTGTACTTTTTATTTTCCCCCCCTTTAGAGCCTTGTGATGAACTTTCTCCAGAAGACTTTCGTTTCTTGGTTTTTAAAGCATGTTCCACCACATTTGCCTTAGACTCCATAGGATGCTTACCAGCCCGCTTTTCAGAATTGCGGTTGTCCTCCTCAATCCTTAAACACACAATTAACTCGTCCATAGAAATTTCTTTGCGCTTGTGTTTGAGGTAGTTCTTGAATTCTTTCCAGCCTTTTGGTAATTTTTCAATTAAGGCTGCAACTTGGAAGGATTCACTGAGAGACATGCCTTCTGCGTGAATGTCATGCAGAATGAGTTGGAAATCTTGAGCTTGGCTGATCACAGTTTTTGAATCAATCATTACAAAATCCAAGAATCTGCCAACCACAAATTTCTTTGAGCCAGCATCTTCCGTTTTGTACTTTTTCTCCAACGATTCCCAAAGTTCCTTTGCTGTCTTGATTGGACTGTAGACGTTGTATAATGTGTTGTCAAGTCCGTTTAAGATGTAATTCCGGCAAAGGAAATCGGCATGTTTCCAAGCATCAACCGCAGCAACCACTTGCCGGTCGGTTTCATCCTCTTTCAGGATAAGAGCATCTTCACGGAGGAAACGAGCTAGGTTCAAAGTTGTAAGATAGAACAACATTTTCTGTTGCCATCTTTTAAAGTCAGTTCCTGAGAACTTCTCTGGTTTTTCACCGTGATTTACCGGTACTGTTACAACATGAGAGGGGGTTGGCGTCATTGCAGCCACCACAGTAGTACTTGTTTGGGCATTAGTTTCAGTAGCCATCAATTCTAATTTATAAAACAAAATTATAATTAGAATTTACACTACACAGAAAATTAAACCAAATGCACAGAATTAAATTCTGTAAAAAATAAAAGAAACAAGAATGTAACTTTTATTTTCCAATTAATTTGGAAATAAAATAAAATTTTATTCAACTAAATTAATTCCACACAAGAAATTAAGTTCTGTAAAATAAAAGAAATAAGAATATAACTTTTATTTTTCAATTAATTTGAAAATAAAATAAAATTTTATTCAACCAAATTAATTCCACACAGGAAATTTAAATTCTGTAAAATAAAAAAAATAAGAATATAACTTTTATTTTTTAATTAATTTGGAAATAAAATAAAATTTTATTCAACCAAATTAATTCCACAGAAAATTAATTTCTGTAACACTTCAATAATTAAAATACTAAAACAGAATTTTAAGTAATGAAAACTCAGAAAATAATTTCTAAAACTCAAAATTAATTTCTGAAAAAATTCCACAAAAATATATTCTGAATTGTTAGTGACACCAGTATCGTACTACTAGTTGTTAAAGAAAAGAGACAGTATATTACTACTATCTGTCAAATAGCATATAATCACTATTTGTTTTTCTAACAGAATATTATTTTGTAAATCCACAGAAAATAATTTTCTTAAAAGAAGAAAGAGAAAAGAAAACAAACGAAAAATTCTGTAAACAGAATAATTCGGTTCTGTCTTAAGATTGTTGGAACAATCTTCTGTGTAAATAAAATAAATTCAAACAATTCAAACAAAATAAAATAAAACTTACAATATTTATTTTGTAGAACCGAATTAATAATTCAAAGACCAAGTCGAGTGTGTGACACTCTGTCTTTAAGACAGATTCGCCCCGCTATGGTGCTTACGGTTGAGTGGCGTCTATCTCCTAGGATGAAATGATCTTAACCAATTTGTAGTAGCACTCCAAAACAAATTGTTCGGCGAACCAAACCTGTGTTCTAATACTCTCTTTAATTTATTCTAAATCTAAAATGAAAAATAATGCAAAAGTAGAAAATTCTAGACAGTAATGAGACAAAACTTAGACTGATTTTCGGATTAAAAAAAAACTGTTGGAAATGTGGTATGTATTTATAGCCCAGTTGGTGACCTTTCAAACTTACCCGAATAGGTATTTTTTGAAAAGAAAAGGTGCACCACTATTCAAACATGGTTTGACCGTTGCAAAATTTCAAACAAATTTTCAACCAAAAGAAAAGTGATCCGTTGGATAAACTGTTAAACCTCTATTCTTTAAACCATTTGAACTATATATATGTTAAACTATTTGAATATATATATATTAAACTATTTGAATAGTTTAATAAATAAATGAAGGGGTACAAACCACTAAATTTTGAAATTAGAATTTAAATTAAATTTCCATAATTACAAATTTTAGGAAACCACTCAAGAACTCAAAATTTAAATTTAGAATTAAATTAAATTCCCACAATAATTTTTAATGAAAAAATTCAAATGAATTTTATCTAAAAAATTAATGTTAGACCCGAAAACGACGTCAACTTTCCATTCCCTCATAAATGGTTTTGACATTCCGTCTTCACCGTGTGACTTGCCACACGGTAAGGAACACGTCACCTCTTCGGACTCACCCCAAAAGACGTTTGGGGCCCACTTAATTTTTGACCTTAAAGTTGGCCCAAAATAAGCCATATAAAACACCATTTTTTGCAACAAACATTATTCTATTACAGGGAGATAATGATGGTTTAATTTTGTTATTGGTTATTGTGCCATTGTATAACTGTTCTTTGTTTTGAGAATCTTTTTACATGATTGCACACCACTTGCAGCTGATGGCATATGACTACTTTTTTGTATGGCTAGTGAGATGATTTATTAGAACAACAATGTCACACTTGATGGTTATGTGCAGGCATCTTAAGTTGAAGTATCTAAATTTTAGTTGTGGGTTGAAATTTTATTAAATATGATTAGCTTTGATGGCTTAACTAAATGTTATACCTTATCTTTATGTAATTACCAGCTTGTTTCATTAGACTAATTTCTTTCCTCATTTCATGCCATTTTTTCCCCATTATTGGGTGTCAACTGGTAAATATTTGCATTTACATACTGATTACTGATTATAAGTTGACTTTTGTGATGATAGTGGGTGATGGAAGAATGAATGTACTTTTTCAAGTTCTTATTGTGTAAATTTTTCTATAGAGCAAGTTGAGAGGACATTTAATTGAGATTTCTAGACAAAATGATGGACAAGAAGATAGAGAGAAAAAAATAACTATTGCCAAAAATTAGTTTTAATGTTAAGTTAATAAAATTGATTTAACTCATTTTATTCAATTTAGCCTTTTTCAAATGTGTGGCTAGTTTGAATTCTCTCTTGTCTTTGAATTTTTGTAATCACATAGGTCGTGATCTTTGTGTTTACTATAACCTCTTAATAGATCAATGTCTTTTGTGTATTTTACAAGTTGAGAGCTCTGTTTCTGCTCCTACGGATGGACAAAACACCCGTGGTCTAACAATGGCCCAAGCACCCTTCGATATGGTTTGGCATCTATCCCATTTTCACACCAAACTATGAGGTAACTATCGTCTATCATTTTGTCTATCTCACAGATAACTGAGTCACCAATATTTCTACCTTCTAAAACTCCAGAGAAATGCAATCTTTCTAATATAACATCAAAATCTATATGGTAAAGCACAGTAAGCAAGCATTCCATAGCGAAGGTCAGAGTCCTTGTTGTAACAAAATGATAAATAATAGATGATCAACTCAAATCATATATTAGCCTTCTAAGAAACCTTCTGATTGATTAGAACTTTAGTTTATGCTTTTGTCCCTAGACCTTTTCATTTGGATTTCTAAGAAAATGGTGTTGATCATCATCTTTGGTTTGCCAGGAAAGAGCATTAGGGAAGGCCACTGAAGCCCTTCCTTTGCCAACATTCTCAAATTGGGCATGGCAAATGCAAAGCCATAGTGTGGTGTTGAAGTCGAATGTGGTTGATATCTTCATAGAGTTTTAATTCATATAATGAACTATGTTGAACTATTTTGATCCTATTTTGAGTTTTAACTCATATAATAAACTATGTTGAAGTAAATTTGGATACTTTGTGTTTTAATTTTTGTAAAATTTTATTTTCTATATACTCTTTGTGGTTTGGGAGTGGAGTGCCTTTGGTGTATGGATTTTAAATTTTTATTTTATTTTATTGGATGACAAATTTAATTTTTGTGCATTTTAACCTATGAAATTAAATGGTTACAAAACATTTTCTAAATTGACTTTTAGCGACGAAAATGTGTGGTAGAGAGTTATTTGTCTTTTAGTGACCAAATATAGTTGTCGTTAAAAATGTCATTATTTTGTTTTTCGCGACCAAATTGGGATATTTTGTGACGAAGTATTAGCGACCAAATGTTTAGTCTTGTAAAATCAAACATTTTGTGACAATATAAAATTGGTCGCTAATTGTCATTTTTAACGACATTTTCAAAAATCTGTCACTAAAGACTTTTCTGGACACACTTTTAGTGACTTTTTTAGTAACGAATTTAATTTTGTCACAAAAACCATTTAGAGACCAAAATAATGGTTTTAGAGACCAAAATAATTGGTCGCCAAAAGTCTTATATGTTGTAGTGATTCAACCCACCAAAATCGAATTGCCCAGACTGATCAGTCACATAATGAGCGGTTTCAATAGTCTGAACAGACAGATATGGATGCATTTTTTTAAATCTACCTAATTAGTTTAGACGGATGGTGAATGGGAAGTCATCTGATCCAACCCAATCCACAAACACCCATTGTTTAGTAAAAATGTGGTGATAAATTTTACTCATCAAATTAAATGACAATGCATTGACAATTGGGTCTTTTTATTTATTTTAAAACATAACAATTCATTTGTTATTTTTTTATTAGCATTCTAAAAAATGATGCAATGTTTTATGTCAGTAATTATAGCTGTTATAAAATGAGTAATATTAGAAACCTACACATTTATATTCACAAATTCATCCACAATGATGTGACATGGGAGTTTAACCCACCATCATTAAGTGTGTGCCTGTTTGGCACAGCTTATAATCAGCTTATTCCAACTTTCAGCTTAATTTAAGCTATTTTGATGTGTTTGGTTTAGCTTATAGCTTATAGCTTTTTAGAAGTCGGAAATTAGCTTATTCTTTGAGTGGGGCAGGAGATGCTTTAAGAATAAGCTGAAAATCAGCTTAAGCTGAAAGTTATAAGCTATAAGCAGTTTCCCACAGCTCTACCAAACAGCACTTGTATGATAAATCAAAAGTTGACACATATCCTATTATATCATTGTGAGTAAAATTATAAACACTTTTGAATATCTCATACATTTTCCTTATAAAATATAAAAGTGGAGCCTTTATATTAACTATTACAATGAAAGTTGGGCTTTTATATTGGCCATTTATAAATAGAATAATAATAGATATTTCAAAAGTTTTACTAAATTTTTTTATTAAATGTCTCATATAGATGCAAGACTCACATGATATAGGTCCTACACTTATACGAGATATTTGGTAAAAAATTTGATACAACTTTTGAGGTTTTTAACATTTTTCTTATGAAAAATGCTAAGAACTCCAAATATTTTATTAATACTTTTATCAAATGTCTCATATAAGTGTGGGATCTATACTAAGTAAGTTCTATATAGATTCTATACCTATGTGAAACATTTAATAAAATATTCAAGTCCCTAACTTTACTCTTTTCTTATAAATGTGATGAAAGTAATTATAGCTACCTGTGTGGCGTGTGAACGTTACACTTCTCTTTATTAGTTATTTAGATGATGTGGATTTCACTTGCAAGATAACTAGAGCTGTACAAAAAGAAAATGGTTAAATAAGTGGTATTATCTTTGAGGGTTTGATTTTTTTTTAAATTATCTTCTTAATTTGAGAGAATTTTTAGGTTTTGATAGACTCATTTAAAGATTGAGTTTGATGATTCGAATAGTTAATTTTTTAAGACTCGTTTAATAGAATATTTATGTAAAAAATTAAAATGAGTGGATATCGATAACTATATCTAATCATTTTAATTTTTTACATTTTACTCAACGAGTGAATGACTTGGATCATTGAAATCGATCGCAAAATAAACTTACTAAACCCAAACACAAATAAAATGGTCAACTTAAGAGAAATCAAACCCTTTTAACGTCTAATTAGCTTCATAAATAAAATAAAGCAATGATGTTTTTATTTATTTTTTCTCTCTTTTTTTTATATGATTGTGGGTTACAAATTAGAATTAGTTTTAAAATATGATATATATATATATATATATGAGTGTGTGTGTGTGTCTGTGTTTGTGAATTTATGATGTGAGATTAACAATTATTGAGTATATATATGAATGAAAAATTATTTGTTGGTCTAAGAGTACTACGTGTCATATACTGACCAATCACAATTTATCATACCCTCTCTTATTCCCCTAATCATTCACGCCTGGGCACCAAGTGATCAAACCCCCGAATTGCCAAATAAACTTCTCATATATGAATTCATAATGTGAGATCAATAACTGTTGGGTATGTATATGAATTTATGATGTGAGATCAAAAATTATTGATATATGTATGAATTTATTATGTGAGATCAATAATTGTTGATGTTTTCATATTATCTGTAGCATTTATGGAAGAATTTGAACAGTCCACCCATTTGGATTCTGGTTATGATGAGAAAAATCTTGAAATTAATGGAGAGTGTCATGATTTAAATGAATTAACAAACATAATGGATGGGGTGATAAAGCCGAAACATGGAATGATTTTTAACACTCTGGATAATGCGGATAGTTATTGTAATGGATATGCAAGAAAAATTAGTTTGTGTAAGGAATCAGAGAACAAATAGGAATAAAGCTGATGCTAGTAAAATTTATCAACAAGAATTAGTTTGTTCATGTGAAGGAACATACCAAAAAATCAAAACACTTCAAAAAATAAGAGAAAATCAGCGATTTGGCTGCAAGGCGAAGTTTTTAGTTAAATTCTTTGGGGGATAAGTACCATGTAAGTCGAGTTCATATCAGAGCAATCCCATGATCTTGTACCGCCTCAATGTTCTCACTATTTGAAATCCCAAAGGAAAATCGAGTTTTGCCAAATTGGACTTAACAATAAATGTACTCATCACAGCTACCACAAACAAATCATATATTCTCTCTTACGTGTACAGAAGTTGGAGAATCCCAAACCTTAACTTCATTCAATATGATTGAAACAATTTGATATAGCGTACACAGGCAGAGTTTCTCAAAAAGGGCTATTCACAATGTATCCTGGACTTCTTTTCTTTTTCTTTTTCTTTTTTTTTTTTTTTTTTTTATCATAAAAAAGGATGCTCTGTGGTGTCATTATGGCATCCGTAAGTCCAGGCTCCGGGGTAAGCGGTTGCTAGCCTGATTTAACCTAACCCATAGGAAGGGACCCACCACCGAGGCACTAATGAAGCGCAACCTTACATGCCACAGACAAACCCAGATTTCGATCGGAGTACAAAACGAGAAGGCTCCGGGGTAAGCGGTTGCTAGCCTGATTTAACCCAACCCATAGGAAGGGATCCACCACCGAGGCACCAATGAAGCGCAACCTTACATGCCACAGACAAACCCAGATTTCGATCGGAGTACAAAATGAGATCTCTGCAAAGAACCAGTTGCAAAGCAACCTTTGTTCGCCTCTCCAAGGATTCAAACCTGGGTCAAGCCTGGGGAATGGGAAGCATTCACCATCAGGCCACCAAAAGAAACAAGAAAAAAAACATTTTTTTCTACTCTACTCAGTAGGACTATGCAAAATACCGCTAAATAATCCGCTAAAACAGCACCAATCCGCATCAATCTGCACCGCTCTAACCGTTAACTGCGATTTAAACTTTAAAATTTATAATCTGCCAATTGAACCGCTCAACTCCGCTATAGTTAATACATATATATTTTTTAACCTCTGATGAAATATCAATGTAAAAATGAGTGAGAGAGATTTAAGATATGAAATTTATTACAAATTAATAGTTATATATATAAAACATATTATGTAATATTACTTTGTGTTATATCTAAAAAATATTATACAAATTAGTATTATGTATTATGCAAATATATGATAATTAGTTAGAATATTCTTCAATCCGCCAATCCGCAAAAAATTGCTCAAACCGTGATTTATCAATCCGTCAACCCGCCATTCAATTTGTAATTTTACTCTTAAACCGTCCAAACCGCACCGCGCACACCCCCACAATGAAGAGTGTGAAATACGTCGTGTTTTCTTTTGTGATGCCAAGTCAAGAAGGGCTTATGGTTTATTTGGTGATGCGGTATCCACAACATTTAGAACAAACAACTATGACGAGTCATTTTGGAAAGTGAGTTAAAAGTTACTTCTCTCTCTCACAAAAAAATCAAAAAAAGTCAAAGAACAACTTTTAACTATTTTTCCAAAACACTCCAACGTGTCAAGTGCACCAATTGTGGGCATCAACGATCATGGTGATGCGGTGGTATTGTTGTTTACTACTTTTTTGGAGGCGATGGGAGGAAAGAAACCAGTAAGTGTTGGATATACCTCCTTATTGGAGTGTGGGACCCAATTGATTTTGGAAAAAGAATTTTAATTTGGCTTGGTTTAAGTATAATATTTTTATATATTATATTTGTGGAGGCCCAATCCAATTGGGACACAATTAGGGTTTGATTACAAAACCCTAAATTCATTATATTATATTTATATTGGAGGCATTGTTGTTGGTTCTATACACACACAAGGAAAAAGTGGCGGCTGATATACTTCCTCGACAATAGTGCCCGTGTATGGACAATTGGTGAGGTTTGGTGAACAGTGCTTGATTTGTTCAAGCTTTTGTTTTCTTCGTGTGGAAGTTGATTTGGTTCGTTATTTTGGATCTTCTTCAACTCAGGTTCTGAAGATTTTGGTTCATCTATTTGGTGAGGTCTTTCCTCTTGTTTATTTTGTGATTATTGGAATTCACCCAAGGGTGGTTTTGTGAGACCATTAGTGTCTCGTTTGTAATCGTTTGGAACTTATTTGGTTGATAGTGGAATCGGATTTCGATCCCGTAGACGTACCTCACATTGAGGGAACCACGTAAAAATTCTTGTGTTGCCTTTGATTTAATTTTTCCGCATTAGTTTTTATTCCCATTAATTAATTTACTTATGGGGAATCATCGATTTTCCCTAACAGTAAGTAAATTCACGGACCAATCTAAAGTAATTTCAAGTGCTATTAAGGCGAAATTTCCAGAATCTCATCATGAATTATGTTTATGGCATATCAATCAAAATGTTGCAAAACACTTAGCCTATTTGCCAGATTTAAATAACATTTGGTCAACAGTTTAATCTCAGTTTGAACTTGCACTTCTCATGAAATATTGCAAACACTATGACAATCTTCAAACAACAATCTAATCAATGAGAACAAAATACATAAATTAATCTAATGATCATGGGATTGTGAAATGTCCTTAATGAAAGCATCAATGTTAGTTTCGGCAGACCCACCTACCGAAGTGGCTCGCCAGCAAGTCTCCTTGAGTTCTGCTGCTCTTCTCCTCATTTCTTTCCCTTCATCACTCTCTAAATCCATAAACCTCTGAACAAGTCTAGCAATTTCTTCTCTCGTTACCAAATGCATTTCATCACCCATTCCTCTCCTCACCTTCCACCCAATCTTCCAATCCTCCACAACGGTCTTGGAATTTGGTACTTGGTCCAAAAATATTGGGTAAGTAAGAAACGGAAGGCCAGCAAAAATACCTTCCTTGATGGAATTCCACCCGCAGTGTGACCAAAACCCGCCTACCGAAGGATGGCACAACACATTCAATTGGTCACACCACGACACCACCAACCCGTTGTCGCCACATCCAGCCTCTTTAATCCGAGAAGCTTCATCACGCGCCACCCAAAATATCCTAATGCCGCTGTCATGCACCCCAGCAATGATTTCATCCATTTGGGCTGTCGAAACAGAAAGGAAACTACCCTGTGATATGTACAAGACCGAGGCTTTGGGTTGAGAATCTAGCCATTGCATGTGGAAGTTGTTAGAGCAATTCTCATTGTCTCCAAGTTTGAAGTAAGGTATTGCTGGACCGATGGAGTACATGGGGATAGGAATTGTTTGCTTTAGAGTGTCAATGGTGTGGGATTCAAGCTCGTAGATGGAAGTGAGTAGAAAATATTGTGCCTTTGGCACCATTGAAATGGCTTCGAGGGCTAGATGTAGAACATTACGTAGAGCACCGTAGAAAATTGTGGGAAGATCTGCTATACGTGTTGGTGGAATTCCGGGTATGTAGTTAACTACCTTCATTCCATCGTTCTATCACATGCACACAAAGTGGAGACATAGTCAAGCTTTTCATACATAATCTAATAAACTAGGAATAATTAGGATAAACACATTTGCCCCTTTTATGTTTTATCATTTTTTCGCTTTGGCCTGTAAAATTTTTTTTCACTTTTAACTCTTTATATTTCAGGTTTTTTCTCAATGTACTCTTAAAGTTAACTTTTGTCCAAAATTAAACAAAAAATGTTACATTAGTCACATGACATGAAATATATGATTATATTTAACTTCTGCATCTAATACAAACTTAAACCCAAGCCAATGTGGCATTTTTTTTTTATCTAATTTTGAATAAAAATTAACTTTAAGAATAAATTGAGAAAAACTTAAAACGTAAAATATAAAAATAGAGAAAAAAAAAAAAAAACTCTTTTAAGGACCAAAATAAGAAAATGATAAAATATAATAGAGCAAAGTGTAATTTATCAAATAATTATCTATTTTTCGAAAGAAATCAAATCTGGATCATAGGAAAACTCAACCCTTATAAATAATAAGTACAATTTTAAAGGAAGAGGATATTTTCCAATCCAAAGCAGTGATGCTATATAGCTCGAAAGCTATTCCCCCCGAATCCCCCTAAACCCTAAACGACGCCGTTTTTGTTTTTGTTTTTGTTTGCAGACAAAGATAGAAGATCAGAGGATCAGAGAAGAAGAAGCAGGAGGGAGGAGGAGGAGGGACTGGAGGGGGCATATTATTCGGGGGACGAGGAGGAGGAGGAGGAGGAGGCGGAGGCGGGGGACGAGGGGCGGAAACGACCAGTTGACGATCGGCGGAGGCGACGAGTTGCTGCTGCGACGATCGGCGGCGGCGGAGGCACACGCGACGATCGGCAGCGAGCTTTCTCCCTTTCCCTCTCTTCTCTTTCTCTCTTCTCTTTCTCTCCCTCTGCAGATCGAAAATGGAAGGAGGAAGACGCGAAAATGGAAGGGAAAAAGAAAAAAAAAAAAAAAAAAAAAAAAAAAACTAATGCCCAAAATGACGTCGTTTTGGGTATTAGGGGAATCGGGGGGCAAACTCTCGAGCTACCAAACATTATTCAATCCCAAATTTGAATTGGAAGGTATTGTTTGGGCTCGTAAGGCTCCATACGAGTCATGTTTTGATAATTTGAACTGTTCATTTTGTTGTACACTTTATGTATTTTATTCACACAAAAATTTAGGTGAATCCAATAATTATAATTTGTTCAATTTATAATGTTTGTCACCAACAAAATAGACGCCAATTGTGTTTCTATTTTTTTGTTGACAAACGTAATAAATTGAATAAATTGCGATTATTGGATCACTTTAATTTTTTGTATGAATGAAATATACTTAAGTGCCTAACAAAATGAACGGTTCCGATCATCGAAACGGGACACGTGTTAGGACCCACAGACCCAAATAATATCTTCATGTCTAGATTTTGGACTAGAGAGAATCTGCCTCTAATTTTAAAACGGTTTGGCACCTCTAATATTGCTTGTCTCAATTTGAGAGAGCATTTGGACTCGGTACACCTATTTTGGAATTATTTCAGTGATTCGAACCGTTTACTTTTTAGGGCTCACTAAATAGAATATTTCATGCAAAAAACTAAGATGATTATATATTAGTAACTATATATTTGAATTATATTTAATTTAAAAAAATAGACGACAAATATAATTTTAAGAATAGCCATCTATTTTTTATAATACAAATTTGATTCAAACCTATAGCTACTGATATGCAATCATATTAATTTTTTGTATGAATATTTCAATTAACGGATCCTAAAATTCAAACCTATAGCTCTAATTTTAAAAAAATTTGATTTCTTTCAAGGATAGTCATCTAAACTTGAGAAATTCAAACCTTTTGTGACCATTGATTATAAATATTAGTTACAACTTATTTATTATATTATATTTTAGTTATGGTTTAATTACAAATTTTTATAATTATTATTTTGATTATTAAAAATTTCAAAAAAAAAAAAAAAACTCTTTAAGTATCTGAAGGCGATATTTTATTACTCCATTTATCCCAATTTATTTGTTCACTATAGAAAATCTAACTTATTAAAGAAACATACAATCATTATATTTTAATTGAAATTTTGAAATGTTTTTCTCACCATGACCTTTCTTTTTGAATTTTAAAATGCCTTTATAATGATTTATAAGGAGCAATTTTAAAAATTTAACAAAATTTAATATTTTAAAATAAAAAGTGAATAAATATTTTGAAACAAATTAAAATAAAAAGATAAAAAAATAAAATGAGACGCGATGTACAATTTCATCCTTTGATTGGTTTGGAATGTTCTAAAAAAATGTACTTATTGGCTTATATAAGTTGGGTTTGTTGTGATGTGTTAGAGAGGTGATGTGATTTAAATAAGATGATGTGACTTAAATAAAATAGTGACTTTTTAACTTTTTGTATTATTTAGTAGATGTCAAACTTAACCGAATTAAACATGGTTTAATGATTACTTGTATATTGGAGAATATACGGCCCATTTTGGCAATTAAAAAAAAAATAACAAATAACAAGTCACCTTTTTTTCAAAATTTTAAATTTTTAATGATTTTTTAAAAAAAAATTATTTCAACTTTTTTTTTACTTTTTTGGCTCGTCTTATCTTTTTCAATCCATTTTATTTTTGATTATTCTCAATTTTTTAAAGATTTCTTTTAAAATAATTAATTTTTTTTTATTTATCTTATGGAACTTTTTTTTATTTATCTTATGGAACTGAATCTAAAATCTTCAATTTTATTCTTAAATTTAAAAAAAAAAATAAAAAAAAAAAAACTACAGTTCTCAAACGGACCTGACACGTTAGCGGGGAAGTGGCCATTTTGGAGGAGGAGCTCAAAGTGATGATACACCGAAAACACCGACGCCGGCAGAGTCCAAAGAGCAGCCACCGGAATATTCCACCGTTCGCCGACGCCGACCACCCACGGCAGTGAAATATCGTAGATGATGATGCTCGGTCTGGGCGGCTCAAGCCGATCCAGAAGCCGCTCGAATGGGTCTTCCAGCTTGGTCCGCGTAGCTTCAACAAAACCAGCGAAGTCGGCGCCGCGACCTATCTCCGACGGGATGACGTTAGGGATGGTGGCGTAGCGAATTTGAGCCGGCTTGGTCTCGGAGCTGAGGAAGCCGAGCCACTCCTCCGTCACGACGAAGCTGATAAGAATGTTGTCCTTCCTTGAAACTAGTAAGTTACAGAGGTTCATCATTGGGTTGATGTGGCCCCTACCTGGATAAGGCATTGCCACCACGTGGCATCCCATGATTTGATGAATGGTTCGAATTTGATGGAGGAGGAATGCAGAGGAAGAGAAGTAGAAAGACGAAAGGGGAGAGACTGTTAGAATAATTTTTGCTAAGATGTGAAGGAAGACCATTTGTGGTGACCCGCGTGACTGATTTATTTTTAACGAAAAATAACAATATTAAAGCAGATATTTTTATACCATCTAACAAAAAAGATATTTATAATCTGATGAAAAAAATCTTGGAAAAAATTATTAATTAGTCCATTTTTTTATTTTAAAAAAAAGTTTGATTGAATTTTGTGTGGCTGTTGGTTCTGCATTTGTTTGGTTTTGCCTTCATGTACTAAGGCCTCGTTTGGGAACCTTCATTTTTAGTTAAAAAGTTAAAAAGTTACTAAATTAGTCAAAAAGTCAACAACTCATACCAAAAAGTCAAAGATTCTTTTTTCTCTCTACTTTTTGCGTATCTTTTCGTAAAAAGTCAAAAAGTCATCCCAAACATACTAGTTTTTTTTAGCTCATATTTTATCCAAATAGCCAAAAAATTACTAAATTAGCCTGTTCCCAAACGAGGCCTAACCTAATTGGAATATCTTCTTTTATTGATTTATTTTTTTTTTTTTTTTTTGTATTTCTTGTACTCTATTTTTCATCAATAAAATTTTTTTTTTTATCCAAAAAAAAAAAAAAAATGAAGTTGCTATTAATTTTTTCATGTATTACATATAGATCTAGATGTCCAAATCTTGTCTATAATTTTTGAGATCCTATTTACCATGTTTTACTAAAATTGATCATTAAATTATGAATAGAAAGTGTAATTAATATAGATGGAAAAGGGTAAAACTGAAAGAAAATATAATATTAATTTAGTATTTTGAAACAATTTATTTACCAAAAAGACTAGGTTTTAGGAAAAAAAAAAACAGAAAAACCTTCAGGAAAATGAGAAAATGGAGGAGGAGGAGGAGGAGGAGGGGAGGTGAAGGAGGGGAGGGGAGGAGGAGGAGGTGAAGGAGGAGGAACTCGGCGGCCGATTGTCTGCCGTTGGCCGATCGTCACAGTCGCCGTCGGTCGTCTGCCCAGTCCCGGTCGTCTACCCAGGCCCGCCTCCACCTCTGCCCAGCCCCACCTCCGCCTCCCTCCATTTTTATGGCCCCCTCCAGTTCCTCCTCCTCCTCCTCTCCTCCTCCTCCTCCTCCTCTTCCTCCATTTCCTGAAGCTTTTCCTGATTTTTTTTTCCTGAAACGTAGCACTGCTGTTTATTTACAGCAAGTCGTCCTAACAAAAAATTGATAGGACTAAGTGGTTTTTGTTTAGAAAAAGTAGGAATTAATTGGTTACCTAAATTTTATTCTAAAATATTATTAAAAAATTCATTCTTTATTTTAAGAATCACTTTTTTATCTACTTCTTCTAACAAATTTCTTATTTTTTTCTTAAAATATTATTAAAATATTCATTCTCTATTCTTTCACTTTTTCATCTTCTTCTTCATTTGGCTGCTGAGAAATGATACGAAAATAACCCCAAATCTCCGATGGCTAACCCTAACTGAGCTTAAAGCAACTGTACACTTAAGTAGGTAAAATTTTCTCAATTTGTGGAAAATCATCATAACATAACAACATTCAAGTCATCATAATTCATTTTCCTTTCACCTGTTCAATTATCTCAGCAACCAAAGAGAAAGAACATGACTTTGTAGCTAACAAGAAAATGTGGTGATCGAGATGTGAAGAAAAGACAATGAGACAGAGAGAGGAAAAAAAAAAAAACTACCTGCCAAGGTCGCCAAGGAAGCAACGGTCCGCTTGGTCCTGATTTTTGAGAAATATATGAAGAAAAGCTGCGAGTGAATTCCATGGACAAAAACGAAGGGGCAATTGACTGGCGGGGCAATCAACCGGATGTGGGTCGATCAGCCGGATATCTGGGTGGACGACCAGTAAGTTTTGTCCATATCACTAGTCTGGGACATCTGGGTAGACGATTACTGCCAGAAAAAGTTATTGTAGCAAATATTAGTTTAAAGTGACTGATAAAGAAGCTGATGGGGTGATATCATTAGGCTCCAATCCCTTAAAATAGGTAAGAAAATAATTTAAGGAGTATATTGCGAGCGCACTAAGTTTTTGTATAGAAAAAGTAGGAATTAATTGGTTACGTTCCTAATATCTTATCTAATTTTTTGGTTTATTTACTATTTTAAAAAAAAAGATAAAAATTAGTGTTTGGTTGTAATTTTTAGTTATATCTTATTTGAATTTTTTTAATTTATTTGGAAAAAAATACTTTTCTTAAACTACAATTTTCAGGCTCCGTTTGGTTTAGAGTTTTTTTTTTTTTTTTAAATTGAGTTTTGCGTTATATTTTGAAAGATAAGCGTTTGAAAATAGTTTTGAAATTTAAAAACATATTTAGTTATGAGTTTTGAAAATAATTTTGGAATGATTTGTAATTTATTTTTTATTTTTTATTTTACAATTGAATAGATGGGTGTGAAAGATAAATTGATTAATTGATGTGTAGAATGTAAAAGAATGAGAGAAGAGAAGAGAGGAGAGAAAAAGTAATTGATTGATACGTAAAAAAAAAAGAGTAAAGGATAGAGGAGAGAGAAAAAATTATTGTAAAAACAATTTTAAAAAATGGTAAACCAAGCATATTTTTTTGATTTTTCAATTCAAAAATTAATTTAAAAATTAAACCAAACACTATCTTAATTTTTTTTAAACTTATTTACATCTTCAAATATGTATGGATGAAAGAGTCCTATATTTTTTATTCTAAGTATATTTTGAGAGTATTCTGGATATTTGCACAATACAAAAACTATATATATTACAATTTATTTAATCATATAAGTTTAATTTTTTCACAAATTATTAATAAATGTACTTTTAGAGATAAATATTTTTTTGTAAAAAATATTAATTTTTTTTAAACAAAAATTTGAATAGTATTTTATCACTAAATATTTAATTTAGTCGTTAAAATTATAAACACTTTTAATAATTAAAATATTTTATTTCGAAAAAATAATTCCGTTCCTAATATTTTATTTCTAAAATTGGAAGTTGGTGGTGAGATAGTAGCAGTGGAGGTAGCAGAGCCGGCGCCGCTTTGGCCCCAAAAATTGATTAAAAAAAAAGAGTCTGTTGTTTTTTTTTTGTAGAAAAATGCTTGAGATTTTTTTTTTTTTTTTTTTTTACCCTTAAAATTTTTTTTAGATCTCAATCATTAATGTATATGTACTCATTCATATATATGTAGGGTCCATACCATTAATGGTTGAAATCCAAAAGAAATTATGGAGATCTTCAAAAAAAGAATCTCAATCATTATTTTTTTTTTTTTTTTTTATAGCTATTCTACTAGTTTTTAAAAAATAAAAAATAAAAAATGAATTTAGAAGACCCAAATAAAATTTGGTGAAAATTTAAAACTAATAAATAGTTGATGTGTTGAATTATTTAACACTAATTGACAATTGTTTTTACCAAAAAAAAAAAAATTCGATTGATATCGTGAATTATTTAAAATTAAGGATGGTAGTTTTTCAAATGCATGAATTGTAGATACGATTAATGAAATTAGTTACAATTGTTTATGGATAATTTTTAAAAAAAAATTTAAAGTTAATTAATTTTTACTTTCGGTCAACTGTTTAACAAAAAAAATTGAATGGATTAACAATTTTATCCATTGAAAAATATTATACAAGTTTGATTAGCAATTTTGTAATAAAAAATGAGAAAATAATGATATTTTGTTACAATTTGTTCACCTTTTTATTTGTTACTTGAGTTTGGATTATTTTGATAATTTTTTTTATTGTAAACTTTGTTATATATTTGCCCCGGAGGTGAATTCAGCGAAAAGGTTCAGCCCAAAAATGCTTTCAACTCGGGTTCGACTCTCTGTCGCCCCTCGGTGTGACTCCCTTAACGTTACCTCAAGGAATGTCTTAACGTGGAGATAGGGTTTGGCAAAGTCACATCACCCATTTTTCCCCTGACCAAAAAAAAAAAAACGAAAAAACAGAAGAAAACAAAAACACTTTGTTATATATTTAAATAAATTTTAATAATTATATATAGGAGCCCTCCAATCCTTTACCTGAACTGGAGGATACTATTTGGGCCCTGTGAGGCTTACCACAGGTTCCTTGACTTGGACTGGAGGACACTTTGTGCCTATCAATCATAAAAAAAATTAAATTGATCTGATAATCGTAACATATTTAATTCATCGTGTTTGTCACCAAAAAAAATGAAATGAATGACTTAATTTTTTGTGTGAATGAAATACACAAAATGTCTAACAAAATGAACAGTTCAAATATTCGAAACAGAGCCCATGGTGAGCCCCACAGGCCCGAACTTTGCCCTTCAATCAGATTATAGAACATTCACACTGTCAAATTTATTTATTTATTTTTATTTTATAAAATTACATATTCAAGTAAGATCTTATTTTATGGATCTCGTTAACTAGGTTTTAAATATGTAAATTTCATAAAAAAAATATATATACAATAAAAATTATGAATTTTTAAAATTTAATTTATAAAAGGTACAAAATAGTCCAAAATAGTATAAGGATAAAATTGTTCATAAAATACCTTAAATATGATAATTATAATTTGATGGATCAAATGTCTAAATAATAAAGTTTATTAGAATACAAGACTATGTTATATACTAATTAAGATATAAATACTTCAAAGAGGATTTCTTAATAAATTCCCCTTTATGTAATTATAAATTTATCTTAAAATTTAAAAATAATTTAAATAAATGTATCTTAATTCTTATATTATTATTAAATAATTTTTAATATATTTATAAAATAATTATGATGTCATGGTTTGATTCGGTTTTGACTCAACGGTTGAATCAATGACCTATCCTATCCGATTTGTTTTTCGATTCACTCACCAATCCAATTTGTAAAACATTGCATGAGTAATGATTCGATATATATATATATATATATTTACATGTGAGGTAAGAATTATAATTTTTCAATTTTAGTTGACGTATAAATTTCAATTTAACATTTTTTTTTTAATTCAAAAATAGACGTCCGAATATGCTACTCTACACATCCGTCAAGAAACATTATCCTTTAATATCTATAGACATCTATCAAAACCAATACCACACCTACTACCTCAGAGCCAAAGCTAAGATTTCAACATACATTGAGTATTAAGAAGTAAGTATAACTCCAATAATTTGCTATGAAAAAGACTTAAATTCAAGTATTAAGGGAGGTGGACAAACTCCTTACCCGTAATCAACGCATCATTGGTTAACATATTACTATTAGATGTGCAGATGTAAATTATAGTTTGAATTTGAGTTTTAATAATACATTAATTAAAGTGGTGTTTGAAGTATGAATTTCTGTAAGAATTTTAAAAAGAAAAGAAATAAAAAAGAAATGTAAAATATAAATGAAGTATATATCTTTTGTTAAAAAAATTTAGGTCTTGTTTGGCATAACCTATATAATCCATCTTTTTATCTTTTTTCCATCACATCACTACTCAAATTTTGGATTCCAAATCCAGTATAAAAGGGCTAAAATGTATTTAAAAAAATTTAACGGTAAGTTTTGCTTAAAAAACACATATTAAACTCGTTTAAAATGTAAGTTAACTTTTAAGCTATTTTAATTTAGATTAAAAAGTTTCAATTAAAATTAATTTTTTAATTTTTATAATAAATAATAATTATAAATTAAATACGACATTTTATTATATTTAACTGAAATAACTTGTTCAATTTTAGCCTTCCATTTATCCCAAACGGAATCATTGTCATTGTCAACCAAACAGCCAATCCAACGGGTAACGCTTGCAGAGTCCCAGCGGACAAAGCCGAAAAACCCAACCAACAGATAGTGAAGACAGAGAGAGTGGATATGGCCGGAAGGAACCACCTTCAACCAAATGCATTGAAACTCCGAGAAGTGCCCTTAACAAGGCCACACCATCTCGCCGGAGGACACCCTGCCCTAATCGATGACCCTCGCCTCCTTCCTCCTCCTCCCCCTTCGGCCGCCGTCCCCCCCCACCCTGCCCTTCTTGAACAACACATTGCCGCCCGCCACCGTCAGATCCAATCCCTCCTCCTCGACAATCAACGTCTCTCCGCCTTCCACGTGGCCCTCAAGCAGGAGCTCGCCGTCTCCCAGCAGGAGCTCCGCCACCTCTCCGCCGCCGCCTCCGACGTTGCTGCCGAGAGAGACGCTCAGATTCGCGATGTCTATGAGCGATCGCTGAAGATTGAAGCTGAGGTCCGCTCCATCGATTCTCTCTCCGCCGACCTCGCTCAGGTCAGGGCCGATATTCCTAAACTGACCTCTGATCGGCAAGAGCTTGCTGCGAAGCTGAAGGCGATCGACAGTGACCTTGTGAGGGCTCGATCGGATTTGCAGCAATTGCCTTCGATCAAAGCTGAGATTGAGAGCATGCACCAAGAAGTCCAACGAGGAAGGTCATATACAATTCATCATCAATCTCCCTCTTTATGTGTAGATAGATATATGTTTGCTATTTTTTAGTCTAATTGTCATGTGGATTGGACCGGATTGCTTGACTTTTCTCTGAAAATTGAGTGCTTCTATTTAATTGTTGCGTGCTGTGGGTAAAATGTGATGTGTTAGAAATTTATCTTTTTAGTTTTTTGAAAAGTTTGATGAATGAGGAAAAGGTCTAGCAGTTTTTGAACGAGGGGAATCGATTAGCGGTTTTGGGCGGTTTGGTGAATGAGAAAATTTGTTTAGCGGTTATTGACTGTGGTAATAACTATGGGAAGTGGAGAGAATTTCTTAAAATAGTAAAAGTGCGACAACGTTCACAGCAAATAAGGTGTATGCTTTATGTTTATCTACGAGCATGTAGTCATTGGTGAAACATAGGGAGTTCACTTTATCGGATAGCAATAGATATGTACTAATAATATATCACTTCATGAAACCCTAACGATACTCAGAATGGAACCATTGAAACATGGCGTTCAATTTTTGTATTGGCATTTACATTTTGTTGTTATTTTGGAATGATTACATCCTTTGAAATCCTTATTCTATTCATTATTTAATGCATTGCTTTTCTTATTGTTTTGGAATGATTTGTATCTTATAGTTCAATGTCTCATCATAATTAGTGGTGTATTAATATGTTATATGTATGACATAATTGGTGGGACTTAAGGTTTGGTTATGTATGACATAATTGGTGTTTACGTATATATTCCTCTGGTACTTTTTAGTGGGTTTTTTTTTTTTTGGTGATTTATTTGAGTAGTGTCATTGGCTTAATTGTGTCCTTCTTCTGCTTATGAATTTCAACAGGGCTGCCATTGAATATGAAAAAAAGGCACACGCTAGTAATTTCGAACAAGGTCAGGCAATGGAGAAAAACATGTTCTCCATGGTTCGAGAAATTGAGAAACTACATGCCGAGCTTGCTAATGCAGATAAGAGAGCAAGAGCAGCGGCTGCCGCTGCTTCAGCGGCAACTTCAAGTAATTTATTGTTTGTTGTTTTCTAATTATGCTTGTTTTGGTGCAAAATATTTAACATGAGCTGAATTTGAATGTTTTAGCCCATCCAAATGGTAAACTGTGGGAATTGTTCATATGCAGGTCCTGGATATGCTGCAGTCTATGGAAACCCTGAAATGGGTTATGGGGAAAGATCATATCCGGATCCTTATGCTGTGTATAAGGTATTTGTTGATGTTTTTCTTTTTCTTGTTTCTTTCTTTCTTTTCTGATAAAAATGCTAAGATGGATGTGTGGTAAAACTAGAAAAGACAGATTAGTAATGAGTATATTTGAGAATGGATTGAAGTAGTACTGATGAAGATAAGTTGAGAGAGAATAGATTGAGATAGTTTGGTCATATACAACGGAGACCAACAAAGGCAATAGTAAAGAGATGCGATATAATGACGGTAGATGGTAGTGTTAGGGGAAGGGGTAGACCTAGATTAACGTGGATCAGTATAGTAAATAGAGATATGAATCTCCTTAATTTGACTAATAAAATGGTATTGGATAGAGTCAAGTGGAGAAGAAGAATTCATGCAGCCGACACCATTTGATGCACTTAAGACTTGGTTTGGTTTGGTTTGTTTCTTCTTATGTTCCTGTATATGGTGCTTATTCTAAATTGTTCTGTTTGGTTGATGTAGAAAAGAAATTTTAAAAAATTATTTTGCTTGCAATTGGTATTTACAGTGGACTAAGTTTAGGGAAAGCTTGTATGTTTAGTATTTAATATAGAAAAAAGTACTGCAGCCTTTGGGTTTTATTGAAGGAAAGGGATGGATTTTGGTTTGGATTTTGAAGTTTAAGTTGCTAGACTTTTAGAAAATAAGTTACTGTACTGATAACTGAAAGTAGCAAGGGATTATAGTGTTTTGGGTGAGATAAGACTAAACAATTGGGAAAGGTTGCAGTTGATTAGGGCTTGGTAGGCTAGTTAAGGTTCTGTTTTTGTGTTGTGAACAATATGTCATTAACAGTAACTTTAGTGTATTTTTGGAGGTTTTGAGTATGCTAGGACTAGATCTTTGATGAAGGGAGGGGTTAGGGTTAAAGTATTGGCTAGTATTGGCTTTTAAAGCCTGATTGCATGTTAAGAAGTGTAGTATATGAATGAAGTAGAAGAAGAAGAAAAAGAGGAAGAAGAGAATGTAGGACTTACTCTAGTGAATGGCCTTACCCAGTGAGGTTTAGGTACATTACACATCAACTCTACTAAATGGAAAGGAGAAATAGATGTTTGTAGCCAGCTATTAATTTCTGACCCCTATTTGCGCTAAGACTTGAAAAGTAAGAAACTTTGATTAACTATTAAGACAAGACTGTTATAGGATCTTGTAGGCCTCGTGGACCAATACTGAGGTCTATCTCCATCATGTAGAAGTTTACTGATGTATCTTTAACTCATCAAACCTTACATTGTAATGAAATTGTCCTAGCAGCATTAGCACCTAATGTAAGACCATCATGGATGCTTTCAATGTGGGGACCATAGACTTTCTTTGGGTTTTCAAAGTGGATATCTTATCACCCAAACCATGGCTACCAGCATCATAATTTCTACCTGTAGTTGAGCAAGTTGCATGAGCAAGTCTTATAGTGTTCAAAATGGAATCACACTCCAAAAAGTGGCAACACAAGTACTAGTTACTGATTTTGTGACTATTAATTTTTCACAACATTTTTTCCACATGGATAATTTTTTCAAATTTTATTGTCCACCTTTCCAGCAGGAATTATGTGTAGTGCTTCTCATTTTGGGAGTTCTGTTGCAGGAAAAATAGCTCCTTATACTCCAACTAGGGCTTGTTTTGGGACTTTATAAGGCCTTTGTATCATCAAAGCCAATTGAAGTGAAAGTCTCATGTATTTTCTTTGTTAGTCTTTTGATTTATTATTATTATTTATGTATTTGTCTTCAATTTTCCACTTAATAGAAAGTTTGAATCCTTTGCTAGAAAACCGGAATTAGGGATCTGTGGTTGCAATGAAATGTTAAATTGTAAAAATAGTTGAAAAGTTTTGCTGGAGCAATGAGACAGAGATGTTAGGCTTTTGTTGGAGATTATTGGGTGATTTGCATGCACCTTGAAGATGGATGTGAGAAAGTTAGGGTGTAAGCAATTGTATTTCATTTATGCATGTTAATTGTTTTAAGGTTGATACATGTACAAGGTTCTATATTGAGTTGATGTTTGCATTGTTCCATAATTTCATACCTAAACTTGTCCCGCATCGTGTCTCTTGGGGCCTCTCTACCTAACACCAATTGGTTTTAGGTTGGATGCCTCAGTAACAGAGTCTTGTCCCTACATCGTCTCTTTAAGCCATCCAAAGTTAATAGAAATTTGGTCAAGTGTTTGATCTTTAAGTCAAAATTATCTGTTAATTAGCATGTATCATTGTATGAAATATTTAAGTTTTTCATGTACAAATTTAAATTTGATAATTAATTGAACAACTTTTTTCTTCGGTAAGTAATCAAATTTTATTACCAACAAATAATATACATTGAAGCTCAAACAACATCAGCAAAAATACCTAGCACTGGGTAAAAACTCTCTAATAACCCTAGAGAGGCTAGTCATGATACCAACATGGCAACCTCTCACATCCCGAGAGGCTAGTTCCATCAAATGAACCCTGCAATCAATGTTAGGGATGGGTCTTTGAACTCCTGCCTTGTTTGCTAGTTTGCACGTTCGATGGCTTGCTTGACAGTTTTAGACAAAGTCTTCTTTGACTTGTAACAAAAAAAAAAAAAAAAAAGATAAGCTTCTTTGGGTTGCACAACCTAGAGGAAATTTTTTGAAAAAAATGTCCCTCCTAGTGATAAAAAGGTGTGGCTAGCAATGAAGAAAGCTTGGAGATGATGGAAGCAAAGAATAGTGGAGGCTTGATCACTTCCACAGAAGTCAAAAAGGGAGAAAATAAGATGGAAAGTTAAAAAATAATAGTATTCGTTTTAGTACCTCATGAGAAGAAAAAAAAAGAAGGGAAATTAGAAGAGAAACTTTTGAATCTTGAAATTTCTAGAGAAAGGGCAATTAATTAGACAACTCTGCAGATTTGACTAAATTTTGACCTTATGACTAGAATATCTCGTGTAATTTTGATCTCATTGTAAACATCTGAGTTGTAGTTGCTTTTCTATCATGTTTGTCTCATTATTCCTTTAATGTGATGCAAAAAGGACCTATATTAAGATTGTAACATGTATAACAAGAACTATTGTGAATGTCCTACTCTGCGACGGTTCGTTTGGATTGGTGTTCCTTTTGCTTGCATATATTAACCGATTCAACTATTCTTTTTATTGGTACATTGGAGGTCGTGGCCTGGGGAGGGAGAGTCTTGCCTATGGCAGACCTGAACCTTTGACCTCCTAGTGAGGTGCAAGAATTCTTCCAACTATGCTAGCTGCAATTGGCTACAATTCAGCTATTCACTAAAATTTTAATTTTGTTTTACATGGCAATGCCTGATTCATAAGTACAAAAGAGCCCTAATTAGAAAATTACCCTTGAAATTGACCCACTCAGTATTGTAGCAGTCAAAATTTCATCACATAAACTATATCCAAATAATTAATGACTAGATTGCAACCCAAGAGGAGACTCCTGATCCTATGAAAGAGAATCTATAAACAAAATTGTAACTCCAAGAAAGTAGAAATGTCTATAAGTAATTCTGATATATGAAAACTCTGAAACTTCTAGAATGATTCAGCTAACCCCAATCAAGAATTAGAATGATTTAAGTAGCCCAGATACCAAATGGTCCTAAAGTGTAAAAGTATCAGAAATTCATAAATTGAAGTCATGATTTTGACAACATTGTGGACAACTTTTTATAGACTAAGGAGGCCTTCAATGACTTGGTCCTCCATGAAGCTCCTTGATTGTTGGCTGTTCTGCGTGGTTGTAGCATGTTACTAAGAAGCATGAACATTTATATGGAGTAGCATATCGTGTCGGACACAATATTCTGCAACACTCCTAAAAGCGTGTCCAACACTTCCTCAACATGTTTTAATTAAAAAATTTCATAATATAAGACACTTTACAAACACTTCAGTGACACTTTTTGAACCTTCCAAACACGATCTATGTGATGAACCTTTATAGGAACAATGTTCTGTATTCTTTGGAATGCAATTTGTGCACTCTAAATATATTTTAAAATATTTACTGCTGGACTACTGATGTGAATGATCAGATACACACCACGTGGGTGCCAATTTCTAGATAGAAATGGCTGTAGCCAATGTTCTACTGCCTGATTCTTGGATTTTGAGGGGCATATAGTGGTCCCTTGTTAGATTCCTATTGATTGAGACTGATGTATATCCTGAAGTGAACTGCATTTTCGCTCCCGGTTTTCTTTTCTGCTTTTGGGATTCCTTTATCATGTCATTATGAACTCTGAGATGCTATTCAATTTCGTTGACTTGCTTGTCCTTGTCCCTGTCCCGTTGTGGCTTCTTAAAGTTCTCACATACTCCACAAAGCAGATGTGTGTAATAAACAGTTAACATATCATCTGATAATGATAGTACAAGAATCAGTCAGCAAACTCATTAATGTCTCAATTAGTCTGAAATTATTGGTTGAAACTTAGGAAACAGAACTTCTGGTACTGTGCCACACTGATGCTTGACATTTCAAGAAACCAAAATCAGCAGCAATGTCAACAATAATGTGGGGTCTGCTATTCAAGTCTTGCATTGGCATTCAGATATATTAGGACTGTAGATCTGTCAGATTATAGGTGTTTGTGGCTTTTCTCGTTGCCTTGGCCTGTGTTCTTATACATATTCCTCTTGTCATGATTGGTTTTTAGCACTTTCAACTTGAATAATATTTCGAATTCATAGTTGAAAATGGAATCACAGAACAGATATACGTCAGATTAATTTAGGACCATGTACCTCCACAATTTCCCAACAAGTGATAAGGTTTTAGAATAATCAATCTTATTATTTGTCTTTTCTCTAACACAGGCTCAAGGTAGTGCCGATGCTGGTCCTCAATACAGTTCTGCAGCAGGGCCTCACAGCCCTTATGACACAAAGCAGACCCATGTACATAGGTAAGCTCTCATTAGGCATCAGAATAATATAGAATTCAAAAATTATATTTGCTGTGAGGTCCCAAAAGAGCCTTTTAAGTCATTAGCAAGATTCCAAGAAGGCCGTTTTTCTTGAAATGCAAATTTCTGCATCACTATCATTGAATAACCACAGCGTGTGTCCGCATAAGTCAAGACTGAGGTGGTTATGTGGCTTGACATTAGCCAGTTTCTCAGATACAGTTTCCCTCCTTGCTTTTTCCGCGCGAAGGCTCATATATTTGGTTTCTCGATGCAGCCACCAGTATCCAACTTTTTTCATTACAGCCCTAATTTAAGATGGCTTTTCTTCTTCTCATTAGTCGAAATGCGAATGATGAAACTTGTGGTTAATATCACAATTCTGAAGTACTGTTGATTTACATGATTGGAAATTACCAATTTACTTTGATGCATCAATTTTTATCAAAAGCTTAGCTTATGATTTTGTTGCTCTTCATTGCAACTGCACATTGCTTCTTAGGCCTTCATGCTTTTGATTTTGTCTTTATTGATTTTTTTTATTCAATTTTGTTTTTAAAATGTTGGGGGCTTCTAATCTAAAAGCTTTTGTTAGTTTGTAAAAAAGTTGGATCAAATTTGAAAAAATAAAAAATCCAAGCTTATTGAAAACTCTAAGCAAGAAAACCCTGAGCAAATCAGGGGATTAAAAAAAAAAGAGTTTCTTTCATGTTTCAACAAACTGAATGGGATTGTTTTAGCAACTAAAGCTCAAAAATGTATTCATGCACAAAACACACATTTAGGTTGGTTTGGGAACGTTTTATATATATATATATATATACACTAATTTACACACGTGCGTGCAAGGCATGTGTTATTATTACAATATGTTTAAGTTTTGTATTTTGATAATTTTTTTAAAATTTTAACTATTATTTTATGAAATTGAATAGAATAAATCATTAGATATATAATAGAATTATATAATATGATATATATCATTTTTTAATTTGTTATATACCCAATGATGTATAATATTTCTTCCGAATTTTTAAAAAAACGAAATTATGGTATGTAACTTTTCTCAATAGATAAATATAAAATTAAAACTACGATAATTCTCTCATTTATAAAAAAAAAATAAATAAATAAATAAAGAACTACTAAGTTAAGTCAATGACCTAATAAAAAAGCAAAAGAAAATATATACATATATAAATAATTAATTTTATTAATACATAAATCATATTCGCATAACAAATGATCAATTTTATTCATAAGTAAATCATTAAATAAATTAATAATTTTTAATGATATGAAAAATATTTTTCAGTTAATCATTTTGTTAATAAATAAATTATTAAGTCAATTAATAATTTTTCATGATATGAGAAATATTTTTTACTAAATTTTTTTGATAATTTATTATTACAAAGGAGAACAGTTTTTTTTTTTCCTTAGGTATTGTGTTAAATTAAAATTTATAACAAACGATAGTTGTAATTTCTAATATTATAAGATCGATTCATATTTTAAATAAACTTTATTGGTGTATTTGTAATTTATTAAAAAATAAAAGATTTATAATTCATAATTGACCAAGAATATTTACATAATTACGAGAAAACATATTTCATAATTGACTAAGAATGTTTGCGAAATTAGGAAAAAACTTGTTGCATAATTGATCAAAAATATTTACATAATTACGAAAAAAGAAAAAAAAAACATTTACTCAATATATAGGCTACTTAAATTATTCAAAATGAAAAGGCAAAATAGGAAGGAAAAAGAAAAAAAGACAAGCCAGGGCAAAGAAAGAGTTTCTTATATATATGAGTATATGTTTTCTATTTTTATTTATTTATTTTGAACAAAATTTTCAAAACGTTTGGAATTTGAAAGTGAAAATATGTTTAGTAACTTCCTTACCCAAAGGGGAAAAAAAAAAAAGTTGACTGTTGAAAACTAGCTTCCACACCTCAACAGCTTGACCCGTCTCCCCTTTCACTAGCATAAACAACTTCTGGTTTTAAAATTAGGCCAGGTTGGTCACCGGTTCTAATCAGACCAGATCGTGCTGTTAGATCTACGTGGCCTCACCAGTCTCAATTAATGATTTAAACTGTTTAATATAAAAAACTTATCAAGTAGTTCATCTTTATAAAAAATTACGTTGATCGAATATCGAGAATAACTTGATCAGTTCACATTTTTGCTAACAGTAAATATAACTTATAAAAAATTATTGACAAAAATATGAATTGATCAAGTGTTTATCGATACTTGATCAACGTAATATTTTGCAATAATAAAATAGTCAATGAATTCTACCCATTAACGATTCAAATCATAAGATGAGCCCTAAATGGGCCAAACTGGACGATCCAGTTAGACTTTCCAACTTGAGACAATCCAATTCCGTAAAGTACATATACACTAAACAATATATTTACTTCTATTTTTACAAAAATAAATATATAAATGTTTTATGTTGTAAACAAAAAATCAATAAAAAAAATTAGTTACATGACCACACACAATCTTAGATCAAATTCTTCCAACCGCGAGGCAGAAGATATCTAATCCACGTTCCAATGACTTGGTTTGCAAAATAATAATGTACAATCTCATCCATTGTTTCTTCTTTCTTTTTTCTTTCTCAGTGAATAGAGCATAATGATTTCCGACAGCAATTTGAAATGATCAATAGAAAATCTACACCCAAAAACATAAAAACAAAAGCAAGCGTGTAAATTCATTCCAAAAAAAAAAAGCCTTCCTAGTCATTAGAAGAGGAGTTTATCTCCCAATTTCAAATTAGACAATTTTAGATGAATTGTGGGTCTAACATTTCCCAAATTATTAGAAAACAACAATTGTATGACTTTTAAATTGGTATATTGCAGTCAAAGCACAACTACTTGTCTCTTTACAAGCTCATTTACAGTAATCCAATATAGAGTCTTGGGACAACGAGACAAGCTAAATTGCAGTGACAAAATTGAAAACTACCTGTGCAAAACACACATTATAAATAATAACAACCAAATATTCTAAAATAGATTATTAGCATAAGCATACATGAATTTCTTAAATTTAAGAAACATCAGTGCCATTGGTTATGAAATTCAAATTCATTAGAAAAGATTCACAGGAATTCTCGCATTTAAAGGACTATCATCCAAAAACCCTGAACTCTTCAAAAGCTCGGAGACTTCTGATAAAAATAATTAACTTTAACAATCAAAACCTGCAGTTCAGCTCCTCATTCAATACACCGAACACCAGCACTAACATTGACAACACTACAAACATTAAAGGGAACAAATATCTGATGCAAAGTTACCTTACTTGTCCAAGACCCAAAAAAAACAAACAAGTAAACCATTAATGGTAAGAACATACAGAGGGGTTAGGGCGATAATATAGGGCCGAGGCGATAATATACAGCCGAGGCAAGGACAACTAGCTCAAATCAAACCAGGGTACAAATTTTAATTTTACTTGAATTCTAGTGTCCAAGTTCATTATCACACTTTGGTTCCATATGTAACATGCAAGCCAAGCATCATCTGCAGCTCCTTTCCAATCATTTTGCATTGGAACAATAACCGACGAAGTAAATATTATTACGACACATTGACCACCCGGAGGGCATCTTAACCCTATTTGCTGTAAAACTTACCTTCTTCACCATACCCAACCTCAAATAACATACCCAAATAACATATTGTCAACTGTTTACAGTCACACACAACAAACAAATAAAAGTAAAAATCAAATCAAAAATTAAAAAAATACATTAAAGGTATAAGGGCTCTCATGCCTAAATACCAGCATCTTTTTTTCTTTTTTTGAGAATAAAATACCGGCATCTACAACAATGGATTATGCTAGCAAAGTACAACAAATAATTGATGTACGCCATGGACACCATGCATGGATTCATTAAAAAAAAGCTTAAAAGAACATCCTTAAACGCCATCCATAGCCTTCAAAACTGGCCCCACTTGTGAGAGATTAGTGCATAACAGCCATGGCTTTAGCAATCTCCTATTACTTACTCTTGTAATTATTGTGATTCTTTATAATGGGTAAAGCATCTAATGCTTACCTCCTCATCAAAAAAAAAAAATACACCAGTTAAAACAAGATGCTTACCATGTTGGCCATCCAAAAAGTAGAATCAAATTACAATTTTATAGCAAAATGCACCCAAAAGAAAGGCAGTAAAAACTTGATTAAATGGCGCAGCAGAATGCGATGCTTTTTGTATGAACATAGACTAGTAAGAAGTTGGTTTGAAATTCACCCCTTTCCAACCATATGGAAGACTGAGGAGAGAAGGGAAACGGAAAGAATATTTTAAAATTGCCCTCTTGTGCTCACAAATACTTTCCTCTTTAAGACAAGAAATTTAGGGAGTTAAGAACACAAGTTGGCATAAAACAAATCAGTACAAGGCACAAACACAAAAAATAAACGACCAAGATGTTACTGTTCTTGGCCTATACAAACAACAGGGGAAAATGAGAACTATCCCTCTTCTTTAGCTTCCCTAACTTTATTGAACAAAACACACACAATAGAGAAGTACAAAACTTCATTTAACATGATAGCTTTTACAATGACTTTGCCCCAATATAGTTCCTCCAACAACCCACGCTTTCCAGGTCTTCAAGTAATCAGTCACAAGATTCTAACTTTTTCCAAGTAGTGAAGGAAAGAGGAGAACAAAAAGCATGAGCCACATCAGGCACAATATCTTAGGCCTAGAATTGAAATAGGACTTGCAACAAGAATTATTACTATAAGTCGCAAACTACCACTCCAAAAAGTTCATAAGTTATACTACATTATCTACTGATGGTGTTCGAAGTGAGTGATAAACAGCACATCTACATTTACTCTTTGACGCCAACATCACATGGAGATGCAAGCATGTCGCTGACATGCAAGCAAATCCACAAATGCGCCACTCCGAGTCCAACAACTAGCATAGATATGCAATTTAGATGGGGCAATACTCACCTGAAAATTTCAACCTACCTTAGCAGCAATTTGGAGAATATCCACTTGCCTCTATAAAAACATTCACATAGTTTAAATCAATCCCAAACTGAATATAGAAACCCCACCATCTAGCATAAGATTAAGAAAGGAGAAAAGGGGCATTGCTCAAAGTAAGTGAACAACCTACCTCTTTGTCTCCAGTATGAGAACAATCCTGCGAACAGAATATAATTAAATCACTTCAAGCACAATTTTTAGTACATAAATTTGCTCCTTTGAACTTCAGTATGGGCGAGAACGGTTTCCACCATGATAATTTCTATCTGGACCAGAACCTCCACTGTCTCTGTAATTGTCTCTGCGTCTGTCTCCACCGCCTCCATATCCACCTCTACCTCCGCCCCTGTTGTATGAACAGTCATTAAAAAGCATCAAGGAAAATCATGTCTTGTTAATGTCTGTTTTAATAACATTATCCTTCCCCCATAGGCTACAATACCATCACATACTGGGGCTGTAAGATGACAGCAAGAACACTCCATTCCTAAGACTACCTCTACTAGAAAGCAAAGGCAACATCATGCCTCTCATCCACAGCAACACACGCATACTGAGAACCTTTAAAATGTGTACAATTGCAGTTCAACAAGGGCAGATATACCACAATAAATTACCAACAAGCTTGTGATGACGGAGCAAATATTCTCCATAATAAATTACACCATCAAAACAAATGCTCTCCATAATACATTACCAGCAGAATTGGATGTAAAATTGTTAGAATCCACTCTTGTACATTCTCTTCAAGAAATCATGAAAAAGGTAAAAAGATGATGGACTAAAACTTACAGAACAACAGTCCGTCCCTGAAATCCTTTAAAAGCAGCTTTAAATGCACAAAAAAAGACATTCAATGAAAAGTACACATTCCATTTAAAACAAGATGGAAAACGTATAGCACAGGTAGTTATGCACAACATCACATAACGTACTACAAAGGTTAATTCGATACAGATGCCTCACGACACAATGACTAAACAATTAATGCTCGTCAAGTATCAAAGCACACAAGAATCATAATGACAATTAAATTTGGACATAGGACTGCCAAACAAACCTAGAGAATTTGAAGATTGAACAAAATAAGTCAAATTAGAGTTGAGCTTAAGCTAAACAAAATAAATTGCTAAGAATAAAATTGCTGACACTGGCCAAGTAGATAAGAACAAACAAGGTACAACAGCACAACATTGTTATCCCATAGGACACAGAGGATGACTCTGAACAGAGACAAAAACTACCACAATGTAAGATCAACAAATAACACACTGAAAATTATTAGATCAATGGCAACATTGAAATCACTTAAAGGAACTAAAACATGGTTGCCAACTTGCCAGTATCCCATCCCCATCAAAATAGAATCAACTGCAATAAAAAAAATAAAAGTACAATATGGATAGAGGTAAGAGGAATACCCAGCGCCATATGCAGGAGGGGCCCTTGGAGCAGACCTCTCAGCCATTGCAACACTTATTTTATAACCCCTAATGTCATGACCTGATGAGGAGAATTTATGATAAGCATTTAACAAAGATATTGATAGCCAAGAAATCCTTTTTCAAATAATACCATTATAGAAACTGCCAGCACAATGTGCTGCAGATGGATCTTCATAAGATAAAGCCGCATCTCCTTTGTTGTTTCCCTGCTCATCTGTGTAGATTTTAATATTCCAAGGCCATTGGTCCTTAAAGCCACGCTTTTGCTTGATTTTTCCAACCTAAATAAACATTAGCATCAAAATAAATGCCACTGCCACATTAACTGAATGCACAATGAATCAACTTCACACTAGTCACGCTTTATCTACCTCACCCAAAAGAAAACAATATCTATTATTACCTTCACCGTTACCAATGGTTGGACCATGTAAAACCTTACATTGGCTCACTTATCATGTCATCTAAATGCATAATCAGCATGATCTCTATGGAAAACAACTCACTTCTAACCCCCCAAATCCACAATATTTAAAGAGAGTGCCACTTTCGTCCGGCCTTTTCAGCCCTAGAGAAACACTGCTTTTGGCCCTCATTTGTTTTTTTTTTTTTTGCTATATATATTTGCGGGTATTTTAGTCATTTTAAAAAGACATACGTAAATTATGAGAAAGGCTACAGTACACAACCCTGTACCATAAGAGAAATTATGAGAATTTGTGGTGTTAATTATGAATCATCATAGTGTAGTTACGAAAGGATGTACCACAAAAAAGATGTACCACAAAAAAAGGTTCAAATCATGAGGTTTTGTAGTTTTGTTATGAATATTGTGGCTTTTTGTTATGACGCTTTGTGGTGAGCAAAGTTATAAGGCTTTGTGGTGTCTTTTGTTATGATCTTTTGTGGTGTCTTTTGTTATGATCTTTTGTGGTGTTAGTTACAAATTATTGCGGTGTAGTTATGAAAGTGCACACGGTATGCACCATTTTTGCGGTGTATACAGTAACCTTTCGCATAAATTATATATGTAGTAACCTTTCACATTGAATGCAAGTTAGTAAGTAGTTAGACAAGTCACAAAAATCATTTTCATATAAGACGTAAAATTCACTGCTTCTGATTCGTTTCCTTTTTGTCCTTTTTTTAGTTATTTATTCCTCCTATTTGCTCAATGTCAAGTAGGGATGGGCAATGACCATGTTGGGTTTGGGTCAGGCCTACACTAGAAAGGACAGTAAAATGCCTTAGCCAAGATTGGCCTAACCTGACATTAAGCTTAAAATTCTCATCCCAAACTCAATGCTAAAATGACGTTACAATCCCAAAACTGTCCAATAAACCCATAGATAAAAATAAATAAATAAACCAAAATCAAATATTATATAAGCTCGGCTCTAAAATGGCATTACAAACCTATATATAAAATAAAAAATTAAAACTCATCTACAATATTTATATTATTATATGAAGTGTATAACCCATTTGGCGTGAACACCCTTTTAAAACCCTATCACGTCTTTTCTCACCTAGGGAAAGATTTCAAATGTTATAACTTATAACTTCTTCAATTTTTAAGAATACACACATCTGGTGTGCACACCCTCTTATGTAACCTCAACCTTAAAATGGAAATACAATCCTAAACCCGTACAATAAATTCATATATAAATATATATATATATATATATTAAAAATAAAAAACAAAAGGGTTGATTACACTAAAAAATGTACAAATAATCCCCCTCCCCGCGTGAAACTTATGCATTTTTAAGGTTGAGAGGGGCCAAAATGTACAAGCTCATAGATGAAGGGGTACAATGATATTCGCTAATAATTGAGGGGTTTTGATGTAAATAGTCTTGCTACAGACAAACCCTTTTTTACACCATTTTACACTACCTACTCACAATGGGAGTGGGCCTCACACATAGTAAGTACGCGATGTGTAATAGTGTAAAAAAATGGTGTATTTACAATCTTACACACAAAGTTTTGCTATAGACACTTTTGTTTCTACCATTTTACACCACTTGCTCACAATAGTACAAAAAATGGTGTATCCATAATCTTACGCAAAAATAAATGTTACAAATTTAAACATTAGCAACCTCATAGTTTTGTTGGCACATTTAATTTATTAACCTAATACATTTTAAGTTTAAACATTGGAAGTCCATTTCCTTCTTGAATGCATTATTCTTATTTAATCAAAAATACAACTAAATAAATGATAAATGTACTATATACACTAATATATGTAATATACAATAATATTCGAGCAACTTAAATTGGGTTAAACTTCAAGAACTACTTCCAAATCTAGCTCATTTGATAAAAGGGCATAAAATTTAGCCCAACCTAACCACATGGACTGAAATATAAACAAAAATAATGCTAAAGTCATCACATTTTTCTACCACGTCTAAATAATCCTTGCCTGTTAGTTCCTTGTGTAGTTAATTCGTTTTTGCATTTAAGAAGATTAGTAATTCCTAAGAAATGGAGATTCACAAGAAATTCATGTAGTGAAAATCCTTGAAATTGTATGGATGGTCCCTCTTGATCGCATTATATCACCAGTAAATGCAACGTATTTTGAAATACATTCAATGCAAAAAACTAAAAGAAAGGAATTTGCATATCACCTGTCCAATGCCTCCAAAAAGTTCATGCAATTCCTCAGTAGTCACATCTGGGGGCAAATTTGAGATGTAAATTCTCGAGTTGTCACAAGAATCTCCACAGTTCCCATCACATTGCTTCACCTTCACTGGAGCCTCAGCAGGAGCACCACCATAACCACCTCCAGCATTTCTTGGACCACCACCATACCCACCATCATATCCACCCGATCGGCCACCACGCCCACCACTACGGGTATCGCCTATAGCATTACCACCATAACCACCAGGAGCACCATACGATGGGGGATATGAACTAGGTCCTCCAGTATAGCTTGTAGGCGGAGGAACTGCATCCGTTCCATAACTAGGGTTCCCACCGTAATTATTTGGAGGTGGGTAATTGCCATCCGGCCCACCGTAAGAGGGGGGTGCAAGTGAGGAAACTTGACCGTAGCCACTGTCATCTCTTCCTTGATTACTGCCATAAGAACCACCTCTACTACCTCCACCACTTCCACCATCATAATTACTGCCTCTACCACTTCCACCGTCATAATTATTGTTTCTACCACCTCTTCCCCCGCCACTTCCTCCCCTGTAACTTCCACCACCACTGCCTCCATGATCTCCAGCACCAGCAGGAGAGGGTGCACCACATTTGTTACACTCGACTCTTCTAGCGAAGTTCAGATTCCCACAGCTACAACAACATTATCAGTTTCAATAACATTGGTACAAGGAAGTAACAATCAAAGGAAAGCCCTAAAAACTGTGACCTTTTTCTTCTTTAACAATGTTTTTTCTTTTTTTCAGGTTGTAGAAGAAAAAAAATTAAACAATTCTAATGAAAACAAAAACAGACAGCAGATGCGTTAATGTTACTGATACTAAGTAAACAAAGTCACAATTGCAAACAATAAAACACAGACTCCATTGGAATTGCAGATCCAAAAGTAAAGTACCTGGGATTTGGGCAGCGCCAATCACCATCCCTACCGCTACCGCTACCACCACCACGGCCGCCCCCTCTATTGCCACCACCACCGCCTCCACCTCGACTGCCACGATCTCCTCCTTGATATCCACCACCACCACCACCTGCAATCGAATACAAATAAAGTGAAGAAATTACACAAACAAACTCAAATCCTTCACAGATATAGAAAAAACCCCAAATTTATGAATCTTTAAAAACCAAAAACAAGGTAGAAACAATAAAAATAAGCACCTCGACTATGTGAATTACCACCGTATCCACCACCACCACCTCGGCCGCCACCACCATAACCTGAATCATATCCTCCACCACCGCTACCTCCATAACCTCCTCCGCTGGCACCGCCATATCCTCCACCGTACCCTCCGCCTCCACTACTATAATTTCCGGCGCCGCTGCCTCCATAGCCTCCGCTGCCGGGAGGATTCGCAGATCCGTCGCCTTCGTGACCGTACATACCAGACATGTTCTAGGGTTTCCTTTTACCGTTCCTCTTTCACACAGCGAAATCTGAGCTAGCAATATCTATAGAGGTCGACTATAGATATAGACCAAAAGTCGCCTACCCTCCACCATCGCTTATTTCTGTCTTACAAATTACTTGATGGCTCTTTTGGCAAGTTGAGATTATTACCAACTTCCTCTCTCACAAAAAAATTGATTATAATCTGCTTATAATCAGTTTTTCACCAAAAAGTTAATTATAACCATCTTTCCAGAATAGGCCTCAAATTACACTTTACCTCCAAAAAGTATCGCTCGTTGTCACTTTACCCCCAACTTATCTATTATCTATGACATTAAAAAAGTATAAAAAGATTTTTTTTTTATTTTAATATATTTTGAATTTGATATAATTTTTTTCTACTGAATTTCTCTTTTGAACATATAATCAAACACTTGGTGAACGATAATTTTAACATTTGTGAAGAAGAACATCATCATCTAAAATCACAAATTCATGGACAGTAAATTTAATCAAAACAATTAAATTCAAATTTTAATCAAGCAAACATACGACAATGGAAGAATGAATTGGATTTAACAGCAACTAAAAAATGAAAATAGATTAAAAGCATACCTTTTCTGTTTCTTTGACAAAACTCAAAGTAATATGTAGCAACATAAGTAAACAATTTACACCTCTTAAGATCTCAGAACTTGTGAAACAAGCCTGGATAAAAAATTGCAGCAACACAGGTGGCAAGAGGTGATAAACAACTTGCTAAAGAAGCTCAAATTGACGCATAGCTTATTGAAGAAACCCAAATTGATAAAGAGCTTGCCCAGTAATCTTCAAACAGAGTGAATTGGCCATTTCAACTAGGTTAGATACATTGGTGTTATATTCAAGTTTTGTTGTAATGTCCCAGTTTTAAAACCCAACTTAAACCCATTTGTATGGATGCTCCAGCACAATTTTGAGCTTGTGAATGGATAGGGATGTTGTTATTATCTTATTTACTTATTTTGGTACTTTGTTTGTTGTTGGAAGTAGTTATTTACACTTAGAACTGTTGGAGGAAAAATAGGGTGAGGATCTGTTTTGGTCTTTATCGCCCACGATCTTATAGTCACTCTCGCGATATTGTGTGTCATACCCACGACTAGGACACGACCAAAACCACACATTCAGGTCCTTAGGCCTGAAGTAGTTGTATGGCCCGTGGTAGGCCACGAGGAAGATCGCGAATAGCATGGTTACGCATACGATGACATCTACAACCAAAAACGCATCCCACTACTTTTGTCTATGTATAGTTTTGCTCTTGCGAGGAGTTAAGTCATGCCCGTGATTGTCATTTTCACGCGCACGACAAAGACCATCCCGTTCGCGGTCTATTCTTTATAAAAGACAGAGTAATGCATGAAAATATCACTTTTGATTCAACTTTCGGCACTCTTTTTCTCCTGTGCTATTTTGACATAGTTTTAAGAGCTTTAACCTTGGTTTTGAGACATCTAAGCCTGGATTTGATCTCCATCTCCTTCTCGAGTATTGTAGAGCTTGGTATGAGCATCGTTATAATCTCAACCAATAGTTGATTTGCATGATCTTCGTTGCTCCTAGCTTCCCCTCTTCTGTTTAAAGGTATGGTTTTATTTTTTTAACTCTATATGAGTTTATTGGTGTACTTGTGGTAGTTTTAATATAAGATTTACAAGTTAATGTTGTTGTTGTTGTTGTTGTTGTTGTTGTTGTTGATTTGGAAAGAACAGGTATTTGAAGTTAATGCCTCGTTTGAGACGTAAGTTGGTTTTTTTGTTTTTTGACTTTTGGGCTATAGCCTGGGCTAAAAAGTCTTGTTTGGGTTAGGGTTTTTAATATTTTTTTTTACTTTTATGAGAGAAAAAGTAAAATGATTATAGTTTAAATATAACATTTTGTCTTATTAGCTTTTATATTGTCTTTTTGTAACTATTTTAGCCTTTTAGCATTTAAAACTAATATGCCAAACGAAGGCTAAGGTTTGGTGATTTCGGTGGGTTTTCTCTGTTGTTTCTTATCGAACTTACTTTTATTATCACAAATTGCATATGGGTATTTATTTGGAGAAAGTCCTAAATTGTATAAGAAAACTTTATAAATTTGTGAAGGTAGGGTTAAGGTGTGGTTGTTGAAGTGTTGGAAAAGTTGATGCAATTAATTGTTGCTAGCTATTATCATTTCATACTTTTTGAGACGTTAATAATGAAAACCTGTTGTCGAACAGCGATGCACAGAACATGTTTTGCTAGAAATGATTATTATTATTGCATTAATATTATTAAAACAACATAGTTTTAATTGAGTGGTCGGGTGTAAAGATGGCCACGGGGCGAGTTTGGGTGCAATTTTTCAACCCTATCCCTGCTTCTACAGATACCTAATACCCACATATACACGACTACATTTTAAATTGTCAAAAAAATTGAGAACTATTTAAATCCTTAATACACTAAATAATTTCCTATAACAAAATAAGGAGATGATAGTTTGGCTTCTTATTTATTTATATTTAAATAAAATCACATACTTCTCTTATATCTAATGATATTATATATATACATATATATTATTTATTTATATATTATTAATTATATCATATCGAGTTTGGGTCGAGAGAGGTGATATATGTCCCCTCCCCGCCTCCCTCAACTGCGGGTGACCAAAATTTAATCCACTTCTGCCTTGCATAAGTGTTTTGCCATAATTGGGGCTTGGTTTAGGAACATATTATTTTAATAATTTTTTGACTTTTTATAAAGAGATATTTAAAAAAGTAAAGAGAAATGTGACAACTTATAATAATTTTTTGATTGTTTAACTAAAATTTTAAGTTGTCAAATGAAGCCCTACAAATAAAAGGTAAGCTTCAGTTATAGATTTTTTTAAATATAAAAGTAATTATTAATTATTTCTTTACACTTTACTTAAAAAAATCTTATGAAAAAGGAGAATATGATTCCATATTCACATAAGAATCTTATGAAAAAGGAGAATACGATTCCATATTCACGTAATTCTATTGTGAAACTTGTAAAATACTTTTTTGAGAACATCTCCGATACTAGGTTGGTTTGAGATGTTCACGATAAATGTATTTTTTTAATTTTTTATAAAAAAAAATATAAAAGTGGAGATGAGATATTAATTGATATGACTTAAAAAAGTACACTTATGTAAAAAAGTATACTAATGTAGTTTAACCCAAATAAATTACATTGACACTCTTTGTGGTTTGGTCCCATTACATTCCATACCTTGACATTATAGAAATTATATTCTCACCCATGTGGTTAATAGTTATATTTCACAAACTCTCCTGTTTATATTGAAGGCAACAACTCCTGATAGAAAAATAGAAAAAATTACATTGAAATTACAGAAGAAATAAAACAAAGTAAGAAAAGAGAGTGTATGAATTCAATGTCTTTTTGATACTAATATTAATTCTGTCTAAATAATTACAATGATAAGAGATTAGTATAATTTCTCAAACGTCAAGAGGTGAAACTTAAACCTCAGGAGGTGTAAGTGTAATTTATCTTTCTTTATTTTTTTCTTTTCTTTTTTTTTTTAATTTATCAAATTTGAATAAAGATTTAGGTTAAAAATTTTATTTGATACAAAGTATTCCAACGCTAAATTTTCAATTTTTATCAAACAATCTTAGTGTAAATTTTCTTCAAAATTTTCCCAATCTGGTCATCCAACCGGTCTTCCATCAACGGTCCCTTGCAAGATTTGATAAAAGGAACGTTTCCTTAATTTGATGAAAAAAGTAAGGCTTTATTCATTAATATCAATTTGGTAGAACGATTGTAACATTATTTTTATCAAATTTAAATTTGATAAAATTTTTGAATCTGGATTAGAGATAATCTAAGTTTAGTAGAGATTTGATCCCACGTTCCATCATAATAATGTCAAATTTTATCTTTGAAGGGAAATTTACATCATGAACATGTTTGTATTCAAATAAATAGTTCAAAGGGTGTAACGCCCTCAAAATAATACATAAAAACCCACATTTATTGACATGCATAGGCATAAGTAAATAAAACTTAATTCTATTTATCAGAGTATTCCTTACGAATGTATTACATGTTGATAACAAAAGTAAATGCCCAACGGGCTTACAACTTTCTAAGCCAATACTTGGTTACACAAAAAGAGAGTACTAACTCAAAACACATTAAGCCCTTGGTTTGAATTTACATGTAATACATAAAAGATTTCACAAAAAGTCTTTCAGCCTCTAGCCTTCCAAGCTAAGTCTTTGAAGGTGGCATACCATCTGTACCTGAAAACGAAACCTAACTCCATCATGGATAATCCGGAGTGTCGGTGACTGGGGAATTGAGACACGTTCCATCACTCGGAGTGCGGAACGTACCTCGTTTCCCGTGCCCAAGCTAACTCCTATCCCGAACATGATGCAATATGCATGATATGCATGAAATGCAACTAAGATACAACCTAACATGCACAATGCTATGGAATGGCATACACGATGCACGAGATGACATGGCATACACAATGCACTAACATACAACCTAGCATACGCAATGTTATGGAATGAAATGGCATACACAATGCAATATGGACTTACACTAACATGAGTGGACCTCAGCCACACTCACATAAGAGGCCATTAGATGAAAATGAGACAACTCGAAATACGTGCACGCGTGCACGCAAACCGAGGACCGAACCTACAGCACGGAATACCACTCTAATGAGACATGGCAAGACATGGAATATGATATGCAAACATGTAAATTTCAGAGGCAAAATGACATGCAAAACAGCCCCGAAACATGGCGAAATGAAACCCGATGCAAGAAACGAGTCCCGAAACATGGAATTAAGCACATGAAATGGCCTATAGCTATGCAATGCATGCATGATTCGTACATGAAGTGTGAAGACAGAAGCTAGGCAGCCCAAAAACAAGAATTTTTACAGTTCGAAGCATGGCCAAACAGTGGGTACAAATAGGGCAAAATTAGCATGCAAAAATGGGGGGCCAAGAGAGGTAATGAAGCAAGTCATATCTGATAATCTCAAAAACAGAAGGCCCCTTCTATAATGTTGAAGAGGGGCCAAAAATATGATGTTTTTACAGTTTATGACAACCCCCAAAAACAGATACAAGTATGGCCAAATTAACATGCAAGAAATGGGCCAACAAAGGGGCAAAGAAGCAAGTGGTGCACGCTGGCCCCAAACAGGTTAGGGCCCTTCAACAATGTTGAAGAGGGGCCCAAAATATGGCTGTTTACAGCTTATGATCAGACCCAAAACAGAACACAAGCATGCTCAAAGTATGATGCAAGATGAAGCCACCAAGAGGGCTATAACATGAAGTATACCAAGGATGCTTCAAACAGCCCTAGACCCTTAATGAAACATGAAGAGGGGGTCATTTTAGGGCCATTTTCAGTTCGGACCAAGGTCCAAAAATAGAAGCTCAATAAGCTAATAAATCATGCAAAAATGGGGACCAAAGAGGGGTACAATGGCAAGTGATATATGGAGGTCCCAAACAATGGTGAGTCCCTTCTTCAATGTTGAATAAGGGCTCAAAATAAGCTTATCTACAGTTTACCTCATGCTCCAAAACAGATTATATATAGGCCAAAAATATCATGCAAAAAAAAAAAATGGCATCCAAGAGGATAATGAAGCAAGTGGTAGTGAGAAGTCCCAAACAGGTAAGAACCCTTAATCAAATAGAAAAATGAGCTCAAAAAAATGACAATTTCAATTTTGGCCGGAGCTCAAAACAGCAAGCAAAAGGGACTAAGAAATAGACCAAAAAAATACAAGAAAAGGGGAAAGTGGGACTCACCCTTGAAGACCAACCCTTAGCAACCTCTTGGACCAAGTTTGGGTGCTCCTTGCCTCTGGAAAACAGCTTCAAGCTGTTGGAATGGAATGAGGTGGAGTGGTGTTAGGGCTTGTAGGGAACAGGGTGTAGGAACTTAAGGGTTTTTGAGAGTTGAAGTGTAAAAGGAGAGAGATACAATACAAGAGGCTCAAAGCATTTTTTCTAACCCTAAAATTAGGTTTGAGCAGCTGGTTATATGGACCAAAGAGAGGGAGAAAATGAGGGAAAAAGGGGAGGGAAATTGCATCAAGTTTCTCTCCAAAAAAGTTCCCTCCGGATACAGGTTTTGGAGGGAAAAACAATGCACAGCTGTAATGTACTCACCCTGAGGAAGCTGGCCGGCTAGTTTTCTGAGTTGCAGGTAGCCGGCCGCCCAAGGGTCAAAAAGGCCAAGTTGATTTTCTGGCCGGCCACCAGATATTGGTGTCCTCCCAGGTGCCCTCAACACAACCCTGTGGTTCAAAACTGGCAACTGTAAAACAGGAGAGAAAACAAGCCACTTTTCAAAGGGGTTCAAAAGGTTCAAGTAGAATTAATGGCCGGTCATCAACTTTTAGTGCCCTCACATGTGTGTACAACACAAATATGGGGGTTAGGATTGAAGAAAGTGACCCTAGGGTGGTCAACATTGGCTTGGAAGTGAGAAAAACGGGCGTTGGAGGGCGCCGGAGGAATATAACTGGTTTCTGAAACAATTGCTGGCCTCCCACCCTTCTACGACCTTCCTAGTGATGAAACAGAGGTACCTGCCAAAAATAAACGAAAACCGATGCAAAATAAAGGTTCGGGAGCCAGAACGCGCAGTTCGGGGTCCCGAAAACTGCCTGTTAAGCACCGAAAGTGGCATTCGACCACGAAGTGGGTCTCTCAGACCTCAGTGTCCCTCAAAAGGAAGTAAATAAGATGCATGCCAAAAACCGGAGCAATCGGAGATAGTTAGGCGGTCTCGAACCGAGGCACACGGCCTGACGGCTCCGAAAACCGGGAACCGGGCCCCGAAATGGGCAAAATGGCCTGCGACCACGAAACGTAGCCTATGGCCACTGAGAGATGATCTACGAGACCTCTCCCTCCCCTCAGGAAGAGAAAACAGAGAAAACCGAGCTTGGTTCGCAAACCGAGGCAAGGCACAAAAAAGTCTAGAAGTTCGGAGGCAAGGCTCACGGCCGAGACTCCGCAACCTCAGAACGAGCACAGTATACAACATCACCAAGCGCTCAATCGGTGACGTCTGAGTCTTAAGGTCGGTCAAAAATGGGGTGTCTACAGCGACTCTCTATATTTCTTACAAAGAACTTAGGGTAGAAACACACTAAAAATAAATGAAACTCTAGAGAGAATGTAAGTGTAGAGAGAGAAGCAGTCGGATCTAGGGTTTATACAAAAGAGGAGATGAAAAAGTGAAGTGTTTACCCGCTGCTGTCTACTGATATAACATAAGCTCGCTCGAGCGAAGAAGTGGTCGCTTGAGCGACTAGACACAAAGAAACCTCGCTCGAGCCAACAATCCAAACCTTCAGGTCTGCAACCCAGAAGCACGCTCGAGCGACAGAATGCACGCTCGAGCGACAAAATGCTCGCTCGAGCGAAGAAACCCAAAACATAGACCTCGCTCGCTCGAGCGAAGGAAAGCTCGCTCAAGCCAATAATCAAAACCATCAGGTCAAAAAGAGACGCAGATGCAAGCTCGAACGCAGGACTTCTCGCTCGAGCCACCAGACACAAAACTCAACTCTCGCTCGAGCGAAGGAACCCTGGCTCAAGCGAAGGATCTAAAACAAGGAGCTCACTCAAGCGACAAAAGGCTCGCTCAAGCGAAAGACCAAAATTCTGGGCAGCAACCATTTGCTCTCAATCACACCCAACTTGTAACAAACCGGCCTAAAACATCCTATAACTCAAATACAAAGTATTGAAGGATGGAAACAAGATATATACAACAACCAACATCCACGGAACCAAGTTTGGATTACACTAATCAATGGAGGGAAAACCAGGGTCGCTATAACTTCCCCCTTTTAAAGAATTTCGTCCCCGAAATTAGGTACAAGTTTTTCAAAAACAAGTTTTTCTCAATAACATCATAGTTCAACATTCTACATCTTGACCATTACCGGTCATCCTATCTCTATTCAAGAGGCATTTCACAGTATACAACTTCCAACGTGCATTATCAACATGCATTCATTTGAAATTTACCAATTTCAACATATAGTCCAAAATTCAATTATATAACCAATGCCAACAACATATTTGCATTTCTATAACATATTTAACATACACAATGTTAAAATAAACTTCTATTCTCAAGGCATAATTCATAACACTTCCGCAATATTCCTATAAATCAAACATATACAATGTTTTACAACTCAAGACATACACAATGCCCTTAAGGTTTATCAATACAACAAAATATACAACATATGCTCAAACATCCACAAATAGATTCGGATATTTCTTTCGGACCTTCAACTCACGTTCCCAAGTGGCTTCCTCCACTCCATGATGTTTCCACAAAACTTTTACCAAGGGAATGGTCTTGCCTCGCAAGACTTGATCCCGTCTATCCAAGACCCGAACCGATCTCTCCTCATATGAGGCATCCTTATCAACCTCTAAGTCGGTCCAATCTAATACATGCGATGGATCTGGCTCGTACTTCCAAAGCATCCTAACATGAAACACGTCATGAACTCCGGACAATTGCGGCGGCAAAGCTAAACGGTAAGCAATCTCGCCAATCCTCTCAAGGATCTCGAAAAGGCCAATAAACCGAGGGGACAACTTCCCACTCTTACCAAACCTCATCAATCCCCGCCTAGGTGATATTTTTAGAAAAACATGATCACCTCACCTCAAATACCAAAGGCCTCCGCCTACGGTCGGCATAACACTTTTGGCGACTCTAGGCTGTAACAAGCCTTCTACAGATAAGCTCAACTTTCTTTGTCGTTTCCCTCACCAACTCTCGGTCCAACAAAGGTGCATCACCCACCTTGGCCCAACAAACTGGAGACCTACAAGGTCGGCCATACAAGGCCTCAAACGGTGCCATACCGATACTCGACTGAAACTGTTGTTATAGGCGAACTCCACCAAGGGCAAGTGCCTCTCCCACGACCCACTAAAGTTAAGAACACAACCTCGAAGCATATCCTCAAGAATTTGAATAGTATGCTTGGACTGCCCATCAGTTTGAGAATGATAAGACATGCTAAAGGTCAATTTAGTGCCCAAGGCACTCTGCAAACTTTGCTACAACCTAACAGTAAAACGTGGATCTCTATCTGAGACGATCGACACTGGGACCCTGTGCAACCTCACTATGTCCCGAACATACAAGTCGGCAAGATGATCTACCGAATCTCTCACGCACATAGGGATGAAGTGCACCGACTTAGTTAACCGGTTTACAACCACCCAAATAGCATCACTACCCCGCTGGGTCCTCGGAAGACCTACAACGAAGTCCATAGTGACGTGCTCCCACTTTCACTCGGAAATAGGCAAGGGTTGTAACAAACCTGCTGGCCTCTGATGTTCGGCCTTCACTTGTTGACAAGTAAGGCACTTAGACACAAAAACTGCCACATCTTTCTTCATACCCCGCCACCAAAACTAGCGACCCAAATCACGATACATCTTAGTGCCTTTCGGATGCACCGCAAGGCGTGAATGGTGAAACTCTAGGAGTACCTCCTCTCGGCAAGACTCCGGCATGAACAAACGGTTTCGGTATCTCACACTCAGGTCGGGATACACCGTCAAACCCTTCTCAACCTTCCCAATGAAGATATTTTCTCGGAGGGATTCTACCTCAAGTTCACCTCTCTGTGCCTCTAACACTCAACTCACAAGTGTAGGCTGTGCAACAACAGAAAACAAGGCCGCAGCCTCAACGGATTCGCCTAGAAACAAATCAAACTCTCCAAGAGCACCCAACATCTCCCACTCCCGGATGGCTATACAAGCTACATCACTAATCGATTTTCTACTAAAGGCATCGGCCATAACATTGGCCTTTCTCGAATGGTAATGCAACTCGAAGTCATAATCCTCAATAAACTCCATCCATCTCCTCTGCCTCAAATTTAAGTCTCTCTGTGTAAACAGATAGTTCAGACTCTTATGATCCGAGAACACCTCGAATCTCTCACCATAAAGGTAATGCCTCCACATCTTCAAGGCAAAAATCATAGCTGCTAACTCTAGGTCATGTGTAGGGTAATTCCTCTCATGTATTTTCAACTGCCGCGAGCCATAAGCTACCACTTTCCCCTTTTGCATCAACACACAACCCAAACCCTCTCGTGAGGCATTACAATAAACCGCATAACCCAAACCTCTCTCGGAATAATCAAAATTGGAGCGGTGGTAAGTCTAACTTTTAACTCTTGGAACGACTTTTCACAAGTCTCACTCCATACAAATTTGACCCCTTTTCGCGTCAACCTAGTCAACGGCGAAGCTAGTCTGGAAAAATCTTTCACAAACCGGCGGTAATACCCAGTTAATCCCAGAAAACTGTGGATCTCAAAAACACTCTTAGGTTGTGCCCAATCTTGCACTGCCTCAATCTTAGATGTATCAACAGACACCCCTTCTCCGGAGACCATATGGCCTAAGAATTTGACCTCTCATAGCCAGAACTTGCACTTCCCAAACTTGGCATACATCCTATGGGCTCTAAGCAACTCAAGCACCACTCTCAAGTGTTCCTCGTGCTCCTCCTCAGAAGGTGAATAAATCAGGATGTCGTCCACGAAAACGATCTAAGAATTCCCGGAAGATCCGGTTCATCAAGTCCATAAACACTGCCGGTGCATTGGTGAGCCCAAAAGGCATCACCAGAAACTCATAATGGCCATACCGTGTACAGAATGTCGTCTTCAAAATATCCTCCTCCCTGACCCTCAACTGATGGTAACCCGATCTCAAGTCTATCTTAGAGAAACAACGGGACCCTTTCAACTGGTCAAACAAATCATCAATACGGGGCATAGGGTACTTATTCTTAACTGTAGCCTGATTCAATTTTCGGTAATCGATACAAAGTCTCAAAGCCCCATCTTTCTTTTTAGCAAAGATGGCCGGTGCTCCCTACGGCAAAACACTAAGGCGAATAAAGCCCTTATCTAGCAACTCCTGGAGTTGAATTTTCAACTCACTCAACTCGGCTGGGGCAAAACAGTATGGTGCCATAGAAATCGGCGCCGTGCTGGGCACTAGATCAATAGAGAACTCAATCTCTCGATGAGGTGGCAAACTCACAAGATCCTCGGGAAAGACGTCCGAGTACTCACAAACCACTCTCGGCAATACAGTCTGGGTCTCATCACACTCACTACTCATAAAGCTAGCAAGAAGACCACTAAGCTCACTCTGCCCTTGCGGATCATACACCGGTGGCAAAACACTACTAACCCGATCCCCCAAGAAATGGAAACAATCCCCGCTCAAAGTACATACAGTGACCCTCTGGTGGTAACAATCAATAACAACCCAGTATGACGATAACCAGTCCATACCCAAAATCACATCGAAACCCGACATAGCCATAACTACAAAAGAAAATAGAAGCTGGCGATTGGCGACCTCTATATCACAGCCCTGACACTCCTGTTTCAAAATCAATTCACCTCCGACAGGTGATACAACATATATAGGAGATGCTAACTGTGCCAATTTCAACCCCAAAACAGATACAAATGTAGCAGATATAAAAGAATGGGATGCACCCGTATCAATCAACACATTGGCAACCGAGCTGCAGAACAAAAAAGGTGCCTCTCATAACAGATGAAGCCGGTATAAGATCCTGCGCGGTAACAGCATACACGCGCCCAGAAGATCTCTGATCTACCTGCTCACCCCTAGGAGCAAAAGACTGCTGCACAGATTGAGACGATGATGCCCTCTGATTGGCCCTCAATACCTGAACAGACTGTACTGGCTGAAAACTCTACGTCTGCCTCGAACCAGACGCACCCAATGTGCCACTCAACTACGGGCATAACCTCTTCAGGTGTCCTGCCTGACCACACTGGTAACAAGAGAGCGGTTGACCTCTGCCTTGACTCTGGCTCTGAGGACGAGCCAACGATGAAGTTGCTCTCTGCCTTTCACCCTTTTGCGGGTAAGCTGGAGACTTGTGGCCTAGCTGACCACATTTATAACAAGTAATGTCTCCCTGACTATCTCTCCCAGAACTTGCACTCAGCACTGGAAAGGTAGATCTCGCCAAAGCACCGTAGGACTGCTGAGGGTTAGAACCCTTCTGCCTCCTACCATCCCCCTGGCCATCCTGGCTTCTCTTAGAGCCCCTTATTCTCTCCTCCTCCTCCTCGTGCATCATAATCTCCATATGGGCCGCAGCATCCACTAGACGCCCATACTCCCGAATCATGGATCCCCCAACTCTGGTCTTGAGTCCATGTCTCAACTTCCTCTCAAATTCCAGACAACGGCGTTCCTCAGACGCCACTAGCTCAGGTACAAACCTGGATAAACTAGTAAATGCGGCCTCAAACTCAGCCACTGATGAACTCAGCTGCTTAAGCTGACAGAACTGATCTCTCAACTTCTTCCTGACAGCGGGAGACAGAAACTTTTCTCGGAAAGTATCTACAAAGGCCTCCCAAGTACCACCAACACGACATCTCATGAACTTCCACCACTGATCAGCATCCCCCTTTAGCTGGAAAGATGCCAAGGTCACCTTCAATGCCCCGTCTTCAATGCCAAGCATTTCAAACGTCTTAGTCATATGCTCGAGCCACTCATCAGCCTTAAGTGGTTCTTTCGAATCACCCACAAACTCATCCGGATTTGACCGGAAGAACTCTCTCTTCAAAAAAGAAGGCCCTGCATCAACAACCTAGGCCTGGACTTGATTCTCAGTTCTGAGAATGTCCATGGATGCCCCCAAAGCTCCTGCCATCTTCCGGGCTAAGGCGCCCATGGCCTGCTAACCTACTGACTCGGCTACATTGGCCTGGCCAACACCCTCCTGCTGCGCCAGAATGTCATCCGGTATGGACATCTCCTGCCTCCTAGGCCTACCTCGCCTACCACCACATCCTCGTCCTGACATCCTAATAAAGGTAACGAAGAACATTAGCACATTCACAAATGTGCCGAAACTATAACACTCACGTCCTAATGCATTGGACAACAATAATTCATTCCACGTAAGCACATAATCACATAAGCACTTACGAATTTCATTTTCGGATAATGATAGTCCCGAGGCGTTGCTAGAGTTCCGGTTAGAAACAGCACTGATCAAGTGCTTTTCCAACAAGACTCCCAGAAACCCAAGGATCCAATCAACATCCTAGAAACTACATTCCATACCCATATAACCACATAAACATGTCATCACATAAGCACATAACATTATACCTAAGTCTCTAACAAGCGAGACAAACCCATTGTGGTACTAACCATTTCTCGCGTACCCAAAGTATTCGAACCCGGTACGCTCTGATACCAAGTTGTAACGCCCTTAAAATAATACATAGAAACCCACATTTATTGACATGCATAGACATAAGTAAATAAAACTTAATTCTATTCATCAGAGTATTCCTTACAAATGTATTACATGTTGACAACAAAAGTAAATGCCCAACGGGCTTACAACTTTCCAAACCAATACTTGGTTACACAAAAAGAGAGTACTAACTCAAAACACATTAAGCCCTTGGCTTGAATTTACATGTAATACATAAAAGATTTCACAAAAAGTCTTTCAGCCTTTAGCCTCCCAAGCTACGTCCTTGGAGGTGGCGTACCATCTGTACCTGAAAACGATGTCCCATATAGGGTGAGCCACAGCCCAGTAGAGAGATGCTAAACCAAATATAAGCAGTGACTAAAACAATAGCATTTGATAGATGGTTAACACTTATAAACCAGTTATATCACAATACAGTTCCATGACAATTATGTCCATGTTACATTCCACTTTCATTTACTTATCCAAATCATTTCATATACATGGCTCAGAACCTGGCCAAACAATTCAATGAGACTATAACTCATATACCAACACTTCCATATTCCACAATAGATATACATATTTGATGCATCATTATCATATTAAAACGCTTCCATACTTCACAAATGATACACAGATTTACTGTATCAATACTTCAATTTAATATACATATTTGCTGTATTAATGGAGTCCATTCCCTATCTCCTTCCAAACAGGTTTGAGAGTCCCTCTCCTATCTTCCCTCAAACCATGGAGTACATCCCCTATCTCCTCTCACACAAGACACATATTCCAAGTATATAAACAATTATCATATACAAGAACCAATTAATACATATATTTGATGTACTATTCCAACTGTCATGTTCAATGACATATTCAATGTGATTAGTTTCAGTTTTCCCTAATCAACATACAGTGTCTACAATAATCAAGACTATCCTCTACCGATAGTCCAAAGCAGTTATTTCTAAATAGAAAATAAATGCACTAAACAAATATAATATCAACTTTTACATAGGTGAGTGATAAATTAATCCAACTACACCATTCAGTCTCATAACTTCCCAATTTCACAATTTCATATTTCCCCAAATTAATTATATCAATTAATTTATTACAATAATTAGAGCATTGTTCCCTAATTCTCAATATCAACCCTAAGGTCCAATTTCATCAATAATACAACAATAATTCCGTTTCTCAATGTCTTACATACATATGGATTTTAATATTTGAAAACCTCTCTTTTATAAATTACACAATAACCCTAACTTTTTCAAAAATTGCCCAACATCACCAACTACTCAAAATGACCAAAATTAAAGACAAAGCTCATAAGATGGAGTAGAGTATCCCTACCTCGAAGTTAGAAGCCCAAAGGAGTAGATGAGGAAAAACCAAAGTGCTCTAAATCCACTATTGTTTAGATTAAAACAAAGCCCTCGCGACCCTCTACCTTTTTTTACAAAGAACTTAGGATAGAAACACACTAAAAGTAGATGAAACCCTAAAGAGAAGGTAAGTGTAGAGAGAGGAGCAGCCGGATCTAGGGTTTATGCAAAAGAGGAGATGAAAAAGTGAATTGTTTACCCGTTGCTGTCTACTGATATAACACAGGCTTGCTCGAGTGAAGAAGTGGTCGCTCGAGCGACCAGACACAAAGAAGCCTTGCTCAAGCGTAGAAAGCCTCGCTCGAGCCAACAATCCAAACCTTCAGGTCTGCAACCTAGAAGCACGCTCGAGCGACAAAATGCTCACTCGAGCAAAGAAACCCAAAACATAGATCTCGCTCGCTCGAGCCAAGAATCAAAACCATTAGGTCAAAAAGAGATGCAGACACAAGCTTGAGCGCAAGACTTCTCGCTGGAGCCACCAGACACAAAACTCAACTCTCGCTCGAGCGAAGGAACCTTGGCTCGAGCGAAGGATCTAAAACAAGGAGCTTGCTCGAGCGACAAAAGGCTCGCTCGAGTGAAGGACCAAAATTCTGGGCAGTAACTATTTGCTCCCAATCACACCCAACCTGTAACAAACTTGCCCAAAACATCCTATAACTCAAATACAAAGTATTCAAGGACGAAAACAAGATATATACAACAACCAACATCCACGGAACTAAGTCCGAATTACACTAATCAATGGAGGGAAAACCAGGGTCGCTATAAAGGGGATTTATCTCATGTGTACTTCATCCTATTATTCTTAAACGTATTTTGGTAATTATGTTATTTATAGAATTTATTGAGACATAAAAAAATAATTTTGACTAAGTGTAATATAAATAGATGAAGAAAGATTTATAAATAAATGCTCATTTTTCAAATACAACTTAATATAAATACACATAAAAGTACAAGATGTATGAATAAAGAGGTATTTATTAATAAATTATATATTCATAATTTATAAATTATTTAGGCTTATAAATATTCTTGTAATCTTATAAGTTATTTATTTGTTTATTATTTATTATTATTTTTTTAATCTCTCAAATGGAGAAGATGGGCGGTTGCTGTATATAAAGTACAATAGTCGTTGTTGTGCAGTTAATTGGGCCCATTTTAAATCTTATTTTGATAATCTTAACTATTCACTTTTTAAGGTATATTAAGTAGAAAATACTTGCAAAAAATCAAATTGATCGAATTTCGGTAGCTCTTTCATCTAAGTACATTTGCTATAGTGCCTCTCTATTTGTAAGGAGTCACTATAGCTCTCTTATATCTGATAAATTCTTATTTTAGTTTGTTGAAGGCGAAAACAGCTGCAGCAGAGCAGGTGAACACAGCAGCCCAGACAAGGGACCGGACGTCCAGGTGGTTGATTGGACGTCCTGCCAAACATCCTGGCAGATGACTTCACATCTGTTTAATTGAATACCTTTGTTCCAGTGAAGCTCATAGCCCATAGTTAGGACTGGACATGAACAACATAGGCAAAAGCAACAAGTCTCTCTATGAGAAGTCAATGGAGATGGTAGTTAACATTGTCAAGCTATCATCCTCAGAATCAAGTGCTTTTGCTGCTTTAGAGTTGAGTACACCAACTATGAACAATCAAACTCCTTCCTCCTCCTTAGTGGGTGTTATGGATCTAATTGTACCGGCAATAACTACCAGTAATCAAGCTATGCCAGAGGCTCCCAACCCGGTTCCAGTTATTCAAGTAACGAATGGTCCTGCTACAACACCAATGCTTGACTTTTTTTGATAAGCAAGACCACTTTTTTTTGATAAGCAAGACCTTAATAATCCATTGCCTGTGTCACAAGGCAGCCTCATTGTAGTGTCTTGATTCTTAGGAAGGTAAGGCAAGAATTTGTTTGTGCTTGAGGTAACTTACAATCATGTCCACATTGCAGACCATCTTTATCATTTACTGTGCTGACGGCTTGTTCAATAGTATTCACTGTGTTTGGTTTGAGTTTTCTGGATTAAATTTTTTGAAAACTGAGTTTTTTGGTTTTCGTATTCTTTTGTTTTTAGTGAATATTTTTTAAATTTTAAATATTTTTTTTACTTTTTTAGATGCACCTTAGTTAGATGTATCTAAAAAGTAAAAAATTTGTGAAAAAATATTTTAAAAAATTAATAAATACATAAAAATACAAAAAATGTACTGAATTCTTGTATTTTTTTTGTATTTTTGGTATTTAGTGAATTTTTAAAAGATTTTTTTTACAATTTTTTTACTTTTTAGGTGTATTTATGTTAGGTGTGTCTAAAAAGTAAAAAAATTGTTTAAAATATTAAAAAAATTCAGTAAAAACAAAAAAACATGAAAAATAAGAAAGTAGAATTTTTTGAAAACTGTTTTCTGAAAACAGCAACCAAGATCTTCAACTCTTTCCTTTTTGCTGTGAAATTAGAGAGTTGGTTGACATGTGTTTTCATCATTTTATTATGTGTGTGTTTGGGAAGTTGATTTTTATGTAGGATTTTTTAGTTGTAGGATATTATTGGAGAAAATTATTTTAGCGTTAGGGAAGATAGTTGGATTTTTTTGTAATTGAATGAGATATTTGTGAGAGAAAAAGTGAAATGATTATGGAGTTGAATGTAATATTTTAGTTGGATTTGTTTTTTTGATTTTGTGAAAATTGTCTTTTAGTTGAAAAAATCAAAAAAAACTTAAGAGAAAAACTTGCCAAACACCACCAGTCAAAAACAATCAAATTTAAAAATAATTAAAAAAAATATTTTAATAGAATAAAGAAAATTTGTTATGAGAAGTGAATGAAAAAGTAATTTTTAAAATAAGAAATAAATCTTTTAATGATTTTTTTAAAAAACCACAGAGACTGAAGACTAGAGTGAGAGAAAGTGGGAGAAGAGAGAGAAGACAAAAATGTCAATGAGGAAAGAAGGGGAGGTGGTGTGCGTGACCGGAGGGAGTGGCTACATCGGTTCCTGGCTGGTCAGTCTCCTCCTCCGCCGTGGCTACACCGTCCACGCCACCGTCAAACATCTCAGTTACTCTCCTCCTCCTCCTCCTCCTCTCCCTCTTTTTCTTTCAATTTCAAATTGGTCTTTCAATGCTCACCAAAATTGAACTGAGCTATACTAGTATTTCTTTCGAATTTTTGCTTCTTGTCTTTTGTTTCTAGACGATGAGAAAGAAACCAAGCACCTACAAGCCCTAGAAGGCGCTGAATCACGTCTCCGCCTCTTTCAGATGGACCTCCTCCGCTACGACTCCATTCTCGCCGCCGTCCACGGCGTCGCCGGTGTCTTCCACCTTGCTTCTCCCGTCATTGTTGATCAAGTTCAAGATCTCGAGGTCTGTCCCTACCTCTCATCCCCTGTCAAATTGTACACACACACACGCATTTTATATATCAGCATCTCCAATCGTTCATCAATTTTTTCATTAAATTCAAATTTGATGAAAAAATGGCTAAAAGTGTGCTCCATGCATTTCATCTAATCTGTATGTATCAAATCAAGGGAAGGGAGAGAGAATTTTTTTACCAACACTCTGTTTGGATGGCGTGATTTGGTGAGATATGATAAGAAATGATGAGAATTATTTGTCATATTTGGTTTATAATTAGGCAAGAAATGGTGTGAAATAATAAGAAATGTTGGCAAACAGAACTCTCTCTACTTTGTTCATTTAATTTTTCATAAAAAGAGGGCAGATTTGGTGAGAAAAAATTCTAATTGATTATAATAAATTTATAATATTGAGTTTGTATATGTTTTACTTTCTTATCCATCCAAACATGATAATCATAATGAGAAATAACAATCTTTTATTTTCTTTTTTCACCAGAGTGAGAGACTACTATCAGTACTTTTCTTTTTGCACCCCGCGATTCAAATGGAGTGCAAATCAAAGATGAACCAGAATTTCCACCAAATTCTTAACAGTAATATTTTTACTTAAATTTGATGAAATTTTAGAGTGAGTCAAGATTGGAGATGGTTTTCTTTTATAAGAATGGTTAAAATAGGTTTTTAGGATAAGTTTAAAAATATTTGATGAAAAAGGAGAAAGGATTGTAGTGTTCTATATCATCATATCAAGCTTTTAACTCAATTTTTTACTCAAATTTGATGAAAAAAAAGTAAGTGTTGGAGTGTTGTATCATGATTCGTATCAAGCTCTTAGTTCAATTGTTATTATCGACAATCTATATATATATATATATTATGTTATACGGACTCGTCAAAATAAATCAAATACTCGTGTTGTACACCGGACACTTGGACAAGGGTATGGGATATGTGGCAGATACTTTTGGACGGATACTTTTTATATAATTGTATATAACACTATTATTATATGTACACATTATTATATAATTGTTATAAATGTAAATTATATATAATATTATTTTATCTCACATACTTGATGCGTATTCTTGAATTTATAGTTTGATGAGTCCGATCTCTAGATATATATCGGCACTCGACACCCGTACCCGAATCAATGTAAATAGATATATGGTTGACCGTGATTTGCAGAAGGAGCTATTGGCACCGGCAATTGAGGGGACAAAGAATGTACTCAGAGCGGCGAAGGAGTTGGGGGTTCGACGTGTGGTGGTGACCTCGTCAGTATCGGCCATCACGCCGAGCCGCTATTGGCCAGCTGATGTGGTCAAGGATGAGAATTGCTGGACTGATGTAGACTACTGCAAGCAGATTGAAGTGAGAGCCTCCTTTTTTCTCCTCCATCCTCCCAAATTTGTTTAGTTTTGATTTGTAGTTAATGTCCTATCTTCCTAACTCCATTGATCTCTTGCAACTTAAAAGTTTGTGAGAAGGAAATTATCAATTATTATAACCACATTGTTGTTTTCTGGTAGGAAAATGAAATTGCTAGGCCATTAATCCACTTTAGTTATGAGCACAAAATTCCATCTGATTCGATCATTAGTTTTATGTAATTTTGCAAATTACGATTCTGTCCTCCTGATTTGGCATGGAGTGATCATAGTGCAGATTTACAACGATGTTTATATGCTTTGTTTATGATGAAATCCTATTGTTATACTATAGTCAAATTAGAATTTCATATTAGTTTTAACCAAGAATTATTCTATACATATATTTTTGTTTTTGCATTGTTGTAGGTTTATAGCGAAGCAATAGGTAGAGAGGTAAGGTGAAAAGAAACTAAAGAACAAGAAAAAGTATGCTTTTACAAAAAATAGTTTGGTTTACCAGCAAGATTATTTTTTGTCAAATTGCTAACAAGAATAAATGTAAGCTTAAGGTATCCTAATTCTACATGAATTTTGTAATACAAGGACACGTTCAAGTCTCATAAGTAGGAGAGATTTATGGAAAAAAATTAGAGTTGAGTAAGGAAACCGAAAAATCCGCAAACCAAACCGATCCATACCAAGCTGGTAGGTTTGTTTGGTTTTTTTAATTCATGGTTTGATTCTGGTTTGAAAAATTGGAAAACCAGTCTCAGTAGATTGGTTCTGGATTTAGGTCCACGGTTTCAGATTTAAACTAAACCGGACTGTATAACTTATGTTTGTTTAATGAGAGTTTTATGTTTACTATATGTTGAACAATATGTTTAGTTGCTAGATGTTATCCTTGTTTAAATTAATGGTTGAACAATGGGCATATTTATGTTTTGAAAAATTATGGCGGATTAATGTTGAACAATGTTTGCTTAATGTTATGTTTTTGCTTAACTGGGGAATATTATGAGAGTAGTTTGTTTGGTGGCCATTTTATTATTATTTTTAAAATTTATGATAGGTTGATTTTTTTTGAAAATGTTATATGATTTTTCTTGTGAGCAGATTATATGAAACTGTGGTTCCAAATTGAACTGAACTGTGTTTAAATGGTTTGGTTTGGATTGGTTCTATGATTTTAATAGTTTGGTTTGGTTCTAATTTTTATGGAACCCTAGGTAATGGATTGGTCCTGTTTTATACCAAACCGATCCAAACCGGACCATGCTCACCCCTAAAAAAAGAAAAGAAAAAGTAAATACTCTTTTAAATAAAAAGTAATTAATATCTTAACGCCTTTTTATACAAAAATGAGAATGAATTTTATTTTCAAGTAGATAGACACCTAGTTAACTGTGGTCTCTTACTCTGTGAAAATATGAAGCATGGATACAAATATGGAATACGGGTATGATATGATATAGATTTGGCGATGCGACAAAACCTAAAAAGTTATGGTCAGAATGCGTTTGTAAAAAAATATGTTTTATAATTTTTAGTATTAAATTATACATAAGCTCAGAGAATGGTGAAAAACCTTTTGGTATTAATTAAAGAGCCAATGGCCAACCACTTCACTATTGTTTTAGTTGGTCCTATGAAAATATCATTTAATATATCAAATCTAAAACTGTTTTTATTACTCTTGTATTTTTCTCTTTCATACTTAAATGTGTTATATTATATGCAATAGAGTTGTATGCAAGTTTACTTGGTTGTTTAACCGTTGAAATTTGATTTTAATATAATCATATTTTCTTATTTATCTTTACTTTCTGAAAAGTATGTATATGGATATGAGATACATATATGACTCGTTTATAAGGATACGTCAATTCGATAAATTTTGAAAAAGTAAGGTAGTATTTCAATCTCACTAGTTTTTTCTTTTGTAAGAAGTAAGCACAGAGTTGAGAAGTTATTCTTGTATTTATTCCAACAATTATACTCTAATGCTATGCAAGAATTACTATAACATCACTGGCATAATAGTTTGGATATTTGGAGTATCTGAAAAGCATCCGATACTTCTCAAAATTAGAGAAAATTAATGTCAAGTATCCAATACGTTTAGTAAGTATTGGAGGAGTATCGGTATCCTATATGGATATGACTCCCTTCTAAAAGTATCTGTGCTTCATAGATCATAGCATGTTATTTTGCTTGAAAGTGCCAATAGCAAAGGGATATTTTGTGGTTTATTTACAGTAACCACTTTCTGTTCTTTTATCTTAAAAGGATTCTTGCATGATCTATGGGTTTTCATAATTCTGGACTGTAATGGATAATTTGTTTGGCTAGTTATGGTATTCAGTTTCTAAGACACTAGCAGAAAAAGCTGCTTGGGAATTTGCTAAGGAACAAAGTTTGGATGTTGTTGTTCTGAATCCTGGTACTGCTATGGGCCCAATTCTTCCCCCAAACCTTAATGCAAGCATGTTAATGCTTCTTCTCCTTCTTCAGGGTAATTTCTGCAGCAACTTAAATAAGCGATTTAGATTTTATAGAAGTAATCGTTGATTTGTAAATGCATCATTTAACGAGAGGGAATGGGTGCTTTGTTTGGTATTCTTTTGCTTTGTAGTTCTGCTAGGGTTCATGCAAACACATTTGGGGGAAAAAAAAAAGAAAAGAGTTTGTATGAAACTAATGGATTACAAAATTTTCATCTATCCTTTTATTTTTTGTTTGATAAGCATCATCTACCCAGTTGATGTTTGTAAAATTTTCAATTTCAAAAAAATACATAAATATTTTTGCTTTTGTTTTATTCATAATCTAGTAAATTGACATGACTGTATTTTTTTAAAAAATAAATCACTTTTCATGTTGCTCAAGGCAGAATTAAAGCTGAAACCATAATTTAAATCCACCCAAAACATGAGGTGTAATTCATAGGAGTTGGTTGCTTAAGTTGACAGCTGTCCCAGAAACTTGTCTTGTGGTAAACTAATATATTTTGATATTGATTCTTTCAGTGACAAGTAGAACAACTTTGATGGCATTGATGATTCATGTTGATATGGCTCAAAATTAAAGGCTTTTCATGGGTTGTTGCACCAAAACTAACCTTTGCTTTCTCTGTGCCGTGAAAACTATTTACGGTGTTGAATAAAAAAGGGTGCTATTAATGATATAGAGAGTCAACTTTTGCTTAGTGTGGCAATTAATTAGAAGACTAACATGACATTTTTTCTTTGCCAGGCTGCACTGAAACTTATGAGGATGTTTTTATGGGATCTGTCCATGTTAAAGATGTGGCCTTAGCACACATATTGCTCTATGAAAACCCATCAGCAACTGGAAGGCACTTGTGTGTTGAAGCTATATCCCATTATGGTGACTTTGCTGCCAAGGTTGCGGAACTTTACCCCGAATATAAGGTCCCCAGGTAATGTGCTTTGCCCTCTCTTTTCACATGGTTCATGAATCCAGTTTTCACTCTCCACCCTCGCAAAATGTTTTTGATAAGAAAACCATTTGAATCTTTTATAGCTAGGAGACTGATTTGATAATGGCGTCTGAACCTAATGACTCTGTGCCATATGGCTTAATCATTTCTGATCCGAAGATAGAATTGTGCAGCCATTTTACTCAATGATGGGAACATGATCATCTTAGGGCATCTGCGGCCATTTTACACAATTTGAAATCACTTAAAGCACCCCTCCCCTCTTTGACTCGAATCTGTCAATTTGAGTTTTGCATTTTTTCTTTCCCCCAAATCAAGGTTTGCCTGTTTCCTCACTCAAATCTCCAATGGTAAAAAAAATGACATGTCAACCGTGCATTTATTTACCTCTTTGCCATTTGCAACGGCATTCTCCATTCATTGCTTAAAGTGACCTATACATACAACAATGCTAGTTCAGTGCAACAGCCCAATGGCTAGTGGTCGAACCCCATTCATTGTTGAACGAACCTATACGAACATACATCCATAAGCAACAAAAGCACACCTTATTTGGTTCCAATTTTCTGGATTTAATTTTCTGAAAATTAAGTTTTTGATTTTTCGTTTTTTTTTTAATTTTTAGTGATTTTTTTTTTAATATTTTAAGTAATTTTTTTTTTTTTTACTTTTTAGATGCACCTAACTAAGATATATCTAAAAAGTAAAATATTTGCAAAAAAATATTTTTAAAAAATCAAATAAATACACAAGAATATAAAAATTTGTAAATTTTCGTAATTTTTTTTGTAATTGGTATTTAGTGAATTTTTTTAAAATTTTTTTTCACAAATACTATATTTTTTAATTGTATTTATATTTAGTGTATCTAAAAAGCAAAAAATTTGCTTAAAATATTAAAAAAAAATCACTAAAAACAAAAAATTACGACAAATAAAAAATCAATTTTCAGAAAATTGAATTCAAGAAATTGGAACCAAACAAGCTAAATTTCAAACACTCTTCTCTCTTGCCTTTTCTTTCTCATACCAAAGCAAAAGAAAAAATCTGTCTCTCTTGACCTGTGCAAAGAACACCCTCCCATTGTTGGTCTTTGATTCAAAAGTCTGTGAACAAATTTTGTGGTTTTCTTGAGCAAGTACAAAAGGAGAAAGTGGGGGAAGGAGAAATTATCAAACCATGAGGTATTGGAGGGAATTTAAGTACAGGAAAGAACGTGAGAAAATATTTTGGAGGTAAAAATGAAAGAAAGACACCCTTGAAATTATTATTGTTATTATGATTATTATTTTTAAATGAGTAAAATTTGAGTTTGTAATTGGAGCATTTCATATCAAATGAAACTTTTCCTCAAATTTGAGTAATGGCCAGTGATGGACTTATTAATACCAGGTGGTTTTCATTTTGGGTCTTGCACTTTGCTAACAAAAAGGCAAAAAACGAGATGGACACGATACAATTCTCACAAATTTTAGAACATTTTTCATTAATTTCATAACACTTTAAAGTCTTTCACACCTTGTGAACATTTTTTGACCTAAATTCCGATGCGCGAGACATTGGCTAACAAATGCCTTTGTTTTTTAATGCCCGTTTAGTGTTTTTTGATGCATTGTAATTCTTGATCGGTAGCTTAATTTTATGTGGTAGCAAACGATTGTGAGATGTAGGCATTGCTTAATCTATTTTAGTATCGGTTTTGAAGGCTGCCGAGGGATACTCAACCTGGATTATTGAGGGCCAAGAATGCATCTAAGAAGCTGATGGAGTTGGGTTTAAATTTCATTCCTATGGAGGAAATTATCAAGGACGCCGTTGAGAGTTTGAAGAACAAAGGATTTATTTCTTAAGCAAAATATGTCTTTGCATTCTACAAGGTACTTTGTAGCATAAATAATCATATTTAGTGGATGCAATGTACTTCTTGAATGATCTTCTCCTTGTAATAGAGGGCGGGCCGAACAAACCGAATTTGGAAGCATGCCAAACATATTTTTAAATAGCAGTATTAGAATATGTATTGGTGTGATATGTCTCTATCGTGCAGCCAAACAT